>OY978216.1:39070374-39380556 GCA_963854785.1 Vaccinium vitis-idaea
CCCGATATTTTTTTGACGATCCGAGCCGTCCAATGTGTTCAAAAGGTGTTTTCCAAGGCCCACGCGGGAAATCTTCAAAAAAAAATACCGGGAAGGGCTTGATCCACGCAATTTTTCGCAAAAACTGCATATTTACAAAATTGCGTGGATCAAGCCCTTCCCGGTATTTTTTTTTTAAGATTTCCCGCGTAGGCCTTGGAAAACACCTTTTGAACACATTGGACGGTTCGGATCATGAAAATTTGATCCGGAACTATGAGTTCCGGACTCTCTAGTCCCGGACTAGAGAGTTCCTCTATATATATATATTACAGAGCGGATCCAGTCAGGACTCCCGCATTTTAATAAAATCCGGACCTCCCCTCTCTCGGCCATTTCCCGGCCAAATGGTCAGGATCCGAACTGTTGGATATGTTTAAAATGTGTTTTCAAGGGCCTACATGAAGATTCGGAAAAAAAAAAAATGACCGGGAAGGGCTTCATCCGAGTAGTTTTCATGACAAACTGTAGGATATATATTTCATGAAAACTGCTCGGATGAAGCGCTTCCCGATCATTTTTTTTGCCGAATCTTCGCGTAAGCACTTGAAAACACATTTTAAACACATCTAACGGTTCGGATCCTGACCATTTGGCTGGGAGAGGGAGGTCCGGATTTTATTAAAATGCGGGAGTCCTGACTGGATCCGCTCTCTCTCTCTCTCTCTCTCTCTCTCTCTCTCTCTCTCTCTCTCTCTCTATATATATATATATATATATATATATAGGTAAATCTTCTTATCCAAACCTCCCGAGAATAAGAAAAAATTGATTTTTTTTGCAAAATCCGAGCCGTCCAATTTGTTCAGATGGTGTTTTCATGGGTCCCCAGGAGAAATCTTCAAAAAAAAATACCGGGAAGGGTTTGATCCAAGCAGTTTTCGCAAAAAATGTATATTTACATTTTTTGCGAAAACTGCTTGGATCAAGCCCTTCCCGGTATTTTTTTTTTGTATATATAGGTTCCACTTCTCCTCCGGACTTCCGGACCTCCGTGATCCGAGCATTTTTTTGACGATCCGATCCGTCCAATGTGTTCAGAAGGTGTTTTCAAGGGTCCACGCGGAAAATCTTCAAAAAAAAAATACCGGGAAGGGCTTGATCCAAGCAGTTTTCGCAAAACTGTAAAAATATCTTTTTGCGAAAACTGCTTGGATCAATCCCTTCCCGGTATTTTTTTTTGAAGATTTCTCCTAGGGACCGAATTAAGTTTCCAAAAAAGCCTTTATCTCTTATGATATTTGTTATCGACTACTTGGGATGTTCTTTTCACAATCTCAACGGGTTTGATAATTGTTGTTAAGTGTCTTGTCTTTAACGCCGATTAAAAAAAAAAGGTGTCTTGTCTTTAACGCCGATTAAAAAAAAAAGGTGTCTTGTCTTTAACGCCGATTAAAAAAAAAAGGTGTCTTGTCCTTTTGGCTTGTTTAATGAGCTAATGACCATGGGTGACAAAATATAGGAGTAAGACATTAGATATTATTTGCATCATGACAAGTTGACTTTTAGTTTAAATGAATTAAAATAGAGGCTTGAGCTGAAACTTCAAGAAAAGAAAAAGTAGACTTAGTGGTAATCGTCCTAAACGATGTCATTTTGGGTGATTTTCAGGGTGATTTGTAGGGGCTGATTTCAAGTACCCGGATCCGTCAATTCAACTAGTATTAGTATATTGATCCCCTTTTTTTTTTTTTTGTCAAAATTAGTCATTTGTGCTGCCCAAGGTCGTAGCAATTTGCTACGCTCCTCCAATGAAATTGTCATATTTTATTTCAACCACATAAACTAGTTATTATATTTTTTAGTAAATTATATTTTGTATATGCAGTATGTACTTATAGTTTGATAAATTCCAAGATAATTCTACTGAACAATTTTTTCCAACAAAATTCTATTGAACAATTTTTTTAAAAATTAAAATCATATGAGAGACAATCAGAACAAGGAAAAGTACTGCCATCAAAATACACTTGCAAAATTTTGGTTCAGAAACTGCCAACCCTTAACTGCAGCCAAGCAACAGCCCCTGTGCACCTTATCATAGGCTTTTTCTCATTCTATACCTAAAAAAATTGCCGCCCCAATTGCTTTCCAACAACAAAAGAAAAAAGAGAAGAAAATTGCAAACATAACCTCCTTCGTTTAGGGCTACTTTGGCGAAAGTAGAAAAACATGTTTTTTGCTTTTTTGGGTTTCAAAAAGTCATGGGATTTGGCTTAAATAAGCAACTTTTCAATAAGTAAACAGTAATTTAAAAAATAATTACAATTTGAGAAGTGAAAAGCAAAAAACACAAAAAGTGGCCAAACTTATCCATTTTTTTGCTTTTGCAAAAAACTTGCATTTCTACTTTGGCCAAAAATAGGCCTTAGAGCCTCTATGCAGCTTGTCATAAGCTTTTTCTCGGTCTATAAGAACAATAGGAAGATTCCTTTTTTCTTTATAAAATATAAAATTAATATATAAAGGAAAGAATGCAAAGATCTTTTTTTTTCTCTGTGAAATTTAATTTTAGTACAAAAAGAAAAGAAATATATTGAGACAGCTTCGAAGATGAACATGAACTCGTCTGGTTAGCCACTAGCTAGTGCCTAGTTAAATTTCAACTTACCCTTCAACCTTTAGATGTGAGAGAGAGAGAGAGAGAGAGAGAGAGAGGCTTGTTCCAGGGAGAGAAGTTGTTCCAGGGAGAGAAGTTAACGAGAGAGACTACTTTTTTATCAGCAGAATTGAAGTTGCAAGCTTTGTAATTTTTCGCAATAAAGGATAGTAAGAAGTAAACTTAAATGGGCCTTCATTGTAATACCCCAGGTTTGGGGGTAGATGGTGTTTAGTCCCACATTGGTTGTTTAGATGAGTTATCTTGGGTATATAACAAACCATGTGGGCTACTATTAGTACCTTGGGCTTAAGTATTTTGGGTCATGTGGTGTGGCTAGTGGATCAAATCAGGGTACTGGGCTAGTGGATCAAATCAAGGTACTGGGCCAGTGGTTTACATGGGGCGTTACAAATGGTATCAGAGCCCCGCCCTGGTCCAAGTGGTGGGTAGGATGCGCTCTGCCACCACGGACACCAGGGGAGGTTACTGGGACTATGCAACGAGGTCGTTGCATCCCTAAGGAGGGAAGATTGTAATACCCCAGGTTTGGGGGTAGATGGTGTTTAGTCCCACATTGGTTGTTTAGATGAGTTATCTTGGGTATATAACAAACCATGTGGGCTACTACTAGTACCTTGGGCTTAAGTATTTTGGGCCATGTGGTGTGGCTAGTGGATCAAATCAAGGTACTGGGCTAGTGGATCAAATCAAGGTACTGGGCTAGTGGTCTACATGGGGCGTTACATTCATTCTTTGGTTAACTTGTTTAAAGAAGCTATCAACTAAAGATAGACTAGGCGATGGGGGATGGGAGTGGATCCCATTTGTTTTCTATGTAATGAAACCGAAGAAAGTATCTAGCATTTATTCTTTAAATGCAGCTATTCCGGAAGAGTTTGGGAGACTATTTTGGCTAGATTCCAGATCTGTAAAGTGGTAGAGGAATGGGATAATGAAATTGCTTGGGCCATTGGTTTTTGCAACGGGAAGAGCTTCAAATCATTGTTGTTTCGCCTAGCCTTTGCTGGAGCTGTTTATCATTTATGGCTTGAGCGCAATTCACGAGTGTTTGGAGGTCGCCATAGTAGCTCTGAGGAGGTCATGGCTTGTATTGAGGAGAATATTCGATTGAAGATGTACATGGGGAAGTTCCCTAACTCGAGAGAAAATAGGAGCATATGTGATTCTTGGCATGTTTCTCCTAGAATTTTAGAGCAAGTTGTAAATAGGACCTAGTGATTTGGAGTAGTCTGTATAGGACTTTGTTCTTTGGATAGGCTTGTATTGAGGGCTTGCCCTTTGGTTGTTTGCTTTTGGTTGGTTATAAAATTTACTCTTACCAAAAAAAAAAAAAAGAAGTAAACTTAAAATTTACCAAAAAATAAATGTAACTTTGTAACTTTGGTAGCATGAATGGCCCATGAGTCATGCAAGTATAAGAATCTGCTTGCAAACAAACAAAACTGCTGACGATCAGCTGGAGGTTCTCAATAAGAAATATCTGTTTCAGCTTTGCTTGATAAGTATATAAACGAGCTTGCTAGAGTTTCGAGCTTGTTTTGTAAATGACTAAACGAGTCGAGCTCGAACTAGTCGATCGAAAATGGATTCAATCATGTAGTATTATATTTACTAAATTTAAACCATTCTACTGTTTTTTTATTTATTTATCTGGGAACCAATCTACTTATTAAAGGTTTCTTTAGAACTCTTGCTTATTTATACTATGCATTTGCTTTAAATTCTCGTTCCGGCAGTTTTCAGTAATTTGAGATGTTTTTGAAAGACTAAATCACCCTCACTATCAAGCGTGCATAAGAGCATCCTCATTTGGTAGTTTTAGACCACTTTAGGGTTAGACTCTAGGAAGTTAACAAACAAATTCATTATTTTTTGCTCCATTTGACAATATCGAATGGACCACTTTTTTGTTCTCCAGCTAACAATTCTCTAACACGCAATTTTTTGGTCCCATTTTTAACACTTTTTTGTTACATGACAAATATTTTTAGTGTTAAATGCAGATGCTCTAAAAACAACATGTTAATTGGTGCTATGACACGTAAGCTAAAACTTTTAAGACTCCTACCGACAGAATATGTGAAAACAAACATTTGATTATGAAATACAAACCCAAGCAAGCTGAAATTTCTGGCACTATTTTTTTCTCTCTCTAGCAGTTCTTCCTCTACCTTCACTTTTTTAATGCTGAAGACTCTGTTGTTTTGATTTTTAAGTAATCGAAGTGAAAACTGACTCGTTCGTATTTCTGCTGAAAAATATCAAGCAAAATATCTGAAACAGTTAGGACATACTATCAAGAAACCAAACCGAAAAATTTCAACAATCGTTGATAATTGACACAAAACTTTTGACTTGGTGAATAGTTCAAGAACAATTTGGTTCGGTTCATTTTTAGTCCTAGATAATTTAGGGGGTGTTTGGCCACCCAAAAAAGCATTTTGGTTTTTGCATTTTCTATTTCTAAGTGTTTGACACACTATAGTGAAAACACATTTTGGGAAAATGAGTTTGATTTCTAAGTTAAGAGAAGAGAGTCAAAAATAGGTTGAGATGAGTTTTTTGACTACTCAATTTCTATTTTTCTTATTTTGATTAACAAAAAGATCTACAGAATGTATTCTGTACATATCTCTCAAATACTACTTCTATTTCAAAATGCATTTTGCACATTTCTCTTAAACACTCCTACGAAATTCAAAATACGTTCTGATCATAATCTAAAAAACCAAAAAATTAAAAATGAAAAACTAAAAATGAAGCTATCAAACACCCCTCTCTTACTAATCAAAAAAAAAAAACACTCCTCTCTTAATGTTTAAAAAAACAAAATAAAAAAATGAAAAAGAACTCCTCGATGAGGTCGACGCAAGTCAACGTTTTTCGAAAGAAGCCATTGAACAAGAACATTTTTTTTTTTATAACCGAGGAACAGCCCTACAACAGGTCACTAATTGGACCCACTGTACGACCCAAACCTCGGAGGGAGCAGGCGAAACTCACACCAGTCACGGCCCCCCACTTAGCACAGGTACTCACCCTGCGGGAATCGAACTCCTGACCAAAGGGACTAGCTCTAAATTCAGGCACTCGCCCTAACCGCTGGGACAACCCTGGATGTGTTTGAACAAAAACTCCTCGATGATAAATTCAACGTTTTTCGAAAGAAGCCATTGAAAAAAAAGCTACTGAAAACTACAATCGGCCTTTATGTCCGCCCTCCCTTCAAGCTCTCCCTAATACACCCGTGTTACATACTCTGTATCTAAGGAACATTTCATCTCCATAAAACAAACAAAAATGGCAGAGAGGAAAGAAAATGGTCACACGATAGTGATGTTCCCATTCATGGCACAAGGCCACATTATCCCCTTCCTAGCTTTAGCCCTCCATGTAGAAAAAAGAGGCTTCAACATAGTATTCGTCAACACCCCACTCAACATCCAAAAACTCCGGAAATCAATTCCACCCTCCTCCGCCATCCACCTCTGTGAAATCCCTTTCAACAGCTCCGACCACCACCGCCTCCCTCCAAACGTTGAAAACACAGACGTCCTCCCACCGCATCTCATCTTCACCTTCATCGAATCCTCCGTCTCCCTCAAACCTGCCTTCCGTGACCTCATCTCCGACCTCGTTCGCGATGGCGATCCACCTCTCGCCGTTGTAGCCGATATGTTCTTCGGGTGCGTGATGCAGGCCAATATTTTAATTTTCCAGAGATATATCAATTGTAATTTATCATTTTGAAATTAATATTTTTATTTTCAGCATAAATTGATACTTTTTGAAGTTTGTCTTTCATTTGATACGCTTCCCTTCATCAGGTGGTCGGCAGAAGTAGCCCACGAGTTCGGCATTTTTCACGCCATCTTCAGCAGCGCAGGCGGATTTGGCATGGGTTGTTACTTTTCCCTTTGGCTAAACTTGCCTCACCGGAAAACTAACTCGCCGGAGTTTTTACTGCCTGATTTTCAAGAAGCCGGCCAAATCCACCGGACCCAGCTGGCACCCACTGTTTCAGCCGCAGAGGACAATGATCCCAGATCAATTTTAATGAGGAAAAACTTTTGGAAATGGGCAGATTCCGATGGGGTTCTATTTAACTCAGTTGAAAAGCTGGACGAGATCGGATTGGACTATTTCCGGCGGAAATTATGCCGGAATGTTTGGCCGGTAGGGCCAATACTTCTGCCTAGAGAAAACCCAGTTCGCGTCGAAAAAAGTAATGGATTTTCACCGGAGAAATGTATCGAATGGCTCGACTCAAAACCCCCAAATTCCGTTTTGTTTATATCTTTTGGATCGAACAATACGATTTCCGCCTCTCAAATGATGCAACTGGCCAAAGCATTAGAACAAGTTACGAATACCAATTTCATATGGGTTGTCCGGCCGCCGTTGGGGTTCGACATAACTGCTGAATTCAAGGCGGAGGAGTGGTTGCCTGAGGGGTTTATGCATAGAGTCGTCGAAACCAAAAACAGGGGACTAATTGTGGTACAATGGGCCCCACAACAGGATATTCTTTCACACAAATCAGTTGGAGCTTTTCTAACTCACTGCGGGTGGAACTCGGTACTCGAATCGCTCAGCCGTGGAGTGCCGCTGATTGGGTGGCCGATGGCGGCAGAGCAATTTTTCAATGCAAAGGTTATGGAAGAGGAGATTGGGGTTTGTGTAGAGGTGGCTAGAGGGGTTGATTTTGAGATTGCGTGTGATGATTTAGCAGAGAAGATTGAGATGGTGATGGGGGAGAGTGAGAAAGGGAAGGAAATGAGGAGGAAAGCTGATGAGGTGAAGAAGATGATTAGAGATGCCATTAGGGATGACGAGGGAGGTTTCAAGGGATCTTCTGTGGTAGCCATGGATGAGTTTATACATGCTGCTTTGTTGAAGAAGGAAAAGATCCAAATTGATATGTAAAAGTGTTTGATGTGATTCTTGGTCAAAAATCGGAGTAGCTTACTATCCAGAATTGTTGGGTTGATTGTTTGTTTGCTAGTAATTGTATCAAAAAAGCTACATACAACCACTCCCACTCAGCACTCTCGCATTGGGGTGGGTCCCACACGTAAGTCTCATCTCTATGTGAAAGTATTGTGCTTGTATGTGTAAAAGTGGTTGTGTGTAGCATTGTTGTTGCTGTTGTTGTTGTTGTTGCATTGGTTGTTTAAGTTTTTTTTTTGAACTTTTTTAGTCATTGCTGACACCACTTAGAGCAAATCCAATGCAAGAGCTATACTTGGTTCTATACTCAAAATTTGACACCAAACTCAAAAAACTCAAATCCAGTGCAGTGCTATATTTGGTTCTAAAATGGCACAAAGCTATACTTGGTTCTATATTTAAAACCATAGCCATCCTTGCCACCTCATACTCCAACTGCCAAATACCAGAAAAATGGGTGGGCCGGACATACCTGAAAGTGGCCGGCAAACAGCCGGAAAATAAAATCCCACTGGAAAGTGGCCGAACAAAGACGATTGGAATCCCAACGCCATCACCGAAACAAAGACAACCGGAATCCCAACAAAGACGACTGGAATCTCAACGCCATCACCGGAATCTCAACGGTTGTTGCCTTCGCCTGAATCAATGGTGATTTCTTCCACTGAAAAACCCTTAACTTTCATGGCATGACCGCAAATAGAGAGACAAAGGGTGTTTGTGACTTGTGAGTGTGTGTTAGAGAGAGAGAGAGAGAGAGAGAGAGAGAGAGAGAGATGTTGGACTGGTTTTTCACCTTTCCCCCAATTTTAGATCTGGGTTTTGATTTCTGTGGACTGGCGTTGGGAAGGAGAAAGAGAAACATGAGATAATTATTTGGTGTAAGCAACATGCACACCAATTGGTGTGCCCAACGGCTAAATCAATGGTTATATCTAACCCAACGACTCTTTTTCTATTTTTTTTTTCATTCCAACGGTTATATTGCTCCATCTCCTATAAATAATGAAAGTGTTCACCCAATTTAACTCCAATTTTCTTCTCCTTCTATCATGAAAGTGTTCACCCAATTTGACACCAATTTTCTTCTCCTTCTATCATAACCCCCCCCAAAAAAATTAGTCTACAAATTATGGGTGATTCAAGTCGTACTGTGAGAGAAAAATCATTCATTGCAGAGCAGGATGAAGCAATTTGTAATGCGTATCTGTGCATTACTCAAGACCCGATTATCGGTAACTCCCAGCCACGTACCCAATTTTGGGCCCGGGTGCTATAAGAGTATTGCGAAAAAACAAATGACGATCAACGATCTGAACAAGGTATCAAATGTCGTTGGCAAATAATCCAAATGTGTTGCAACAAATTCCGTGGGTGTTTAAGAAGTGTTGAAGCTCTACATCAAAGTGGAATAACCCATCAAAATGAGGTAATAAATTCATCTTATTTCTTTTGAACTTGTACAAATAATTTTTTATTTAATAATAAAATCTTCTTATCCAATGTACAGTATGATATGGCAAAGCAAGCGTACTATGAAGATACTGGAAAATATTTCAGTGGTATGGATGGTTGTTGGGCCATCTTAGAACATGCTATTAAGTGGCAGGATATCACTCCTAGTGGGAGGAAAGCAAAAACTCCTGAAGCACCTCCAATTCCAGACGGAATGTCATTCCCTTTTTCCCCTGAAAAAACTCAAATTCCAAGCACTTATGAGTCTCTAGATGCAGAAATCACTCCTTTAAGTGGAGGTACTGGTAGTGTGTCCTCACCAAGGAAGAGGCCTGGTGGAAAGAAGCTAGCAAAGGAAAAGAAAGCAAAGAGCAAGGTTCAAGAAGTTGAGAATGCGAGACATATTAATTTGTTGGAGACACTCAACAAAACTGTATCAGATAACCAAGGTAGAAGGATTGAATTGGAAGAAAGGAGAGTTGCAGCTCTAGAAAGGAAGACAGTATGTGAGGAGAGAGAGACGGCGAGGAAGGAGAGAGAGACGGAGAGGAAGGATAGAGAGATGGAGGAAAGGATTATGCAGATGGACTTGTCTTGGGGGGTGAATAGGGTTGCTAACAATAACGCTCAGATAAAAAAATACTAGGCAAAGCAAATAAATAAATAATTTGCACAAACAAAATATAAAGGAATTAAGGGAGAGAGATATCACACAGAGATATATAGTGGTTTAGTCTGAGCTTTGTCCACTCGGCCTAGTCCACTGGCCTAAGGAGTTGCTGTTTCACTAATCCAACAACCAGCTTTTGGTGCCGATTAAACCTTACAACCGCAACACTAACTTTCCCAAGGAGTTAGCAGAACCGCTAGAGTTTATCTCCCAAACTCTAAAATTACTCACAGAACAAAACCCAGTTCTGTAGTAGCTCACTGAGAATTATTCTAACTCTCAATACAACACTGACAAGAATTTGTAGTGTGGAAAAATAAATCTCTCTCAAAGAGTAGATACACAAATTTGCTCACAAAGCTCTCAAAGTAGTACTATGAAAATGAAGTGCACAAGTGAATATTGCTCTGAGATTGCTTAGTCCTTCTTCTTGCAGAAGCTTTGCTTATAAAGCTGCAAAATACGAACGTTGGAAAACTTGCCGTTGAGAAGAAAATCTTGACACAGCTACGAATCTTCCTTAAGTCAAATTGGTCCGTTGAGCCGTATTGCTTTTTGAGCAACAATAAATCTTCTCTGTCTATTTAGCTGTATAAAATGATTTGCAACGTTTGTTTGTCATCAGAGTCAACAATGGGGAAAAATAGCTTCAGAGGTTGTTTGTCATTCAACCGTTCATAAGCCTTAAATGCGCACCCCAGAAGTCAAGAAATCAATTTTGGACAAACAGTAGATGCCATTCAAAGAATCAGCCAAATTGTGATGACTTTGGACCAAAGTAGATTTAACAAAGAATAGGACAGAAATCAGTATGGGCTAAGAGAAAATTTCAATGTGGGGCAGCATGGTTTGCTTTTAAAAGAAAA
The DNA here is from genome assembly GCA_963854785.1 of Vaccinium vitis-idaea. NCBI lineage: Eukaryota > Viridiplantae > Streptophyta > Magnoliopsida > Ericales > Ericaceae > Vaccinium > Vaccinium vitis-idaea. Next base: position 39,080,978 of record OY978216.1, read on the forward strand.
GCTGATTTGACAAGTTTGTGCAATATGAAAAATGTAGGCATATAGGCTGAAGACATACAACTCATTAGTAGGGATTTGTTTATTGAAAAAGAGTGATTCTTCATGAGCTACGTGGTACACAAAATTTGCACAACAAACATCAATTAGATGGAAAATGTTTCCATACAACCAAGACATAGACTATGTATGTGCCAAGTGCTAGAATATAAAATGAATAATTCAAGAGCCAATAAGAATTTAGCAAGCCTAAAATATTTTAACTTTGTATTTCAGAAATTAATTTTGTGATAAATCAAAATCAATTATTTTTCTAACACTTATTATGAGCATTGCAAGGCTACAATCTTGGCAAAATGGGCCAACTCATCTTCCACAACTTATTATACTGATCTACCCGAATATTGATTATTGTAGTTGTTTTTGTTTTTTTTTAAATGTACCCTCTCTTGTAGTTTTTTTTTAATCTATTAATGTAATGTTTTTTTTAATCTATTAATGTAATGCTTTTTTTTAATCTATTAATGTATTGCTTTGAAATTGGTTAATGAAATGCATAATATTTAGCTAATTTCCACAACACGGGAAACGTATTACAACACTGAAACTAAAATTATTTAGCTAATTTCCACAACAAGGGAAACGTATTACAACATTAAAACTACAATTAATCTAAGTTCATGCTTCCTCTCCTCGATAGGCCCAGAGGTGTTCAATAAGATCATTGCGAAGCTAGTAATATGTCTCAGTAGATTGTATCTTCCTGTTTTTAGCGAGGAACTCAGTGAATGTGGATGTTCGCTCTCGTGAGACTTGAAGCGGCCTCTCACGAAGTAGTTCAGCAGCTTCAACATCTTCTTCACCATGTTTGTACTCAATTATCATGTTATGCAAGGTAACACATATTTTCATGATGTAGTATAGATCTTCCTGGTCCCAAAAACGGGCTGGCCTTTTCACAATTGCAAAGCATGTTGTAGCACGCCAAATGCCCTTTCAACATCTTTGCGACATGCCTCCTACATTCTCGGAAAGTGAGCCTTCTTTCTGTCACTGGGCTCTCTAACGGTTTGAACAATAGTCGCCCATTTTGGGTAGATACCATTAGCAAGGTAGTACCCCATGTCGTATTGCCGACCATTGATGGCAAATTGGGCAGGAGGGGCACGATCGGAACGAAGTTGATCAAAGAGAGGAGATTGATCAAGCACGTTGATATCGTTAAATCAACCAGGCATCCCAAAGAAAGCATGCCAAATCCACAAATCATGTGAGGCAATAGCTTCAAGTATGATGGTGGGTTTTTCAACTTGTCTAGTGTACATACCGTGGTAAACAGTTGGACATTTCTCCCATTGCTAGTGCATACAGTCCAAGCTTCCTAGCATCCCAGGGAATCCACGATCCTCGGCCACACGTAGGAGCCTTGCAATATCGCTTCATTTGGAGCCCTCAAGTACTCTGGTTCGAAGATCTTCACAACTCCTCTACAGAATCTCTTGAGCAATTCTATAGCAGTACTTTTTCCGATTTTGACATACCCATCAACGCTATCGGTTGGCATCCCGTACGCAAGCATCCTGTAGACACCCAGATTTTGACCCAAGAAACTTGTCAAGCATCCCCGATGATGAAAATGCTCGATAAGAGCACGCAAAGCTTGATTATGAACTTGGAAACCCCACCAAAACCTCCTCAAAATAAACCCAATCCTACACCACCTTCTAATACATTCAAAACCCTCTTTTTTGATATATAATATGTCCCAATCCATTTTGAAATGAGGGAGATATGCCCATTTTACCGAAACGACTTGTTTTTTCAACCGTCTGGGGGTAAAATGGTCACATATTTTGATGTACAAGTCATATTGGGTTCAAACCACTTGGGTTAGAAAGTAGACTTGACAAGCTTTCCAACGCTTCAAACCATGCACAAAACGGAGTTCGGTAGCACCCGGAATGGCCCCGCAAAGTTTGGATTGTTGTGCAGTCTCCCAATCCAGGCGCCTGGATTCCCCAATTCCAGGCGCCCAAATTTACTTCAGATACTTGCTGTCCAAGGTGAACTAAGTGGGGAGGAGCGTCTTGAGGATCATTTTTGGGATATTTTTGCAGAGATCAGTTAGAGGATAGTGGGGGGAGATCATGACCTCTAACCTTGACCCCCTATTTGACCCCTAAGCCATCTAATGGCCCTTTTTGGACCTTACTTTGCCTATATAAAGCCTCTCATCTCTCTCATTTAAAGGGGATCAGCTCTCCCTTCATTTCCTTACTGTTATGCTGCAGAAATACTCCCAGAAATCTTAATCCCTCTTTGTTCCTCTTGCTTTCCACCATTAAACCCACCTTTTCCTACTCCAAATCAACCCATTTTCATCACCATCCTAAACTAAAACTAGCCAATCCTTTGTTCATCCAATATCAAGTGTTTGAATCCAAGTTCATACTGTTCCAATAGCTTAGTTCAGTCCTTACAACCACCAAACCCCCCCCCCCCCCCCCCCAAATCAATCATCCAAGTGCTTCAATCAAGCTTCAAAGGTAGTTCATCTACCAAAGTGTTCAAAAAGGCCCTGAGGGGACTCTACCAGGTTCTTGCTAGTCTTCTATACTAGTGGAGGACTTGGGAGAGGTTCAAGTTTCATAAGAGAAAGAAATCAGTTTGTGTATCAGTATACTATCCAGGCGCCTGGATGATCTTAGTTCAGGCGCCTGCATCCAATCCAGGCGCCTGGATCCTCTCAATACAGGCGCCTGGATTCCCTCCTCTTGGTCATGATATTTGCTTCTGTTACATTTCAATTAGTCCATGATACATCATTTGCATGCACTTAACTGAAAATTGTTCATATCTCATGTTCTGATTCCTCATTATAATGAGCATTTGGAGTGTTTAGAGAAATTCTTATGTTATGTAAGCATATCCTACATTATTAGGGTCCAATATGAGCATTTCTCATTGCATCTCTAGTATGGTCTCATTCTTATCTTGCATTGTTATAAGCATGGACTGATAAAATGGTATATTGCATACATGAATGAGATCCATCAGGTTTAAAGCATATTTGATGTATTGCATTTCGCCGATTAATCATCAAAGATCATACATTTCAAAGTTCTAATTATGCCATGAAGTTGATCTAGAGGTCCATTTTGTCCATAGATATCATTTAGAATGAGTGTGAATGAATAAAAGGGGATCTCACCTGGTGCTTACTGTGAAAAATGAGGTTTTGAAGTTGCTGTCTGGTGGGCCATCCAGGTGCCTGGATTGTCCCATTCCAGGCGCCTGCATTCAATCCAGGCGCCTGGATCTGCCTAATCCAGGCGCCTGGATCTGCCTAATCCAGGTGCCTAGACTGCTATCCAAGTGTGATATGTTTGATGTTTGTGATCAGTTTCTGGGACACCTTGGAGCAGTTTGAGCACGATTCGGTCAAGTTTCAATGTTCTATGCATCTAAATCATTCACTCATGACATTTTGCACAAGCATCCACACACATTTCATTGATCTTTTTGGTACATTTTTGTGCTTTCACATGAGTACGTGTTCAAAGTCCATTCAAACAACATTTCCAAAATCCCTTAAGCATTTAGTAGAGACCGGTGGTCGCACCGGGCGAGAGGGGTGCTTTAAATTCCTTCCCCTCTCATAACCTAGCTCCCGAACCAGAGAAGACCGGTGAAAATACTTTCCATATCAAGGGCAAAAGAGTCATTCTTTTCAACAGGTTTCTCGGGTACGGTCCTCAAACCCGGGTGGCGACTCCATTCGACCAATCAAATCATTTTTCAAAATCGCAACCGTTTTCGTGGACATCGCTCCCGCGGGGTGTACACACATCCTCAATGCTGCAGTCATCTTTTGCATACCAGATAGATCAGCAGCACCAACAGCGTCGGACTTTTGGACAAAATAATCGTCGTGTTGCTGGAGTTGAGTCAAGATCCTCTCAAACAAGGGTTTAGCCATCCGAAAATGTTGGCGAAATTTTTTTTCATTGAAAAGGGGATCTTTAGAAAATTAATCCGAATGGATTCTTTCGTTGGCGGCAACCCTATCACGGCGGATGAAAGACCAGCCACTGACAGAACAAACATAACCCTTTTGTTGGTTACGCTGCATTTGCATTTGTTGATAGTTGCTCGCCATTACCATCTGCAGCATTGCAACTTCATCTTCATCGGAGGAATCTCCGTCGAAATCTCCCCGCAGTACCCTTTTGCTTAAGTTGCTCATGATATTAGTTTAGAAAGGAAAATCTATACGGCAGATGAGAATGGTGTGGCAAATATACTAGTTTAATAGTGTATTTATAGAAAATTTTGGGTAGAATGTTAGATGAGAAAGTTAGGTGAAAAAGTTATGTGAGAAAGTTAGTTGAGAAAGTTAGATGAGAAAATATCTGGGGTAGAATGGTGGTTAAAACAGTGGAGGACAAAATATGTAAAAAGAAAAAAACGTAATTAAAAAATAATTCGGGATAGAGGTTAAAAAACGGGGTTGAAAATAACGTACATAGTTGAATTGGCGTTGAAAGCGTAATTAAAAGTGAGGTGGTGGGAAAATTAGTTAAATTTGGAATTGTGTGGTTCTATTTTAGAACCAAGCACTGGAGTCTGAGTTCTATTTTAGCACCAAAAATCACTTTTTGGTGCCAAAATATAGCAATGGCTATAGCCATTTTGACAATTGCATTGGCTTTGCTCTTAGAGCAAGTCCAGTGGGATGCTATAATGCCTATAGTCATTTGCCCACTTTTAGCTCTAAAAGGTGGTTAAAAAGTGGGCAACCAATTCCTAGGGTGAAATTTTGGCACCCCCTCTTCAATGGTAAGTTCTAAAATAGAACCAAACGGTTCTATTTTTAACTAACTTTCCCTCCGCCTTATTTTTCTCTAATTTCTCAATCCCAATTAGACAAATACTTCCGTCCAAAAATATTTTTTCAGTCAGCAATTAAAACTATTTTTTTTAATTTTTATTTTTAGTCCGCAATTTACAATTATTTTTTTAAAACTTTGGATTTGATGAAAAGAGCCTTGGCAAATTTGTAGCCGTTGGATAATTAACATATCCTCTCTTCTTACCACACCAAATAATTTCCCCCAAACTTATCTTCTTCCTTGTCTTCTCTTCTGCTTCTGTATCTGTATCGTGAAATCAAAGAGAGGCAAAGAGGTGACTCTCTCTGTCTCTCTCTCTCTCTCTCTCGTAACATGTCTCTCAAGATCCGCATCTCTCTGACCGAGTATCAAACCCAAACCACATTTTCTCTGTCTCACTCAAAACTCCCCCTCCTCTCTCTCGATCAAACCCCATCTCTTTCTCGATCTAACCCTCCGAAAAAGCCCCCACCGTCAATTAGGGGTTAAAACGATCCAGTTCGGTCCGATTTCGGGGTGTTTTCGGTTTGGGAATTTTTGAAACCGGGACCGGACCAAATAAGGCTGTTCGGTTCCTGTTGGTTTCATCCGATTTCAGTTCGGTTCCACCAGTTTACCAGTTTGGTCAGACGAGGGAGAGAGAGAGAGAGAGAGAGAGAGAGAGAGAGAGAGAGAGAGAGAGAGAGAGAGAGAGAGAGAGAGAGAGAGAGAGAGAGAGAGATGTAGATCGAAACTGAGCAGTATCCAAGTTCAAATTGAACCAAATTAGCAAATTAACTTCAGAATCAAAGAAAAAGAGAAAAAAAAGTGTAGAAATTATGCGCTTTTCTTAATATTCTTGTAACGACCCGCCCCCGCCTTGCACAATATTGTCCGCTTTGGTCACCCAAGCTCCTTGAACATCCCAGAAGGTCACCCATCCCTAGATTGCTCCAGGGTGAGCACGCTTAATTATGAAGTACCAACGAGCTTTGACACCCTCACGACTTTAAAAGGCTTTGTGCAAGTTAGGGCATGATCTATTCTCTTCTATCATAGACCTCTGTTGCATCCAGGTGGGTCATGGGCTGTCATATTCTCCCCACCTTAAGATGCAACGTCCTCGTTGCATATTGGCCCAGCGACCTTCCCCCGGGAGGTATAGCACTTAGTTTTGCATAGCACTTTGTTCCACTCCGGGATACAAGAGGTGGCTCCTTGCAGATTCTAGAGGTGGCTCCTACCCCTTAGTTCAGAGTTGTGCTCTGATTCCAACTATAACGACCCACCCCGCCTTGCACAATATTGTCCGCTTTGGTCGCCCAAGCTCCTTGAACTTCCCAGAAGGTCACCCATCCCTAGATTGCTCCAGGGTGAGCACGCTTAACTAGGAAGTACCAACGAGCTTTGACGCCCTCACAGCTTTAGAAGGCCTTGTACAAGTTAGGGCATGATCTTTTCTCTTATATCATAGACCTCTGTTGCATCCAGATGGGTCACGGGCTGTCACAATTCTACACTGGTATTACAGTGATTTTGTGAACAAACTAGATGGAGTTCTTTCAGAACCAAACACTACTAAATCCCATGGTTGTTGTCTTCTTCGTCGAATCGATCTTTGGGCAGAGAGAGAGGGGGATTCGCTGCCATCGATCTCGGGGGGGGGGGGGGGGGGGGGGATTTTTGAGATAGATACGGAGAGGTGAGAGAGTTGAGAGAGAAAAATCAGAAATGTAAGATTTGGGGGTTAGAATCAGATCTGGTCATCTGGGAAATGCTTAATGCTTATATATATTAGTAACTCATTAAAAGATGTTAAATATTATATTTCCTCACTTATCAAACAAAGTGTGTAATCAGCTAAGTAGTAAAGAGCTTTGCACCCACACATTAGGTCTGGGTATGACTCCCACTCCTAACATTTTTTCTAAGTATTAAAGAAAACGGTCCGGTCTGGTCCAGTTATTGGGAGCCCTAAACCGCAAACCAGACCGGTTTCTCAGTTTTACCAATTCCCCTAACCGGGACCGAACCAGGTGTAAAAAATGGGGACCGAATAAGGCCGGTTTGGTCCGGTTTATCCGGTCTGCCCTTTCACCCCTACCTTCAATGTTTGCAGATTCCGGCGAAAATTGCAGTTCTAATGACTTCATGTAGATTCCGACTTCTTCATGCAGGCTCCGGCGTACTCAAGTACCTCCAATCGTTCATTTTCTAGTATTGGCTGTTGAATTTGCTGAGGTGTAAAAAATGGCTATAGCCATTTGGGATTCCAAATTGAGAAAATTTTCAGAAAAGCCCCCTCAACTATCAACAAATTCTCAAAAAAAGAAACACTTGTATTCTTGCTGTTAGAAAAACGACAACAAATAGGCCCTCGTCATTCCATTCCATCATTTTTTGATGGATGAACCTAAAAGACCCAGTCTTAAAGTTAACAGATCATGTGCTCTGCGCTCTCTCGCTCCCGCTCTCTCTCTCTAATCTAAGGTTATTGACATTTAGAAGCTCCATTACCATATATTATTAGTTCTTAACTGTGCGTTATTAAATAATTTTATCATCTTTTTGATAATACTGTCTCAGGAAATGATGGTAATTATACATGTTTCAGCCAATCAATTTAAGAAGTGCAATGAATTTGCGTCCAATTAATTCCTTGGAGGAGGAGATAAGTCCTGCACGAATATGCAAGTGGCTATTAAAGTGGGAAATGATTTTGATGAATATCATGGCCAAGGCATTTAGGTAACATTAGAAGGGAATTATGGTAAGAAATAAATGTTGACCAAAAATAAGGATCTTGGACTTCCAAATAGGACAGCTGTGGTTATATAATACTATCCAAAATTTGAGAGTTTGTGATGTAAACTCAATCTTTCATTCCAATCCCAATTTCGGCATTTGGCTTTATAAATAGTATCAATAGAATTTGTTGGAGAGAGGATGCACCAAGCCGCTGGCTGCGGCTAGGGAAAAATAAGTGAGAGCTTCATATGTCATTAAGGATTTCAATGCTTGCTAGTTGTCGCATGGGCAACTAAATATTTTAGCCTAGGGTTGAGGATGAAACCTCACGTTTTGTAGTAAGTATTTACATTCTCTTTATTAATTTTTTAGATGGTTGGTTTAATCAAGTAATCGTTCTTACCTCATTATAATTAAGTTAGAAATTTTGGATATGGATTCAATCATATTTTTCCATGATTTGGGATTGTTAGCTAATAATTTAACCCTGTTATGTAGCTTTTAATTTCAAGCACTGGATATCTTTTGTGATTTGTTTGCGAATGAATACATATGATTTTTTGGTCTTGCAAATTATGGCGAGGAAGAGCGTACATAAGTTGTTTTTCTAAAAGGTCTTCACGATGACATTTTCCATGGTATAATAGAGTTGAGCCACCAAATTACTGTGAAGAAGAATAAGAAAATAAATAAGAGTTTGTTAGTAATTACTATGAATGCATGAGTGTGGATTCTAAAACCTTAGTCACTTTTTCCATATCAAGTTCGTTAATTATTTATTTGTTTTTATATTTTTATGTTTAATTTTTAGTTTAAAAATCAATCACAACTTTTTGTCAACTAGTTTAGGGTCAAATCAATTTAAGTTAATTTAGTTTTCCTATAAAAAATTCACAAGTCTCTATGGGTTCGACCTCGCACTTGCGACCTCGCACTTGCGTAACTATACTATCAATCCGATTCGTGCGCTTGCGAGTACATTAAAATTTCATAACAGTTATGATTGAACACAACCAAATCCATCAAAACCGTCCCTCTCCGCATCGCTACGCCACTCACAACTGCGAATGTACTCCGATTGCGGAGGCGAGCCATGTTCACTCTGAAATCATTAGAAAACCGAAATTGGTTACCATCGGTTTCGTACACTGGCACTTGCCTCAGATCCTAGTACAAACTATTGTTCCTCCTCGTCCAGCCACAGCCACTGTCTATTTCCTATAGCCCAACCATCGGGAAATTATCCACCCTTTGATCAGAATACTCGTACCACTAATTAGAATCTGACAGCTGAGATCTAATCAATTCATGGGTCAGTTCATTGTTTACTGAGAACCCATGCAAATAAAATCCCTTAATTGATCCCATATGTTCGGTCATTCAAAAAAATTCTTAGAAATTCAGAGCTTCTTTTCTCAGTTTAGTGGCACGTGTTGAGAAATAGTCGGAGAAGAATGGGGGCTGGGGACGGGGACGGGGACGGGGACTGGGATGAAAGATGGCGGGGGGGTTTCAGTGAAGTCGTTGGTTGTGGCAGCGTGCTCAGTGGTTTCCGCTGATCGAGAAGACAGAGGAGCAAGTAGAAGGAGAGGGAGCTGTGATCACATGAGGGAGGTTGCATATGTGAGAGTGAGAAGAATTTATGTAGGGATGAGTTTTGGTGAGGTGTCAAGGTTGCATATGTGAGAGTGAGAAGAATTTATGTAGGGATGAGTTTTGGTGAGGTGTCAAGGTTGCATATGTGAGAGTGAGAAGAATTTATGTAGGGATGAGTTTTGGTGAGGTGTCATTGTTTTAGTGGGTGTGTTTAGAATTTAATCTCATTCACTTAACCCCAAAACACACGGTTGCTGTTACTGTTTACGTTCCATCCGTTAGAAAATGACGGAATAGAACGGCGGGGGCCTATTTGTTGACAAAAATAATTTCAGGTGTCGTTTTGCTAAAGGCATGAGCCCAGGTGTTTTTTTGAGAACTCTCTGAAAGTTTAGGGGCTTTCTTGAAATTTTCCCTTTCAAATTTTCAACTCCATATACAACTTTGTCATTTTTCATCCCCATATCCATCACCACTAGAGCTTGGAGTTCTATAATGGGGGATGAAAAATGGCTTTACAACCTCATATCCATCCCCATTGGACCTGCTCTTACGCTTTTGGTTGGTTTTGAGATTCTAAGAATAGCAATATGCGTGCAAAGCAATTATTTCTTATATAAAAAACCGGAGCAAATTGGAAAAGGAATGGATGGGTCTGAGTGGGTGTATTGTGTTAGGGCATGAAGGTTTGGTGATCGAGTGGCTTTGGTTGGTTGAGGTCCACATTGAGGTGTAGCCCGAAGGATTTGTGTAAGACTGGAGAGGATAAAGAATGAGGAAGGGTAGTTAAATGTAACTGGGCATGTGTCAGCTCATTTTCTGAAGGTAGAGTTTTAGATGAAGTTAGATTCTTCGGTGAGGGGGACTTGGCATTTAATGTTGGATGAACAATATTGGATATGGACTGGGAATTGGCTGGAGTGATTTAGGGGTCACATGAAGCACTAGTAGGGGGGGGGGGGGGGGGCAAGATTTGGTGGTGTTTGGGACATATTATGGACGTGTGGGTTGGGAATGGAAGCATTGGTGGTGTGGTGAGTGAAGGTAAGGAGCTTGGAACAGGAGAGATGATAGACGCGTAAATGTTAACATTAGCGTCCCCTAATTTATCATTGTTAAGTCCGTTTATATTGTTACCTGGAGTTTAACTTCTTTTATTTTGTGTTACAGGTATTTGGAAGCTTGATCAGTTAATGGGTTGAATTTACTTGGTGTCAAAGCGAAGCCGTTGCCAATGAATTTAAATCGAGAGTACACTCGATAATGAGAAGCACGGAATCAATTTCCTAGTTGCCTAAAGGAAATTTTCAGCATATGTGTACGTGGCTTGCTAGGGACGGAGTTGGGGCCCACGGCAATAGGCCTTGATTGGCATTAAAAGAAAGAAGGATTATGGGATGATTATTGGCAGACAATTAGGAAACTCATATAATTGAAACTCTCCGCATTGCCGTTATATATAGCACATAATGTAGAAGGGTTAATTAGGGGACTTTTGGTGGCCGACTGCGGAACAGGTTGAAAAACAAGGAACGGCTGCTGCTGGGTTCAAATCGTGATGTCCGGCTAAACATCTCTGCTAGGGTGTAGATGAAACCCTAACCAAGTAACTATGTTTTTATGTTAATTTTGGATTTTGATTATCGAAACGACGGTTGTATAACTTTGAGACTTGTTTTTATGATTCGATCTTATTTTTCCTATCTAGTGTTATGTGTTTGTTTTCTATGATTGCAAATACATAGTTATGCAACGGTTTTCTTGGCGCGTGAAATTGCGAATTAGGATAATCTATGCCAAGGGAAGACGAGTCGTGCCTAGATTAATTAGTTATAGAATCGAAGACGATTCGTGCCAACCGAAGATAGGTTATGCCCGTTTTTCAATTGCATGTTATTTTCTTGTCGATATCGCTAGGGCTTATAACTTCTAGCGAGTGATTGTCGTTTCGGTAATTGATTTCCCTAAATTAATATAATTACTTGGTTGGAAGTTAGGGTGGATTCGAAACCCTAAGACCCTTTTCTCTCACCGTCTTCATCTTATTTAATTTATGTTTTCTTTAGTTAATTAGCTTTTCAAAATCAAAATCTCAATCAATTGTTTTCTTAGAATTAATTTAGAGATTAATCGAAACCATTATAACTTAGCCAATCTGTCCCTGCGGATCGACACTCGGACTTAACCACTGTTCTTCTGAATTTGGGTTAATTCCTTGCTTTGATTAATTATTTTTGGTGTGAAAAACGACCTACCAAATTTTGGCGCCGTTGCCGGGGACAGTTGCACGGTTACATAGTTTCGATTAATTTTTATTTTAGTTCGTAGTTTAGGATTTCTTTTGTTTGCTTTAATTTTATTTTTTTTCCCCCTTCTTCTTTCCTCTTTGTATTAGTTTTCTGGTGCAGGCCTATTGACTTTACCAAGAAACAAAATTGAAATTCACAATTGCTTTGTGTTGGAGGAAGTTCTATTTGTTACTAATTGGCAAAGCACTGTAAGTTTTTTTTTTTTCTTGCATAAGTTGATAAACTTGCACTCGGTTATTTATTTTATCATTTTTTTATTATTATTTCTGTCTCATTTAAATAAATAAAAACAAAAAAAAATGGATTATTTTGCAAGTTGCTATGGAGGGTATGGAAATCAATTTGATAGTTCAGTGTCTACTTTACCCAATTATTGGCAACCGACTATACCGAATTACACACTTCCAAAATATCATGGTATAGGTTGGCAAAATCCATACTTGCATGTAGAAAAAGTTGGGGAGACTTGTGCTAATGATGATGCGACTCTGTTTAGATTATTTCCATTGTCTCTCAAAGACGTTGCTGAGACTTGGTTTTATTCTTTGAGCCCAGGATCAATTCGTACAAGGATCGTGTGAGGCTTTTCTTGTGAGAGTGACAACACATCGTTGAGAGGATCCAACGGTGGTGAACATTGCACTCCCATTTTAAGATCCAAACAACGTCGTATAGAAAGGAAAAAGGAAACGGAGAGAAAACGGAAAACTTCCTGACATTATCCCCTTACTCGTCTCTCTGCAATCAGACCAAAAACCTCACCTTCACTCTCAGACCCAAAATCCTCAAATTGGTAATAAGAGATTTGCATCAATATTTGGCAAAAATTAGAGCTGCTTCAGTGTGAAACTGAACAGAGTTGCTAAGCAATTGATCAGTCTCCAAAATCGGGCCCTAATTTTTGCTAATCCATATTAAAAATCTATCTTTTCCCTCGTACAAGAGATTGAGGGTTTTGTTCATGACCTTGGATTGAACTGCAGAGAACAAATCTAAATAAATGAAAACTCAAAATCGGGATGAAGAGAGAGACGAATAGAGCTGCAGTGGTAGAGAGAGAAAGTGGAAACAATATTAAACAAGAACCCAAACTATGTCTCAATCTACGAGTTCATAGCTAACCTCCATTTTAGATATACATCCGTATGATGGGCTAGGGTGTGAGTGAAGAAACAGAGAGTCATCAATGTCTGTTTCTTGGACTTGGATTTTGGGTTCTGGCCTTCTGGGTTTGGTATTCCCTTGATTTCTCTGTGTATCTGTTTGACAGGAGAGACCATTTTCTTTTTTTCCTTCCAAACGACGTCGTTTGGATCTAAAAACAGGAGTGCTATGTTCACCACTGTTGGATCCTCTCAACGATATGTTGTCACTGCCACAAGAAAAGCCTCACGCGATCTTTACAAGGAAATCCTCATAGAGGATCCGGATCCCTCCGCCTCATCCATTTATTACTTATTCTCAAATAAAAAAGACACTTTCCTTCCAAAAATTGATAATTCCCTACAAAGAGGCATACAATTTTTGGATAAAAAATTAAGTATTTTCTTACATGGTTTTTTGAGGTTTTTTTCACCAAACTAAACATCTCAATTAATTCTTTAATTGGTGGAAAAATTCAAAAATATATATATGAATAGAAGTACTTTATTTTTTATTCAAAAAATTATTTCAAATAATTATAATTTTTTTTTTAGGGGTTATGAGTTTGGGCTGGATTCCGGAGTAGTTCCCAGCATTGTTGGGTTAATTGTTGGTTGGCTTGTAATTTCTTTTATTCTTAACGAATATCCAAAGATCAAAATTCTTCTCTAAACTATTTTAATCGAAGAATACACTATTTTCATTCCATAGATCAATACTAAATAATTTACAATAATTAGATATCAACACTATAAATAATACATTTTATTGATAAAAAAACCAACTCGAAATGATTAGTGAAGTAATTATATATTACAACGCACTTCCCATCAGGACTACCTGACAGGAACTCCCATCTGGGAGCCTTTCCTTGCCGTCGGATCAAAACGCACGGCTCAGATTTTAAAATGAATCTCACGGGTCTAAATTACACTTGGGCCAGGTTATATGGGTAAAACCCGGGTTCAAAGGGTAAAGGGTCAAATCCATTCTCCCCACTCTCATTTCACGCTGTTGAGAGATGAAGAGAGAGAAGGAGAGGCGATTATGGCGATTTGAAGTCGATCGAAGCCGAACAACTTGAAGACTGTCTAGGGATGTTGAACAATGTCACCTATTTTATAAATATAGATAACTGCTCGGATGTAGCCCTTCCCGGGATTGTCCGGACGAGGCATCCGGGATAGCTACGGTCCGAGATTGTCCGGACGAGGCATTTCCCGATCAAATTTTGATGATCGGATCCGTCCAATGTGTTTAAAACGTGTTTTTAAGGGTCCCCACGAGAAATCATAAAAAATGAAAGACCGGGAAGGGCTTCATCCGAACAGTTTTCGATTAAATACAGTTAAAACTGCTCGGATGAAGCCCTTCCCGGTCTTTTGTTTTTAATTATTTAAATTAAATAATAAATTATTGCAATTCACGATATTAAAATTAAATACTTGAATTAATAAATCAAAATTTTTATTTATGAAATTTCAGGTAATTACAGTTTCCATTTGCTAAAATCAAAAAATTCTCTCATTTGCTAAAATCAACCCATTTGATCTTATAGGATTTTCAATTTTAGCAAATGAAAAATTAGACCTTAATAGCATGGTCACTTTTCGTTGGTCTTACTAAATTCCTAAGGATACTAGGAATAGTTGCAAATGAATTGGGCCGCTAGGGAGCATCTCAAGAATATCGATAAAAACCGTTGAGCTTGGGTTGTTAAGTTAGTAATCGTGCTTTAGCCGAAATGGTAAACTCATTTCGTTAGTTAGTTGAGCCGAGGCTCGGCAATTATGCCCATACTTGTATACGTTTATCAATTTTGTATACGTTAGTTTTTCACTTAATAAAATTTGCTAAAATCAAATATTAGTTAAAATCTTCAATTTTAGCTCTCATAATAATTTTTTATTTTAGCAAATTTTATCAGATGAGAAACTCATACCAAAGTGCTTGAGTTAAAGCTTGAGCTCGATCTTTACCCAAATAAGCTCATGGGCTCGAACTCAGTTATTTGAGATTGAATCAAGCTCGAGTTCACCTAGTTATATGACGAATTCGATTACTAGGCATAAACGTGCCTCTCAAGTTTGTGCAGTTTGCCGTTCAAAAAAGAGTTTGTGAAGTTCATTCATTTTTTTACCCTCTTTAGTATCTACTTTAATAATTAAAATCATTCATAATATAGAGCCCTTTTTAAAATTTTGATAACTGGATGTACGGGCCAATTTATGCGCATATCAACTAATTCTGTGGCTTTGAAGTTAATGACCAAGCAAACCTCTGGTGGCCCTAAGATTCAAAATGTCTGGCCTTGGTAGATTGAATTAGAATGTGTGACCTCATAGAAGACGTACAAACACTTATTGTTTACTCAAGCCCACAGGGCCAAACCACTTGGGGTCATATAATATAAATCCTGTTGAGTAGAACAATAACGTGCAAAGCTATGTGGATCGGATACACCCGAATCAATAATCGATGGAAGCACATTTATCTCGACAAGTAGTTCTCGAGTAAAACTTTAAAGTGACAAATTTTTTTCCCCAATATAAATGTTTTCCAATTAGGTACTGTAAAGTGTTCGATCGACGTTATTATCTCAAAGTTATTCTACGTGATAAACTCTAATTATGAACGGTAACAATCATTTTACAAGGCACCGAAAACAAGGTTGAAAATAGCCGGACTCCCAAGCTTTAGAGAAGGCGATTTCGAGGGTAATGCTACAATGTGCACTTACTCAATATGAGATTTTGTGACTCAAAATATGAGATTTTGTGGCTCTAAATATGAGATTTTGTGGCTGGAGATACGAAGTGCATATGGTATGCACACTCATATGAATAGTCACAAAATCTCATATATGTCCACAAAATCTCATATTTGGAGCCACACAATCTCATATTTGGACCCATGCGGATTGCTACAGTAATGCTACAGTAATGCGACTTGTTATTTGGAGCCACAAAATTTCATATTTAGAGCTACAAAATCTCATATTTAGAGCCACAAATACTCATATCGGTAATCACAACAATAAATATTGGAGTCCATAAAATCTCATATCGATATACACACTATCTCATATGTGGAGCCACAAAATCTCATATCGATATACACAAATTCCCACACGTCATACGTGGCGCAATCTCAGCCGTCCATTTGGATGGGGTGCATACCGTATGCCATCTCATATTTGGAGCCACAAAATCTCATATTATCTCATATTTGGTGCCACAAAACTCAGATTTAAAGCCACAAAATCTCATATGGGGGGTGTGCATTGTAGCATGCCTCCGATTTCGATAACGCACACATTATTCACACAATGGCACAGCCGCATCACAAGGAAACAAAATGAAACATGCTTCGAATGGTGTAGTAAAGAGAGAGGCAGGCAAGCTAGCTCTAGCTCAAAAACAATTAATATCTCAGTAATAATATTAAATATTAAACCATCTCTCAGACAGAAACTGAAAGACAAAAAGATCCGAACATTGACCAGCAATGCTACTTACCTAGAAAAATTACACAGAATTTACCCAGAAAACAGTAATAAGTGGCTCAGATTCATTCAGTGTTGAATGAATCTGAGCCACTCATTGTTGTTTTCTGGGTAAATTACATGTAACTTTTGCGGGCATTTAACATTAGTGAGTGAGCATTGACAGCTAAATTTCAAAATAATGCATATTTCCGCACTCTAGGGAGTGGGAATAAAGGGCGGGCCTGAAGGACTAATGTTGTGGTGGTGAAGAGGATCAGGCCCTGCTGGCACTTCTCTTGCCGATTCACCTATCGCTTTTCCCACATTACCCCCAATTTTCACTGCTCTGGTGGTTCCTTGATTGTTGCTCTGAAACCCCTTTGCAAAATTACAAAAAAGAAAAAACAAAACAAAACAACATACCCATTAATATATATATATATATATATATATAGAGAGAGAGAGAGAGAGAGAGAGAGAGAGATGATTTGAGATATTAAACATTGAAAGCAAAGAAAAGCTACAAGATGGGAAAAACCCAAAACGAAAAAGGAAAAGAAAATAAAAAAAACAGAGTTAAGGTTTTAAGAAAGAAAAGAATGCAATCATGATTGATATATACCTGTGTAAATGATAAGCCTTGGTGAGTATTTGAGAGTTTTCTTCCACCTTGAAACCCTGCAGTTTGGAGAGACGTTAATAAACAAGTACTGTATTTGATAACAACAGAGAGTCAAAGAGATAACAGGAGAGAGAGAGAGAGAGAGAGAGAGAGAGAATACTAGAGCTATGGACAAATGGTGATGAAAGAGCCAAAAAAGCGATCACTATAAGGATGTAAAACCAAGCTATTGCCCTCCATAGCGCCATTCTCTTTCAATTAAAAACAGAGAGAGAGAGTGCTGTTTATCAAACCCTTGGAAAGTATTAGAAAATGGAAAGAACACCAAATACGGGAAGACTGCTGAAAATTCGGGATTTTTATTACGGGGAAAATTTTTCTTCTTATTTTCACTACTCGTACAGGACCAGCACACACACATGACGATTTTGATTTTGTTTTGTCCGTTTGTTACAGCTGGCGGTCGAGTGGTACGGTACGCCCAGGATTCTGATTTTGTTTCCAATCATTAGCTGATCATTAATTCATTTGGAATGACATTCTCCACGCATTCGTACCCAAATCAGTGTGGCAACTCTGTTTTTTTTTTCTTTTTTTTTGCCCTTTTTTTTTTGTTCATCATTATGAGACTCAATCCCGAGATGCACTGTGGGACGTATAGAAAAATCTTCCTTTTCACCAATTTAAAATCCTAAAACTAAATACTCCTATATACCAAAAGATTTAGGAATACATGTAATTTCGTCCCTAAACATTCAGAATCAAGCATTCGCCACCTCTTTTTTTAAGATGTTGCTTCATAAATCCAACTTATTAAAGAAACGTCATCATTTTACTCATTAACTCTTTATCCATTAACTTTTCAAAAAGAAAAAATTATAATTGTACAAACTTTTACCCATTAATTTTTCAAAACGCACACTTATAAAGGAGACAGTCCAAAATAAAATACTTTACACTTATTAAAGGGGACAGAGGGAATAGGAAAATTAATAGAACAATTAGGAGGTGTAGGACCCCCGCATGCGTGTAATGCAAGATGTTAGAGTTTTATTCTATGGCTGAAGTCTTTCATTTGGTAAGATCTTTTGTTTAGTTCGTTCAAGTAAAAAATCATGTTCATTTGGCATCAACATTTATATGAGGAAATTATATTCGTCGTAAGAGTAATTGATGCTAAGTACCAGTTATTGCTTTCAAAACAGATATGATTCCATCAATTTTTTACCAATATTCAATCAACTTAATTTATGAGAATTTTTGTCAGATCTACAAAATGAGTGATTTAGATCGTCGAAATAAAATCACAGTTGATTCTATTTCGTATCACTTCCCAATTCAAGTCTGATGATCCACAACAAGAGAAATACCACAATTAGATAACTGGTGGCGTGTCTCGGATCTGGGGTACTAGTGATCTGGGGTACCACAATCAAAAAATTTATACAATGATGAAGTACAAAGACCCCGCTCATGATACGTTGTGTGGGGGAGTAGATTCTGTGGTGAACTCTTTGGCCGTCTGGTTCTGTACGGAGAGGGAGGACTGGCTGAACCTCACCGGAGGTCTAGAAGCACGTCGGAGGAGAAGGCTTGAGTCTCAGGAGTATGTCGACCGGAGCCCTGGGAGCACTCCTGAGGAGGAGGCGGGAGCCCTGGGGGCACGCCTGAGGAAGAGGCTGGGGTCCCAGGGGCACGCCTGAGATGGAGGCGGGAGCCTTGGGGGCACGCCTGAGAAGGAAGCTGGGATCCCAGGGGCACGCCTGAGATGGAGGCGGGAGCCCTGGGGGCACGCCTGAGAAGGAAGCTGGGATCCCAGGGGCACGCCTGAGATGGAGGCGGGAGCCCTGGGGGCACGCCTGAGAAGGAAGCTTGAGCCCTGGGGGCACGCCTGAGGAGGAGGCTGGGGTCCCAGGGGTACGCTTGAACGCTTGAGAAGGAGGCTTGAGCCCTGGGGGCACGCCTAAGAATGAGGCTGGGGTCCCAGGGGTACGCCTGAGAAGGAGGCTTGAGCCCTGGGGGCACGCCTGAAAAGGAGGCTTGAGCCCTCGGGGCACGCCTGAGGAGGAGGCTGGGGTCCCAGGGGTACGCCTGAGATGGAGGCGGGAGCCCTGGGGGCACACCTGAGAAGGAAGCTTGAGCCCTGGGGGCACGCCAGAAGAGGAGGCAGGGGTCCCAGGGGTACACCTGAGAAGGAGGCGGGAGCCCTGGGGGCACGCCTGAGAAGGAAGTCTGCACAAGGAACAACCACGTTAGTGCCTAGCCCGGACGGTGGTGGTCCGGGAAGGCACTCCGATGGTAAAGTCACGACTGAGGGAAAAATATATTGGAGAACTTAGAGAGAGAAAGTGAGTAAAGAGTGTCCCGCCACTGCCCTGAGTGAGGTAGGTGAGGGCCTTATTTATAGGCAGGCACGCTCCTCGGGGACCTCACGCGCTCTGTCCTTACCATCGCATTAAATGCATGGATTGACGTCTGTCACTCAAGGGGCGCCTCGGCCGTCGCGCTCCCAGAGTCGTCATTTGCCATTGTTGTCCCTATCAGTCAAATCCCCCACCCCCTGCAGGCGTAGGTTGTAAGGTTGGTGGCTTGCCATGATGTAATGCACGTGGGGTGGTTGAGCCCATTGATGAGCCGCTCAGACTGTCAGACGTGCCTCGATCGGGCCATAACATCTGACGCGACCCCCCCGGTACCGAGGTCAATCGACGGCCGGGGCGGTGTTTGGGAACAGGACCCCAAGGGCTGCTATCTGGAACTCCCCGGAGCAGGCTCCCGAGGGGGAGGAGTTCAACCGAGGCCTATATGGACCTCCATCCGAGCACATCTTCCCGACCAATCCGAACCAATCCGAACCATCGGTTGATCCATCCGTGAATGTTCGGTTCGGTTCCGGATCGAGAATTTCTTATCTGACGGTTCCGGATCCGGATCGGATCGGATCGGATCCGCTCAATCCGCTCAATAATCCTTCTTTAATCTGTCAAATTCGCCCGATCCGACTCGATCCGATCCAATCCGTAACCGATCCGTGAATGTTCGGTTCGGTTCCGGATCTTAAAAACCATAATCCACTCTGAGCGGATCGGATCGAATCCGTATCCGATCCGTCCGGATCCGATCCGTGGACACCCCTAAGTGCTAGGGACTTAATGTTCCACCGAACATATCAAGGTGCCCTAACGACCCACCAGTTTAGTGCTAGGGACTTGGCTTTATTAAGTTCCTTTTTAGTGCCAGAGCGAGATCTTCAGTATTTGGGTTTCCTGCCCTCTTGTCTAGGGCTTCCATTCAACCCCTAGGCGAGAACACTATTCGGCCACCGTCTCGGTGAGAACATTGTTCGATCCCTAGGCGGGAACCTCCTTTGACCTATAGGTGGGGGAGACCAATTGGTCCCTGGGGGGGAGTTTTTTCAATCAGTAACTCTATTCGACCCCTAGGTGGGAGCTATGTTCAGCCAACGGCTAGGCGAGAACATTGCTCGACCCCTAGGCGGGGACTTCCTTTAACCCCTCGGAGGGGACTTCCTTTAGCCCCAGGAGGGGAGTGTTCTACCCCTAGGCGGGAGCGCTGTTCATTGCTCAACCCCTAGGGGGAACAGTCTTCAACCCCTCGGAGGGGACTTCTTTCAGCCGCAGGAGGGGAGTGTTCTACCCCTAGGCGGGAGCGCTGTTCATTGCTCAACCCCTAGGGGGAACGGTCTTCAACCCCTCGGTGGGGACTTCTTTCAGCCCCAGGAGGGGAGTGTTCTACCCCTAGGCGGGAGCGCTGTTCATTGCTCAACCCCTAGGGGGAACGGTCTTCAACCCCTCGGAGGGGACTTCTTTCAGCCCCAGGAGGGGAGTGTTCTACCCCTAGGCGGGAGCGCTGTTCATTGCTCAACCCCTAGGGGAACGGTCTTCAACCCCTCGGAGGGGACTTCTTTCAGCCCCAGGAGGGGAGTGTTCTACCCCTAGGCGGGAGCGATGTTCGGCCAGCGGCTAGGCAAAAACATTGCTCAACCCCTAGGTGGAACGGTCTTCAACCCCTCGGAGGGGACTTCCTTCAGCCCCAGGAGGGGAGTGTTCTACCCCCTAGGCGGGAGCGCTGTTCGGCCAGCGGCTAGGCAAAAACATTGCTCAACCCCTAGGTGGAACGGTCTTCAACCCCTCGGAGGGGACTTCCTTCAGCCCCAGGAGGGGAGTGTTCTACCCCCTAGGCGGGAGCGCTGTTCGGCCAGCGGCTAGGCAAAAACATTGCTCAACCCCTCGGAGGGGACTTCCTTTAGCCCTAGGAGGGGAGTGTTCTATCCCTAGGCGGGAGCACTGTTCGGCCAGCGGCTAGGCAAAAACATTGCTCAACCCCTAGGGGGAACGGTCTTCCACCCCTTGGAGGGGACTTCCTTTAGTCCCAGGAGGGGAGTGTTCTACCCCTAGGCGGGAGCGTTGTTCGGCCAGCGGCTAGGCAAAAACATTGCTCAACCCCTAGGGGGAACGGTCTTCAACCCCTTGGAGGGGACTTCCTTTAGCCCCAGGAGGGGAGTGTTCTACCCCTAGGCGGGAGCGCTGTTCGGCCAGCAGCTAGGCAAAAACATTGCTCAACCTCTAGGGGGAACCATCTTCAAAAAGATCTCATGCCGCCTTGTGTCTTGAGTGTGATTGAACTGCGAAGGAGAATGACTTATCCACCCATTTCGAAACAAATAGAGGTGAGAGGTTCTACGGAGGTGTTGAGAGTAGGTGAATCGAAAACCACCATGAAGAGAAACTAGGAAAGACATAGGGTCCCCAGCAAAGTCGCCAATTGTGGGGGAGTCAATTCTGGGCTGAACTCTTTGGCCGTCTGGTTCTGTACGGAGAGGGAGGACTGGCTGAACCTCACTAGAGGTCTAGAAGCACGTCGGAGGAGAAGGCTTGAGTCTCGGGAGCATGTCGACCGGAGCCCTGGGAGCACTCCTGAGGAGGAGGCGGGAGCCCTGGGGGCACGCCTGAGGAGGAGGCTGGGGTCCCAGGGGCACGCCTGAGATGGAGGTGGGAGCCCTGGGGGCACACCTGAGAAGGAAGCTAGGGTCCCAGGGGCACGCCTGAGATTGAGGCGGGAGCCCTGGGGGCACGCCTGAGAAGGAAGCTTGAGCCCTGGGGGCACGCCTGAGGAGGAGGCTTAAGCCCTGGGGGCACGCTTGAGAAAGAGGCTTGAGCCCTAGGGGCACGCCTGAGAATGAGGCTGGGGTCCCAGGGGTACGCCTGAGATGGAGGCGGGAGCCCTGGGGGCACGCCTGAAGAGGAGGCAGGGGTCCCAAGGGTACGCCTGAGAAGGAGGCGGGAGCCCTGGGGGCACGCCTGAGAAGGAAGCCTGCACAAGGAACAACCACGTTAGTGCCTAGCCCGGACGGTGGTGGTCCGGGAAGGCACTCCGATGGTAAAGTCAGCGACTGAGGGAGAAATATATTGGAGAACTTAGAGAGAGAAAGTGAGTAAAGAGTGTCCCGCCACTGCCCTGAGTGAGGTAGGTGAGGGCCTTATTTATAGGCAGGGAGGAGCGTGTCCCCCACGCTCCTCGGGGACCTCACGCGCTCTGTCCTTACCATCGCATTAAATGCATGGATTGACGTCTGTCCCTCAAGGGGCGCCTTGGCCGTCGCCCTCCCAGAGTCGTCATTTGCCATTGATGTCCCTATCAGTCAAATCCCCCACCCCCTGCAGGCGTAGGTTGCAGGGTTGGTGGCTTGCCATGATGTAATGCACGTGGGGTGGTTGAGCCCATTGATGAGCCGCTCAGACTGTCAGGCGTGCCTCGATCGAGCCCCTAACATTTGACGCGACCCCCCAGTACCGAGGTTAATCGACGGCCAGGGCGGTGTTTGGGAACAGGACCCCAAGGGCTGCTATCTGGAACTCCCCGGAGCAGGCTCCCGAGGGGGAGGAGTCCAACCGAGGCCTATATGGACCTCCATCCGAGCACATCTTCCCGAGGGGGAGGAGTCCACCCGAGGCCCCAAAGGTAGCCGAGGCCTATACGGACCTAGATCCGGGCACATCTTCCCGAGGGGGAGGAGTCCATCCGAGGCCCCAAAGGTAGCCGAGGCCTATACGGACCTCCATCCGGACACATCTTCCCGAGGGGGAGGAGTCCACCCGAGGCCCCAAAGGTAGCCGAGGCCTATACGGACCTCCATCCGGGCACATCTTCCCGAGGGGGAGGAGTCCACCCGAGGCCTCCCAAGGTTGCCAAGGTCTTGACTGCGCCTCTGGTAACCTGGCCCATGTTACTACGTCATTCCTGCAGACCCTCCCCGGTAGACCGTTTGGTAAGTCCAAGGTGGTCCGGCCTCCTGGGAACCTTTTGAGCCATCTGAGGGCTCCGCCTAGGCCTTTTTGCCTAGCGCTCTGTTCGAGCGCTCTTGCCTAGCCAAGGGGCTAGGATGATCCTCGCCGACGGCCTTTTCCTGGCGGATGAGTCCCCCTAGCGGCTGCGGCTAGTATGGACGTTGGTTTGTTAGGACCTTTGTGGGAAGAGGGCCCCTACACGTTGCACTTAAGCTAATTACATGACGAGGCTGTCAGGAGAAAATGTGAAACTAGGTGATTTCATAACGCGAAAAAAGAAATCCTACGACTAGGATCGATAAAAAGAGCCTCTTTTACTCAGTACTTTACATAAGGAAACTCCAAACCCCTTTTGCATAATGGGCAAGAACCGTGTCTTACTAGCCATTTATCAATGCGAGGTAGGTGAAACATGTGATGACAACGAGGCAAAACGACGTAGTTTTGAGTGAGTTTTTTGGTTGTCTTTTAGACAACAAAACGACGTCATATTGGGGTGATTTTCAGGGTGATCACTAGGGCCTGATCACCAGTACCCCCAAATCCCTACACTACAGGGTCCCCGGATCCTGAGAGGAAACATATAGTAGTAAGAAAAGGGAGCAGAAATGGAATGTTCTTTGACATTGCTTCGTGAAATTATCAACACACCACATTCTTTCAATTTTTGTAAGGGATTGCCTTCTCCCGTCCTCTTTATCTAACATACAGCTTACCCTGTATCCATGGGTTTTCGGTTCGTTAACTTCATTCTACATAAGCAGCAATGATATAACAACCTTACAACTCTTATCACGTGGCGAAGGAAAGTTGGATAAACAGCCACAAAGGGACGTAACCTAATTGGAAATAAACAGCAACAAAAACTATACAGCATGAAGGTCGTCGTCAAACCAGAAGTTAACCCAAGCAGGACCAGCGTATACAGCGTCACACGAACTCTTATATTTTTTTCCAACAGCTCAGAGGGTGTGATTTTTCGTTTGGTACATCAAAGGGTGGGATAAAGTTTAGGGTGTGGGACATCTATCCCACCCCCCGCACCTTATTAAAACACTTGGATTCTCCGATTTCTGATTAGCTTTGAAGAAAAAGAGACATACGTTAGCCAGAAAAGAAACGTTTCTAGCCTTGAGCTTTCCGCATGGATAGGAGAGGGAAATTCTATGCATTTTCCTCGATACCATTTGATTTCAAGTACATTTCCGAACAATTTGCAACACAGGTTTTTATCAAAGTATTATACACTCAAATACTGAGTGTGTAGAAACCTGTAGAGTACCCATATAAACTTGTGGATATATCCCCCATATCAGAGCATTTAAGCTTAGAAAGTTCTTATACTTGGGTTCACAGCAACACCTCAAACCAGTACCTGAGCCTGTGTAACATATTCCCGGCAAGAAGACGCTGCAATACTTGAAATCAATGTTATTCAATAGGATAAAAAAGTTCTTATTGGGAAGAAACAGCGCACCTAAAAGACAAGCAAGAATAGAGAGAGCCTTTACTTCTGCCTAGCTAAAATAGAGCAAAAAAGCAGGGTTCCTCCTAATCCCATAATCGAATTTTACCTAGAACGCGGATCAATCCGGTACAAGAAACAAGAACGAAAATATGGTACACCACAAGTATTTAATTCCATAATGATAGGTGTAGACTTCTACAACTTACAATCCAAAAATGTCAACACAAATGACAAAAGACCAACTGACTTCGGCCCCCTAAGTTGCATAAAACATGTGTAGCCCAAGGAAAAGGTATTTTCAGCTTGATCATAACGATCTACACTACAACAACTCCACAAGGAATGATCACATTGCTAGATAGCTGAGGAGTATATTTGTGAAGAACGAGGAATAAAATAGGAAAATCAAAGAAAGAAGTGACTAACAATGTTGTTTTACCAAATGCGACCACATATTTTCTAACGCTTAACCCCAGAAAGCGAATAAAATATTTGAGGAAGGAACACAAAATTGACATGCAATACACATTATATAAGTCATGCAGTGTTTTCTGCAGGGGGAGTTCGGGCTCAAAGGATTCACATGTCCAGAAATGATGCAACCACGCATCATATAAATGCCAGGTTCTACTCAAAACATCACCCATAGGACAAAGCATACGAATGACATCAAAGCGACGCCGAGAGCTATTTTATATAGGGATTAATTCTCTTTAAATGTTTGTCCTGGTTGGTAACTTTCTGCATTGCTGCCTCAGTTAAGGAATGCTCATGACCTATATGCATAACATCATGACATGCCTAAACTGGTTGAACCGAAAACCATAAAACCATAAAAGAGAAAGTTGGGCTAGAAACAAATGATCTTCAGAGATTGTTAAGTCACTGCAATCCAATAATAGTACTTATACCAAAGTACATAAATTAAAACACAAACATGAAAATTTGAAGACAAAAACATCAAGGTCAACTTGTTATTAACTTCAACATTGCCCACTGAATTAGCAAAATGCCATTCCCGAGCTGTTTTCACCAGTCAAAGAAAATGAATCATTTACAGGAACTACTCAAGGGCCCCCGAATATTACATGTGGGGTGTTTTTAACCCATAAAATCTTGTAACTTTTCCTTACTTCTGCACAGCATTGAGGGATTAAGTCATAACTTACATGTTTGTAATGCATAGACGACAAATGTCAGTTCTGGCAACAGTTCCAACACAGAGATAAGACGTTATTAACCTAGCCAAAATAATGCATATTTGCACTCCCTGCATAGAATACAACAATAAAGTACGAACAATTAAACCTGGTTCCAAAACACAGAAACAGGAGAAAATAAATTTGTTTTTCTGGGTATGGAGGTTAATGAAAAAGGTCACACTAACCTTTAAAGTATCAAATCCAACATATCTATGCGCCAAAGTGTGTGATCAATTCCTCGTCAAGCAAAAAGTCATCGAGACCTGTAGTGTCTATTTCAAGATTAAACGGGCTGTTAAATCCATAATCAAGCGGCTGGCTATTTGGAGACCCAATGTGGAGCATAACTTCTGCAGGAATGTAAGTTTCATTTCTTTGCAGAGCAGATACATTGACTCCGGCATGCTCTGGCCTGAACCAAGGTTCATCGAATGCCATCTGGGTTTGCCGTCCATCACCACTGGGCCCAAAACTTAGTGATGCATTAAGAAAACCGTAAGTAGTGTCTTGCTGAAACTGAGAATTTTCTGGTCGTCGATGCAACTCAGAAGTTTGAGGTTCATTAAGCATCCCGGTATTTTGGGCTTCATTGGGGACCCTAGAATCTTGAGTTCCATTAGCCAAATCCGAGTTCGAGTTTTGAACCCCTGGATATGGCAAGGGTCTGCCACTGCGAGACATGTTCACTGTGGGAATCACTTTGGCTGTAGGAAAAGTGGAGAAAATATCAAACTCAGACGCTGGTAACTGATATTGGCCCTGACGATCATCATCCACAGGCCTCATACTTTCGTTTCCATCATTTTCATGTTCACTTCCGTGCACATTGCAAGGTTCATCACTTTGGTTAATATCAGGCAAAGTGCGTCTAGCTTCATCATTCAGATGCTCAATAGAAATTGGTGCATTGCTTGATTCCATTCGTGGTCTTTTTCTTCTAGGTT
The DNA here is from genome assembly GCA_963854785.1 of Vaccinium vitis-idaea. NCBI lineage: Eukaryota > Viridiplantae > Streptophyta > Magnoliopsida > Ericales > Ericaceae > Vaccinium > Vaccinium vitis-idaea. Next base: position 39,107,673 of record OY978216.1, read on the forward strand.
GCTCTTGCAGTCGCCCTTCATCTCTAGATGAAACGGAGCCCACACCGTCATCCATGCCATCGACATCATAGTCACTATCATTACTAACAGAAGGTTTTTCCTTTTCGCCATGGCCACCAGTCGGGGCCTCAGTAATGCCAGATGTCCCATTATCACTGGTTGGCTGTTGGATGAGGGACTCCTCCCGGCTCAAAACCCCTAACCAAATTAAACTCTCCTTACCAGTCATCTTATCCTGTAAGCATTTTGATTTCCGTACTAAACTTCTGATCTTCCCAATATCAGGCGACATGTGTTTTATCACGGCAGTTAAAACTCCAACTTTCCACATCTTCTTCAAATCATGAGGCTTCTTATAAGGAGGGCTCTGGCATTTGGGTAAGCCCAATTTTGTCCACCATTCTTCGCTCCCAGTGGGCCACCAAGGAGGCGGAAACCCTTTTTCTAGCGGGTACTTCCTTTGAGGTGGATCGCAATGTTGCATCAATGAAGACAAAAGTGATCCCAAAGTTGCATCTTGCAAATCTTGAAGAGTACTTTGGGAAGTCCCCTTTTGTACACCATCTCCCCTTGCTTTGGCAAGACACTCAACTTCATATTTTGCAATAGCCGCGGGCCCATTCTTGTCAAACTTCACTTTCTCCTTCCACCAAGCCCTAATATTATCCGATGCACCGCTCACTGGCTTACCCTTTTCCGGAATAATTCCATAGACGAATCCACGGGCTTTGCACACCTCCATGAGCTTTAACATGTACTTCAATATCCCATCTTGAGCTCGAGACATTTTCTTCCGCCTTGCTTGATCGGTCATCTGTTTGGGCTTCTCCTTCTCTGCAGCCCGTTGGGCTGCAAGTTTCTGCCTTTCTTTGATCCTTTTAAGTTTGATTCGGTCTTTCCACATTCGTGTCTCCAAGTCCTCAGCTTCAATCTCTTCATCACTGACATCTTTCTCATTTAAGTTATCATACCTTATCTCGTCAACTTCGATATCCGAACTGTCGTCCAATCCGTTGGCATCATTCACAGAATGCTCCATTCACATAGAAGTATAATAGAAACTAAAGAAAACCCAATGAAACAAAACTTCTGAGGCAAAACTATACAACTTCCACCCCTTTCTGTCGCTCAAAACCCCTCCACAACCTCAGCAGCAATTCCAGTAACAATTCCCATCTTGCCTCATATTGAAACATAGGATGCGATTAGAATAACAATTTCTAACCCCTAGATTTCGAACCAAACCTGCCATTTAATTTCAAGACTTAGAATCCGTTTGTACAGATATGTATTTCAATGGATGGGTTTGAAACTAATACTGAAGGATAGTAAATTAAGTTTAAATTTGACATCTTTCATATAGATTTCATCATCGAGTTTGAGAGCTTTATCATGATGGATTTGCAATAACTATACAAAAAGAGTGATTTGAAATTCTTCAATAACAAACAAAAAGAGATTATGTCATACGACGATCCAGTAAAAAAAATACATCTCACTTACCGATACTCCATCCTCTACCCTAATTCACTATCTAAAAACATCCAATGTTTTCCGTTGAATTGGAACCTAAACCCTAAAATAACATATAACCCCAAACCCCTTCTAAATTTCCAATTTTTTTAAAAATGGAAAGTTATGGAAAACCCAACAAAAATTGCGAACAATAACAACCGCCCAAAATTGACTTTCGTAGCAGACGATCAAAAATTCAGAGAATACTTATCACCAATGGACAAGAGAAAATTCAACGTTTGGGTACGCGAAGGATTCGAATCCGTACCTGGTACCACCCCCAATCTCTTCCAAAAAAAACCAATCTATTATCTCGATTGGCAGATGAAATTCGAAACGGCGTCCTTTTACTGTTTTGCTCTCCCCTCTGAAGAAGGTAGAAATATTTTAAAGCAAATAAAGAGGATTTTTGCTTTTCCTGATCAAAATACGTGGGTTTATACAGTGTATCTGATAGGCGAAGATAGAAAATTGCGCAGAAAGAGAGAGAGAGAGGGAGGGGAGAAACAAACGCCGAGAGCGAAGAGGGGAAAACAAAATGGGGCAGAAACACCTCAGCATCCCAACACATGAGGTGCGATCACATGCGTTTGAGTCTTGGAACAATGAATTTAACCACCAATCCTCAATCTTTTTTGTTTTTTACCATTTTTATTGGATAATGATACACGTAAAAATTTGATTCAAACAGTGATACTTCGGTTCGAGCACTTCCAACCGTCCGATTGAGCTGAAATTTTGTGGGGCCCCTCGGAAAAATGTTTTTAGAATAATGAACGGTTCGGATCACTCGTGTGGGACCCAAAAGTGGGTCCCCGAACGCGATCGGTACAATTTCGGTCCCATTTTTTCTGTACGTGTATCATTATCCATTTTTATTCTTCTCATCAAGACGAGATAAATTGCCATATTGATTGCTAGTAACAAAAACAAAAAAACTGATCAATATTTTGCCATTTTTATTCTTCTCATCAAGACGAGATAAATTGCCATATTGATTGCTAGTAACAAAAAAAAAAAAAAAATTGATCAATATTTTACCATTTTTATTTTTCTCATCAAGAGAATTGATGAATCCTAAAAAATTGATACAAATTTAAAAAAAAGCAGGAACAAAAGACACACAATTGGCGTAATTGAAGCCAAATTCTCCCTAAATTAAGAGGTTATTTGGCAGCCCGTTTTTTGCATTTTCCAATTCTACTTAGAGCCTGTTTGGGAACCAATTTTTCTTCAAATTTTTTCTCTTTGGCGGTTTGGGAGAAACTTATCAAAACACATTATCTGAGAATGAGTTTTGCAAAATGCACAATCTAAAGCATTCGAAAAATTGGTTGAGAGGAGCTTTTTGACTTCTCATTTTCACTTTTTCTATTTTGATTTTCAAAAAGACCTACAGAATGTATTCTGCAGATATCTCCCAAACACTATTCATGTTTTAAAATGCATTCTATACATTTCTCCCAAACACTCATACTAAATCCAAAACACATTTTGACCATAATCCAAAAAGACAAAAAGACAAAAGGTTAAAAATGAAAAACTGAAAATGAGGCTCCCAAACACCCCGTTATTACCATTTGGGTGTTTGGGCGTTGTGCCCCGAAGCACATTCTTAGAGAATGAGTTTTCTATTTTTCACTTTAGAGAATTGAAGTTAAAATAGGGTGTTGAGTTACTTTTCACATTCTCCACTTGCAGAATGCATTCTGCAAATTTATCTCAAACACTCCTTCAAAATTAAAAACACATTCTGACCATAATCCAAAAATCAAAAAAACCAAAAAATTGAAAATGAAAAGCTGAAAAATAGGCTTCCAAACACTCCCTTGTGTCAATAGAAGTAGGGGTGTCCACGGATCGGATTCGGACGGTTCGGATACGGATCCGATCCGATCCGGTTAGAACGGATTTAGGTTCTTAGGATCTGAGAACCATCCGTAGGTGACATACTGATGGATCGGATCGGTTACGGATTTCGCGGATCGGTTCCGGATCAATTCGGCGGTTTGGGCTTTCAAATGGGCCAATTTGCTGGCGTAACGATAAAATTGAGTAGACATTTTCTTTGACTTAGGAATCTTAAAACAAGAGTCCAAACATTACAAATTCAAATCCACACCTATGTGTTATTATCACTCCACTGTCTCCACACCTAAGCCAAGAGTCCAAACATTACACATTCAAATCCTTAAACTACACACACAGTCACATAAAGTTCACACCCCAACTGTTAGGATTTGGACCAGATTACACCAGAACAGTTAGTTAACATTAATCTAACATTTTTACCCAAAAAACATTAATCTAACATGAAAATCAATAAAGAACAATTTGGATTAATCTAACATTAATCAAGTCAACCAATCAACTGTGGTAAACCCCAACCGGAGCAAACCCCAACCGGAGTAAACCCCAGCCGAAGTAAACCCCAACTGAGGTAAACCCCAACTGAGTCACATCGCGATCAGACAAGGCTGCTCTGAGTCACATCGCTGGAGCAAACCCCAATTGTGGTCGCCGATCTACGGCGAGAGAGAGAGAGAGAGAGAGAGAGAGAGAGAGAGAGAGAGAGAGAGAGAGAGAGAGAGAGAGAGAGAGAGAGAGAGAGAGAGTCATACCAGGAGAAGGTCGTCGTCTTTACATCTCTTGGTGGAGGAGGCGTACAGTGCCGAATGAGGAGAGGGAGTGAGGGAGAATCAATTAGATTTAGGAGGGTGTGCCAGTGTGGAGTGATGGAGGCGGAGAGAATGAGAGTGGAGAGCCTGAATTAGAGATTAGGGTCGGGGTGAGAGACTGAGAGTTGAGAGGCTGAGTTAGAGATTAGGGTTACTGGGTTAGGTGTACACCGTACAAGTGTAGCGAGTGTACCGGACTGTTTTTTACCTTTTTTTTAAATAAAAAAAAAAAAATTGGCCACGGACGGATCGGTTTTAATCGGATCCGTGAACTTATGTGTTGGACGATCCGCAACCCATCCGTACATACCTCAGATGGATCAACGGATGATTCGAATTGGTTCGGATTGGCGGATCGGATGATCCGCTGGGCAGTCCTAAATAGAAGTCACCTATTATGAAATTTGTCCAACCTTTTCAAGTTTAACTTTGAGGGTTCATACTTGTCTAAATGTTCTTTGAAACGAATTCGAGATGTAAATTAATATTTTGAGCACAAAGAATAAAAATCTTCAGATAAAAGACAAAACAGACCATGCTGTCTAGAAAGGCCAACTGTAAACGAGCCAAACTTTAGAAGGTTCAGATTTGTTCGTCGAGTTTTAACTGAACTCTAGCTGAGCTTGAGGTCAATGAAAATTTGGCGAGCCGAGCTCGGACCGAATTTGCCTAGATTTGAGTCGAATTCAAACTTGTTCACGAGCCTTAACAAGTCAAAAATATTATGCTCTTATGAAGTCGTAGAACTTCAAATGACATTTGTATTGTGTACATAGATAACTTGATACATATATAAAATTATAGACACACACTAAAATTTAAGTTTATAATACTATTAAATGTTTATAAATGTATAAGTTATAAAATTTACATTATGTACAATTTTTTATACATATACAAGGTTAATATTATGTGAAATTTTTATTGGATATACATATATACTATAGCTTCGCTAGCCTAATAGAGCTCAAGACTGTCAGGTTTAGATTCGGCTCATTTATTAAATGAGCCTAAAATTAAAGCTCAGGTTCAATTTATTTAGTACCTGAGTCGAACTCGAACGAGACTTTGCCAAGTCAAGTCTCAAACAGCTCACAAACGGCTCGGTTCCTTTGCAAGTCTAGGCCGAACACAAGCTAATGTTGCTTTGTACCATTTTCGCTTTGTGCCTTTTTAATTGTCTAACTTTCTAAAATCAAATATTTTAAAGTGACGTCACCATTACACTTTAAAAATTGTAACTTTTTTATAATTTTCCTTGATGGTGGCATCATTATTACATTTTTTTAATGGTATTTTTTGAAATTCATTCATGGCAAAATTTTAAATTGTACAACTTCTTTTACCCATTATTTTTTAACAGGAATCCTTATTAAGGAACGGAAAAATAGAATATTGGAAAGGAAAAAAGAAGGGAGTATTTTAGACAACATAATGGCAAATTTCTATCATCACAACGTTAATGAACCATTTTTACATCGAAACTTTTTCGTTGATTTTAAATTACTCCCACCGTCCCTTTTTTATGGTTTAGTATTTCATTTTGGATTGCTTCTCAATAAATATCTATTTGAAAAGTTAGTGCATTTCCCCCTCTGACTAGCTTCGATTTTGAAAAGTTAGTGACAAGAGTGTAATGGTGATGTTCGCATGAAGGACAATTGGGAAAAGTTGTGATTTTTAAAATGAAGTTATGATATCTCCATAAATATTTGGATCTTTGAAGTTGGACACTTAAAAAGGAATGGAGAGAGTAGAAGAATGGTTTGCGCTTGGTATATATATGCGTTATGCGTGCACAATGGCCATTTTTTTCCCTTTTGTGGGGTTTGTAAATCTAAAATATTTTGCAGGCCATAGACAAAAAAATAAAGAGTAATTTCCACTCTCTTTTTGATGAATGAATTCCATATCTTGTCTTTTATTGAAAAACCTACAAATAAAAATTTCATGAAAAGACAAAAATGGAGTGCTATAATAAAAAAGAGAGTGCTATTCAAAAAAATAAAAAGGGAGTGTAAAATCTATTTCCCCGAAAGAAAAAAAATACCTAAAACACAAATGAATATAGTATACCCCGAAGAAAACAACAGAAAGACAAAAATTAATTACCAAACTAAGTGCGTGGTAAATTAAGGCCTAAGATTACTAGAGTCCCACCATTGCCATACAATCATACACCTTACCTCAATTTACCACGCACTTTTATTTAATACTAGTGCATTACGCAAAAAAAAACATGCATTATTCAAACCAAAATTTAAATACTTTCGAACATATTATGGTACAAAAAATTTAAAAATTGAGCGACTGTACTTTAGTTTTTGCCCGAAAATTGTAAACCCAACAAGCTAGCAATGTGAAATACTTTCGTACACAGCTTTCCACTATTATTAGCTTATTTTGGTGCAAAAAATAATAATTATGCATGAAAGTACACATTTTTTTTATCCGAAGAAAATTGCAAAGCCAACAAACTACCAATGTAACAGTAATATGAAATACTTTTATACACAATTTTTCAAATTTTTCCGCATCGAATTAAAGATCTCTGTTTGTAGTTTATTTTGGTGCAAAAATGAATAAAAAACTATGCGCGAAAGTATCTTATTTTTTTATCCGAAGGATATTGCAAATGACATAAAATATTAATATCAAAACATCAAAATGAAGGGAAGCCACATGTTGGCTTTACATATAGAGAGAGTAGTTTGGTAAAATTGTCATACCAAACGAAAACCCTCTCTTTATATATAGTAGGGAATAATTACTTTCTCGATTTTTGGCCAACTTGTGATTGTAGCTGAGTTCGCAAAAAATTATTTGAAAATTATAGTCAACATATTCGTAAGGACCAAGAAATCATCTTTTAACTTGTGGTCCCAATCACTATATGATTTTAATACAATTTATATGAGCAACACTACATATACACAAAAGTTACCCATAAATTACCCAAACACACACACACAAGTGTCTGGCCCCCACACACACTGGAGGTGCAGTGTGTGTGGGCCACACACTTGTGTGTGTATTTGGGTAATTTATGGGTAGCTTGTTTGTGTGTACCTAACATTTCCCAATTTATATAGTGGTGTAGGTAAACAGGGACGATGTATTAAATACGTATAAATAATTATGACGAGATAAAAAATTTAAATAAATGTAACACACAAATCTAAATTTTTTGTACTAGTACAAAGTATTCTCTTATTTTACACTCTCCCATATAGATCTAATGGAAAGAGATGAAAGTATGGCAATTGAAGCTCTAATTCAAGTGATACTGATAGGTTCAAGGGGATGAATGGGCATTGATGATGTATTTCTCATAGTTGCAGCTCACAGATAAAACATTTTTTATGGCGTGAGATTCAAGAAGAAGGCCGGCTAAATGATGTGTAAAGCCTAACAAATTATGTAATTAATTATAAGCATTCGAAACTGATTTGTAATTATAATATTTTAATGATTTTTAATTTAAAATAGCTAGATAGGATAGATTCTGAATGCAGTTCAAAAACGACTTCTCAGTTTTGAATATTTTGCCAACATTAAAATATATTGTGTGGTCATTTTTCACCAAGACAATATTATCCAAAGCTGTTGTGTTCGATCTTGCTACACGTACAGACGTGTATGCACAGAAAATGCATAGAGCGCGCTTGGGGACCCACTTTTGGGTCCCACAGATTTTTGATTGAAACGGTGGGACTTTGGTTCGACCACTTCTAACCGTCCGATTGAGCTGATTTTTTGCGAGGTCACTCGGAAAAATGTTTTAAGAACAATGAACGGTTCGGATCACTCGTGTGGGACCCAAAAGTAGGTCCCCGAGCGCGCTCTGTGCATTTTATGTACCTATGGATCGGTACCCATAGGTTTTCCGGTAATTAACTACAGTTTTTCAGATATTCGTGCGCGCTTAAATTAAAGCAGCACTTTCAAGCTGAAAACAAAACTCTTAGGGGTTTGTGTTGTTTGTTTTCTAACGGTCTTACCTTAATAAAGAGGATTTTCCTTAAGTGTTGAACAAAGATGAAATTGACAAAACTACAGAAAACAGAAAAGCGGAATTCCCACTTGAGGGTGGTGTTTGGCCGCCACTTTTTCAGCTTTTCCCATTCTCCTTTTCTGATTCTCATTGTTTGGGCTCCTTTTCTAATTCTGGGAGTTTGTCGCCCAAAATTCTGGACTCATTCCCTCGTAATGCGTTTAGGCCAGAACCTAAAAAGAGGTTGGGAGCTCCCCTTTCCATTTCTACTTTTGATTTTGATTTTTCCCTCATTTCTACTCTCCCATTCTACCCATTGTTTACGTTATCTTCTGGATCCTCTTTTTCCACCACACAACACAAACGAGAGAAAGGAGGAAGGCAGAAGGAGATGCCTGCAATTTTTACACCGGTTGTCGTTGCTGATGTATTCTTCCTCGGAAATCATCGGCGTTGAAAGCGTGTGTAGGCTTGTTGAGGTTTGTGTGTTGTTTCGAAGAAAAAGGTTTCGGTGGGAGAGAGAAATTATGAGTTTCATGGTTACACACAGACACAGACACACACACACACAGAGCACCTATGAAAACCGGATTAAGGGAAGACCAACAGCCATGGCGGTGGCGGTGGATCTAAGAACTTGCTAAAAATAATATTCTACACATTTTAAATATCATAATAAATAAATAAGGGCAAAATGATAAACAACCAATCCATAACTCATTCTCATAATTATTCTCCCAAATACTACTCCTTTTGTAAAATGCATTTTGCTAATTTCTCCCAAACACTCCTGTCAGGTTCAAAACACATTCTCACCATAATTCAAAATGACAAAAAGTCAAAAAATTAAAAATGAAAAATTGAAAAGTAGGTTCCCAGATATCCCCAAGTATAAGTTTCAATGAAAGAATTTTCATCCAAATGTTCCTTCCTCTTTGAATCCAAATAACAAGATTGAACTTAACTTCTACAACTACTACTGCTACAAGATTCCAAATGCGAGTTATACAAGCTAGTACTCCCCCGTCCATTTTTAAATGTGTTGCTTCGTACATTTAACTTATTAAATAAGCATTATCATTACACCTTTCACATCAAGTTAAATAAAAGTGAATATTGTTTATTGTCTTACCACTTTGGTGAAAAAAATGGTAAATTAATCAACCATATTCACATGTCATTTAAAAGAGGGTTATTTACATAGTGAATATGGTTTATTGTTTTACCACTTCGGTGATTTTACATAATAAACATAAGTATTCTAATTATGGATAAAGGGCCTTTTGGGTATTATTTAAAAGACAGGATGTAATCATAAGTATTCAAAATCTGTAGGATGGAATCATAAGGATATTATTGATACAGGATGTCTAATTAACTGTCCCTATGGTAAATATATCTAATATTGGTGTCAAATTAAGATATTTTTATTATCTTTTTCAATAGTAGAAAATTTATAAAAAGAAAATCTATAATTTGAAAGTTATTTAATACTCATAAAGAATGAGAACTGAAAAAAATAAAAAAAAATAGAGACGAGTCTCCATTTTTGTGTTGGGTCTCCAAAATGAGATCTTCATTTTCAATCTCCAAAATAGAGCTTGATTGGATTTTTGTTTGGTTGGTAGTTTTGAAATAGGTTTTGAAAGATTATGGTTTGGGAAAATTTCAACATAACCCCTCACCTTTCGACTCAATGTCCCATACACACCTGAACTTCAATAAACTTTAATTAAACCCCTGACATTTTCACTCCGTTATCAATTTCCATCCTGGCCCGATTTTCTGTCCAATCAAAGGAATGGCTGACTTGGCACCTACGTGGATATTTTGGGTACACCTTGGCCAATAAAGTAAATAGACCTGGGCAAAATTAAAGAAATAGAGCTCAAATCACTCTTCTTCTGAATCTGTTTCCTTCTTAATTGCCTTTCCATGCTTCCCATCCAAACCCGTCGTCGCGTAAAATCCATCCTCCTTCTCTGGCTACCCATATGACCATATCCAGTTTTCTAATTCTCCATTTTGAATAAGGAGAGATATACTGTTGTGAAAAATATATCCTAATTTCTCAAGAACTATAAAGCTCTTCTTGAAAATCTATCTTTTCTGGTCACCTCCAAACCACAAGCACCATCAAACAACTACTCCCTCCGTCCCAAAATATTTGGCACACATCCACTATTCACACCTCTCGAAAAATCATCTATATTTTTTAAGGTATAATGAATTATATATGCAATATGGATCTTGTTTGATAGATTTTGCTTAGTTTTATTAATCAAAATTTTTTAAATCGTAAAAAGTAAAATAAATTACAAAATAAAGATGATTTTTTGATAGATGTGAATAATATTTTTGACCAAACATTTTGGGACGGAGGTAGTAGTTTTGAAAAAAAAAAAAAAAAAAAAAAAAACAGAGACAACAAAAACAAATTATCCCCTAAATCAAACATTAGACTATATATAATTTTTGTTGGCAGCTGATAATGCCAAAACTAATATTGTTCCTTCCAAAACCAAAAGTGTTTGTGCCAAAACATTAATTGTTTTTTCTTTTACAATGACTTATATGCCCTTTCCTATATCAAGAATTTTCCATCTTCCTTTTACTTACAAAACTAACCCTTCAATTTCTTCTGAGTTATATAATCTGAGTTAAGTGGTGCCAAGACAGAAATGAATGTGATGGTGAGAATTACTGAGAAATGAACTTTGAAAATCTAAGTTTGGCACCACTCAAATTAACAGAATCACCTACATCAAATGAAAATTACGTTACGAATTGAGAGAATCATGATTTAAGTCACCTTACCATCTCCGGTGGTGGTCTCAAAGGAGTCAGTTCCCATCAAGTTTTTCAAATTTCTTGGGTCCATTCTAGATCCCAAAAATTAATCAGAATTTTTTATTTTTTAGAACTCATCAACAAGAGTAAGCACTCCATGAATCAGTTCGATTAGAATTCTTTTGATACATGACCAAATCGTGTTTGCGCAAAAAAAAAAAAAAAAAAAAAAGCGTTCATATATTAGAACTCATCGAGAAGAGTAAGCACTCCAAAAATCAGTTCGATTAGAGTTCATTTGATACATGACTGAATCGTGTTTGTGCGAGAAAAAGAAAATAAACATTTAAAGTTTCAAACAATAGTTTCCTTTCTTTTATTCCTTGCACAAATATGATTCGTTTATGTATCAAATGAACTCTGATCAAACTAATTTTTGGTGTCTTACTCTTCTCAGCGAGTTGATCAAAATGAACAATTCCGATCGTTTTTCGGATCCGGAATTGACCAAAAAAATCGAACAATGGAGGTGACTAAAGGGGAAAAAACTGGGGAAACTAAACGATCTCAAACCAAAAATTTGTTTGATTATTTCGTCGTCCGTCCAAAGAGAAAAAGAAACGAAAAAGCAAGCGTAGGACAACACCACCATGTCCAGCCTGCATCCACTGTATCAACAACCTATTCTCTCATTCGTTGTTATTTATTTTTTTTGGGTATTGTGGTTTATGTTTAGTAAAGGGCATATAAGACATTGTAGAAGTAAAACAAAAGTAGTGTTTTGGCAGAAACATTTTTGGTTTTGGCAGGAACACTATTGGTTTTGGCATTATCAGCTGCCTTTTTGTTTCGCAAATTCAAAATTCAGAGAAATCATATATTCGAACCCTTCGAGCAACAGTTTTCTGATCACCACCAACCCACAAATTTCTTGTAACTCACAGGTTGTAGAGGGGGGCTTCTTGTTCTCCTTGGTTAAGCTTCTAAGCAAATACCTTGGATTGTCTCCGGTCCCCTCCCTCGTAGGCATAGAATTCACACTTTCGCAACCCCTCTAGCCTTTTCGATTCCTTTTTTTTTTTTTTCAACAGATTTGCCTCAACAATGAGACGATAAACGTTCTTCTTCCTCTCATCATCCCTTGTTTCCCCGTTCTTCGTCTAAAACCTCTCATTCTTTCTCATAAAGTACTCATTGAAAACCTTCCCATTTCAAATAGAGGACTTGAAATTGAAACAACACTGGATTTGCTTCCAAATGAGACCTAACCCAAATCCGAATTTGCTCCTAAACTTGGCGGGGGTGATGATCGAAGATGAAATTTTCTGGAAAACTCTCTCGACATGGGATCTGTAGGAGTTTCCCTGGTTTTTGACCCTCCTAGGATACCTGTTTCTCTTCAATTTATTCCAACTTATTTTTGGTGGCTTGTAAGAGCAAGTCCAATGTAGGGTGTAAAACTGGTTTTATACCTATAATACAACCAAATTTTGCAACTCAATGCTCCAATGTGGAGCTAAAATCAAATGGAAAATGCATCAATTCCATAGTTGGTGCCAAATATAGAACCAACACATCATCAAATCCAACTGCCATTTCATTATATGGACCAGAGAACACCTAAAACATGTCGGAAAATGGCCAGAATCTGCTGATGTCGCCTGGAAAATGGCTAGATTTGAACTTTGGTGTACCTACTATTGATGCCTAAATATGCCATTTCAGTTCGTCGTCTCCTTTGGAAGCTGGAGAGAGAAACTATGCGTGTGTGTGACATAGAGGAAGAGGGTTTAATCGGTGTGGGTTTGATTCATCAACAAAGGAGATCACACACACACGCACGCACGCACACACACACACACAGATGGTGGGTCTGGTCGCAGGCCCTAATTCCTTCTCGAGAAAACACAGAACATGTTGTGTTCGTTTGGTAGTTTAGTTTAGTTTTGATGATGTCAAAATGTGTAATGAGTTGAGAGAGATAGAGAGAGAAATGAGGGTATTGATGATGTCATCAAAACTAAAACTAAACTAAAACTGGGAAACGAACATAGCTCTTTTAACATTTTAAGTGCACAATTGCAACTTGGTCCCTCCACAAAGTTGATTATTACTCCATACCGTAATATGTTGTGAATCAATGCATTAAGGTCCCCAGAACCACCAATTAACTAAAATTTATTATAAACTCATTAGATGAAAACGAGGGTTGAAAACGACTAGATAGTTGAATTGGGGTTGAAAAGTAAGGGAAAATGTGGTGCAAGAAAAGTTAGTTTAATTTGGAACTATTTGGTTCTAAAATAGAATGAACCACTTGAGAGATAGTTCTATATTTTGGCCCAAAGGCACTTTTTGTTATATTGAGCATTGGACTTGCTCTAACATAATTACTCACTCTTCTCCATTTTCTAAACACCTAGTAATGGGTAAGCCTGACATATATGGCAGTTGAATGAAACCTAGAGCAAATCTTCCTAAAACATCACCAAAAATCCATAGACGATTAATTAGAAAGCAGCAAATTGGGAGGAATTAGAAAGATGAGATTTTCTCTAACGAAGAAGAAAAAGAACCATTGTGTTCCCTTGAAATCAATGAAAAAACCCGGAATAAACAGTTGCCCTGAAGACTTTCTTCTTTTGTTTTGGGCTAATTTCTACTGCCCATAATATCCATGTAGGTGCCAAGTCAGCCATTTTGTTAGATTTTGGACAGGAAATCGGGGCAGGATGGGAATTGATGATAGAGTGAAAAGGTCAGGGGTTTAATACATCTATTGAAGTTGAGGTGTGTATGAAACATTGAGTCGGAAGGTTAGGGGTTATTTTGAAGGAAAATTTTCAAAATGCCCCCCAAACTTTGATCTTAGTATAAAAAATACTCCCAAACTTACAATTTTCTCAAGCATACTCCTAAACTTCACTTCCATTATTCAAACATACTCCCACCGTCTTGATTTGTTACCTCACTAACGGAAAAATGCTGAGTTAGAGCTTAACGGACCCCAAAATCTGTTACCTCACTAACTTTTTTTTTTACCCTCTCTCCATCCTCCCCCAATTCACAGGAAAGAAAGAGAGACCAATATACAGACACATAAATCTTAGGTAGTCTACTGGAAATCTCTCTGCTTCTTCAATCATACATACTTTCCTTGTAGTTCCTTCCACAAATCCATTAGTAACGAGAAAAGCGAAAAGAAAAGAAAAAGAGAAATATGGTCTCTCTCTCTCTCTCTCTCTCTCTCTCTCTCTCTCTCCATACACAATACACAGGGTCTATTTGCCAAGAAAGAATGCCCAAGGGATTATATAGATAGGTACAAACAAATAGAGATAGGTTTATTGATTGGGGATGGTTAGAGATGGGACGGGAGGGGTACATCTTGCCGGCGGTAGATCGCTGGAGTTGAAGAAGAAGGGAGCAGGAGGAGCAAGGGGTTCAAGGAGCTAGATTTTGATAGGCGCCATAGGGGAAGACATTATTCTCGATGCAAACAAGTACGCCATTATGCAACGTGTTCAGATTCACGCACACGACCTTCACATTCGCAATCCCCACTTGTCTTACCTTTCCACCGTCCTTGCCCGTGAAAAGCCATCGTCCTCAATTTAGAGGTTACTTTTCTTTCTTTTTTACTTTCTCTATACATAGAAGTACGCATGTATGCATACTAGACTCTGTGAGAAACCAAATTAGATTTAAGAGAGGATTTGGGATATTTGGACCTTGTTTGTTTTGGGTTTTGTGACAGATTTTCTCAATTATTACTCAATCATTACTCATATTTCCCTTCAATTATTACCCCTCTTTTCAAATATTATTCTCATTTATCTCTAATAATTACCCCATATTTTAAATTATTACCCTTATTTTCCCTGTAATCATTATCCAAAAAACCAAAACCCAAAACCAAAACCAAAATCAAACAAGGTCCTTCCAATGGTGGGTCAAGGAGATGATGGTTGGAGGTGGTCGATGAACCACGGTTTCGGTCAGACACTCCTATTTGAAGGAAGGGATCCAAGGCCATCGGGATGACAGTGAAAGTGGAGGTGGTGGTTGCCGGAGGTGGAGGTCTGTAACACCTCTCTCCCTGTGTTTCCCTATGAATTAGGGGAGGAAGGGGAGAGCTAATTTTTTTTTTTAAAAGGCATAATACAACATCGTTTTGGGCCACTTAACGTCGCTTTGGGTTCGTTAAGCTCTAACTCAATATTTTCCGTTAGTGAGGTAACAGATTCAGACGGTGAGAGTATGTTTCAATAACGGAAGTGATGTTTGGAAGTACGCTTGAGAAAATTATAAGTTTGTGAGTATTTTTAATATTGAGATTAAAGTTTGGGGGGCATTTTAAAATTTTTCCTTATAGTTTTGTAATTTGTATAGAGTTGCGTAGTTTATTGTTTTAGTTAATTTTTTTAACATTTTATAAATATAATGGAGTAAAAAATTATTCGAAAAATAATTGGGAAACAAAACAAAAAAGAAAGACGAAACAATGAAAACTACTCCGAAGCTTCCCTCTCCCTCTCCCCCCCGTCTCTATCGCTCAAGATCAGCACGCAACTAACCATAAATTTCTTTCTTCATACAGATTTTAAACACCACCACGGACATTCTTTACGTTCTTAAAAGAATTCTACTTACATCTTATCCTTATATATCTGCTAGTCGATACACTGCGTATTGTTTACTCAACTGATCTGGGGAAGATGACGAATCCACCTCCTCAGATCGCCATTATTGGAGCTGGGGTTTTCGTCAAAACCCAATACATCCCAAGATTAGCAGAGATCTCCGACCTCGTTGTCGTCAAAGCAATTTGGAGCCGGACTGAGGTACACCCATTTCCACTTTTCTGCCATTTTGGGGCCAAGGCTAATTTAAGAAAAATCGAAACTTTATGCATTTTACAAGTAATAAAGTGACAAAAATACAAGGCAAAAGAAAAATTATTAGTACTGTATTAAAACAAGATCAACATTTAAAATTATGCATATTTATACGAAGATTCAAATAATAACTCAGAGATCACTCTATCCCTGCAATTTTTGGGGCAGAAGTACTGATTATGGTCGTATAATTAATTTTCACTAATTTGATGTGCCCATTTTGAATGATTCACCTATTTTCAATGAAATGCTACACAACTTTTGTGTGCACCCCATTATAGCAAAATTATGAGGCTCAAGGAGAATGCCTCCTCGCTTTTGCTCTGGGCTGGTACTGTGTGTATATCAATAGGTGGTTTCATAATGGTACAGGAATCGGCTAGAGGTGCTGTTGAAATTGCTCGTAAGGTTTTCCCAGAAGTTCAATGTAAGTGGGGGGAAACGGGTCTTGATGAGATTATTAAGGATAGTTCCATCGTTGCTGTCGTTGTGGTTCTTGCTGGACAAACTCAGGTACACACTCTCTATCTATGTATTCGTTATTGTATTAGAGCATCTTCAAATCAATTAGTACTATTCATTCAAACTCCAAACAATGGTATGTATTTTTCTGTGTTTTTGGAATAATTGAGTTCTTCCCCTGCAAAAACTCGCCCATTTATCACTGTTCCTCATAACATTATAAATCATTGAAGGGTGGCTGGGCACAAAGGTAAGGTTGCCCCAATGTGATGCGGTGGTCATGGGTTAGAGTTGCATAAACAGCCTCTCAGCTTGCGCATTAAGGCTGCGTGCATATGATATGACCCTTCCTCAGGCCTGCAGTAGCGGGAGCCTCGTGGGTACCTCTTTATAAAATATGTCCATGGTCGATCTCATTTTATAAGTATTGGGGTTATTTATTTATTTTTTTTGTACATAATTTTGTCAAATTTGATCATAATGGTAAAAGTCATACATATTCTATTGTGTAAAAGATTATAGAACATATTCTTTTATGACTTGGAAGGGTCTCATTTTTGAAGAATTAACATACAGTCCTTATTTAAGAGAATCAAAATGAAGTATGGTTTGACTGTTGGGATTATATTATTCGTCTTGAGAATTTAAAGAATGGTTTTTTGAAGAGCTGAAGGATGGTTGGAGATTCTCTTACGCAAGTGGAGAGGTAGACAGTGCTACAGTGAAATTCCAGACGGAACCCATGTAACGTATAATATCACATGAGGTAGTCAAATTGGAGATTATTAACAAAACGATGAATTCTGAGTATTATAGTATTTTGATAGGTTTGAGGTTATGTTCTTTATTATTAGAAAAATTGAAGTTTGACTTGGAATTGTTATGGAGAGATTTGTGGAGGGAAAGCAAAATGAAAAGAAATCTTGAAGCTAACTGTTTACTCCTTTTCTCTTGGCAAATCACTTCCCAATTCAAGATCCAGACACAGTGGAAGTGCTTACAAATGGTACATGGAGATGTTTGAGTTGTATATAAAAATGGTAAAGAGTCAGGTGGGGGACACAGTTATGCATTCTTCAAACAACATAACTGAAACACATCCTTCCCAGGTAGATAAATATGGTTTTCCACATGAAGAGGGGGACATGGTCTCCCATTTTATAGGTGTCTTCCCTGCTTGTGAGTTCTTATATAAATGACCCATCTATCCAAATGCATGTTTACATATGTGGTTTTGGATCGATGTGCATTTGGGTGCATGTAGAATTGGTATTTGTGTAAGAGAATAAAAATGAAGTATGGTTGGAGTGAATATCTTCTTCATTTTGAGAATTTAAAGAATGTTTTTTTGAAGAGCTAAAGGATGGTTGGAGAGTCTATTACACAAGTAGTGATCGAGAAACTGCTTCAGTGAAGTTCCAAATGCATGTAACATATAATATTAAATGAGGTTGTCAAAATGGAGACTATTAAGAAAATAATGATTCTTGAGTTTAGTACTATTGTGAATGCTTTAGGTAAAGTTATTTATCATGTACGAAAATGAAGTTTTATGTGGTATTGTTTTGGATAGATTTGTGGAGGGAAATGAAATTGTGAAGCTAACTTTTCATTCTTTTCAAATCACTTATCCAAGATCCATACACAACTTAAGTGAATACCAAATGATAGATACAGAGGTTTGAGTTGTATATATATATTTGGTATACAGTAAGGTGGGGTACATGATAATGGATTCTCGTTGATTCTCAACATAACCTATTACATTGTTCGAAGGCAGATGTAGTTTTTTTCTCATGAGGGGGAGATTACCACCCATGTATGTATGTAATGCTTGTTAAATAGCTTGATATACGTCGTTGGGCCCATTTCCTAACAACTTAAGCAACTTTTGGGACAACTCGTAACTTAACATGGTATTAGAGCTCTGGTTGCAAGAGGTCTTGGGTTCAAGTCTTTTTGTTTGCATTTGTCCCCCGTTTGCATTCTGCTTCTCCCCTTCGCATTCTGTTTCACCCTATCTATGAATTTTTTTTATCTCCACGTGTAAGACGGGGTTGCAAGTGATGTAGGGTTTTAAATAGCTTGATATACATTGTTGGGCCCATTTCCTAAAAGCTTAAGCTTTTGGGACAATTGGTAACTTAACAACGTCCGTACTTGTAAGTTCTTTCGTATGTTAATGATCTCACCTATACAAGTAACAAATGTATATCTGTATGTGGGTGTGGAACTGTGGATTAATAAGTATTGTGTGTAAGTGGAACGGGTTAGTGTTTGTACACTTCATTTAAGCACAAACCCCCAGTTGGTTCTAGTTATAGGGATAGTTTGATGGAGTAACGGGAAAAAATAACTCACTAGCCCCTGCTCTGTTTCTCCAATGGTGCATCCTTAAACTGAGCTCTGAAGGATCTCTCTCAGACACACATATTCTGTCTCAAGTTTTAATATGTACATCAAGAACTCGTTTAGCTTGAGCTGTTGAATGGTGAAGAGATATGTACATCAAGAACTCGTTTAGCTTGAGCTGTTGAATGGTGAAGAGCTAAACGGGATAGCGAAGACTGAAGAGGTATTGGGTAGCAATAGGCAGACATGATGAATCATAAAGATAGAATACAGACATGATATGGGCGTTGCAACAGAAAGTACTCAAATTGCTTTAGATGTGGCAAATCGTAGTTTGGGTTAAAGATTAACAATCTTTGTAACTTGCAACAAAAGTATTGTTATTTCAGAACCATAATACTATAAGCACCTATTTGGTGGAGAAAGACAGTCCAAGGACCTGAAATATGGATAAAAAGAAAATGACACGAATTACCAATGATCAAACTTCTACTTATGCCCACTTTCGATTTTCATTGCAAGTTGCTGCACATGGACTCTTTTGAATGATGCATTTCTTTTGTTGGAGCATAGTGTTCGTATGCATTGTGGGTGTTAAAGCATCCAACTCAAAACCAATTGGCCATAAGTGGAGAGGCTCATATACTAGCTTTGGAGGTTATAATTAACCAATGTGGGACAAGCTCTAACACTCTCCTGCATGTGCGACCCCAGACCCGGATGTGGAGAGATAAAGAACCGATCCATAACATGATCACAACAAACAACGAAGCAAGGTGCACTTAAGGCACAAACAACTGGGTAATCAACCAAGAGAGTCTTGTCCAAAATCCTCCGAAAGTAATTGGCTATGAGTGGAGAGGTTGCCCATGCTCATATACTAGTTTTGGAGGTTATAATTAACCAATGCGGGACAAGCTCTAACAATGGGTATGCTTTCTGCACTTTGCAGTTCTTGCTCGAAACACAATCATTTCTAAGCATAGTAGCCTATGTAGTTGCACATGAAACTGGTTTATGAGCTATGTAGCACTTACATTGACACACAATAGGACACCAACTACACCAACCACTCCAACAGGCTTATATAATTAAATTGGAGTACACAACACTGTTGGGACAAGTTTAAAAACTTGATGCATTTTTTCATACATATTACTCCCTCTGTCCCGAATTTCTAGTCCATTTACGTGCATGTGTGCCAATTTTCAATTGCTTATATATTTGAATCTATAGTGTTTTTTACAATTTCTACTATTTTGTTTAATAGAACTCATCGAGAACTATTAGACGAGATCCATATTGAATATATATAACATAATATATTTGAAAATATAAATACTTTTTTGAGGTGCCATGAATAGTGAAGTGGAAAAGAAATTTGGGATGGAGGGAGTAGATGTCTAGATGAAACTAATGAGGACTACAAACATAAGGTGCTATAGTAGGAATACCATATGTACTTTAAATTCTCGTATGTCATCCACAACATTCAGATTTGTCATTAGATATTTACTAAAGTATTCCCTCAACAAAATAATTTATCCTCCACAAGTGTCTTTTAATTTCCACCATTAGGTATTCCACACTTCTTGTGAAAACTTCTCGAAGCTTTGATACCCCCAGTGTGTCCGACATGTGTCTGGCACTGGTACGTGACCTCCGGCAATTGTTCATAGCTTGTGATTCATGATGTTTGCCATGTTTTGATTCTTGTTACGTTTTGGTCAATACTGAGGATGCCCCTTACCCATGGTTGGTACAGTTACGGCTTCGGATATGCATTTTAAAACCCTGCTAGTGATCATATTAGTTTATTTGTTAATTGACTGACTTTGTGCATCCATGCATGTAGGTGGATATGTCACTGAGGCTGCTAAAGGCAGGGAAGCATGTCCTTCAAGGTGATTTGGTTTTCTATGAACATAAATATGATTTTTTCTCCTTAGCCTTCGATATTATTCTAAGATAGATTGATGTGGAATACTCAACCAACAAAGTTGAGGTACTTGCAACATTTGTCCCTGACAAATGTAATGATGGTAGGATGCTGCATCCTTTGATGGGTCTGGGCACGCATTCTATACACGTGCATGTGTGCGGTGGTTGTCTATCTTTATTTACATTCATATTCACATAATTGTCCATGGTTTCCTATTAAACTAACATTTCTTCTGTTTGGGCATGCCTCAAATATTGCTTGGCTATATGGTGGATATTGAAGAGAAACCAGCAGCAGCTTGTAAGTTGGATACAGGTTCAATAGCATTGTATTTTTCATTTGTTTTAATAGTTTGCCCATAATGTTCAGAATAGATCATTGTTACCAATTTTCATTTCAGAATGTTGATTATTTGTGGCACTATGCTACTAGTTCCTGGGAAGCAACTAAGCTTGGTAAAAAATCGTTCCTCACTGGAGCATTAGAGCTATGGTTGCTTATCTAAGATTGTGATCTTAGTTGCACGAAGTGGGAGTAGGGACGGGGGAGGGAGCGGTAGCAGGGGTATGTAGAAGCTCCCTAGGTTGGGAGCGGCAAGGGAATATTTAGTGAATGAATATTTCTATAAATTAATTTAGATATTTACATGTATTGTACCTATGTTTTAAAGTTGCAAAGCGAGCATGTATATAAACATTATATATATATAGGATGGCGATCTATTGAGGACTCCCTCAAACAAAAATTTCGTGCGGACCTCACCATTTTTCGACTTTCCGGATCAAATTTTGACGATCCGAACCGTTCAATGTTTTTAAAATGCATTTTTAAGGGCCCCCGCGAAGATTCGTCCAAAAAAAATACCCGTAAGGGCTTCATCCGATCGGTTTTTGTTAAAAACGCTATAGTCAAAATTTGGCTCGGAAAGGTGAGGTCCGCATTTTAACTTCAATAAGGGACCCTTATTGGAAGTTAATCCTATATATATATATATATTTGTATATGGAAGCCGATCTCGTAAGGGAGTCCTTATACAAAATTTGGTGCGGACCAAGGCATTTTTCAACTGTCCAGATCAAATTTTGACGATCCGAACCGCTCAATGTTTTTAAAATGCATTTTCCAAAGTCCACGCAGGAAATCTTCAAAAAAAAATACCCAGAAGGGCTTGATCCAAACAGTTTTCGATAAAACTGTACATATCCGCGTGGACCCTTAAAAATGCATTTTAAAAACATTGAGCGGTTCGGATCGTCAAAATTTGATCCGGAATGGCTTGGTCTGCACGGAAATCTCCCAAGGGAGTCATTAGGAGATCATTGTTGTATATATATATATATATATATATAGGGAGCATTTCCTATAAGGGTGCCCTTATATAGTACGGTGCGGGATTTTCGGTTCGGGATCGAATTTCGACGATCCGAACCGTTAGATGTTTTTAAAACGTGTTTTTAAGGTCCAACGCGTGGATTTGTGAAAAAAAAATACCCAGAAGGGCTTGATCCGAGTAGTTTTTGATAAAAATGTATATATACATTTTTATCGAAAACTGCTCGGATCAAGCCCTTACATATATTTTTTTTTCACAAATCCACGCGTTGGACCTTAAAAACACGTTTTAAAAACATCTAACGGTTCGGATCGTCGAAATTCGATCCCGAACCGAAAATCCCGCACCGTAGCTATATAAGGGCACCCTTATAGGAAATGCTCCCTATATATATATATATATATATATATATAAACATGAGTGAGAAATGACATCCCAATAGATTTTTTATGCAAAATATATGGACTAAACAAGTAGATGAGTACAGTAGAATGCAACACGAGAAAGAGAGTCCTAAATATTTCTTACTTTTTTTTTTCTTTTTCTTCTTGCTTGCATATGTTAAGTGAGAATTTCGTCCTTAACATTAGTGTTGAAGCTCCCATCCTATTCAGGAGCAGGTCCCATTTGGATTGAAATGAGCTCCCGTCTCAGGAGCGCGGATTTGAGCTCCGGTCTAGGGAGCGCACCCATTTTAGAAGGATCCTGCTGCTAAGGTTGTGATAATGCTTCTGGGTAATAAACACAAATTGTTGTTTGAGTTGTGGGTGCAAATTCTCTCCCACCAACGAATTAGCTATGACTTCACCGACTTCATTATGTGTTTCTCTAACACTCGTCTTTTAGTAATTTTCTGTTGGCATAGATGAATCATGCATTCATTCTGTTTAGTGTGACTGGAATTCCTTAAATCTTTTTGTTTTTTTTTATTGGAAAAGGAATTCATTAAACTTTTAGCACCTCTTTCGCACAAAAAAAAAGGGTTAGTAGCAAACGAATTAGGATGACAAACTATACAGGTTTGACTTTTCCCTTCAACTAGAAAGAATCTGTTGTTTCAAAGTGGTTTCTCTGGTTTCTGGCCACCCTTCAGTTTAAGGTGAACTATATTCAGTAATTTCAAAAAGTTTATAACTAGCTATTTAATTATGCAGCCACTAGTGAGGCAGAAACTGCATTGTCAAGCTATAATTCCACTTTTGGCACTCTTCCTGGTCAACCAGTATGGGCTGTTGCAGAAAATTATCGGTTTGAACCTGGTTTAGTGGAGGTACTAGTCAATGTCATTCTTGATGTAGTATCTAATCTCATGCTTTCCATGGAACTGATTCTTGTTTGTACAGGGGAAAAAACTGGTGGCTGAGATTGGGGAAATGATGAGTGTACAACTTATTGTGGAAGGATCGATGAACAGCTCAAATCCTTACTTCTCAAGCTCTTGGAGGCGTAATTTTACTGTACGTACTTCTTGGCGAAACTCATAACCTTAGCTTTTTCTTGAGTTATCATATGCCTTGATGTGTATAAGAACAAAAGACTGGTACTTGATGTTACGGTTATTGATAAAGTTTAGGTTTTGATACTCCCTTGGAAAGTGCAGCTTCCTTTAATTGTAATATGCATCTTTATTAAGGCAAAACCATTAGTTTTACATCATTTTGAAGTCTGTTGGTGAAGGATCACATTTTTTTTTTTCTTGAGAGAAGCATGGATATTTAAAATGCTTAACATAATCATGGGAATGTATCTTTTATTTATCTTTCTATTTAAGGCATAGGTATGGCGTAGATTCTCTAGGGTTATGTTTTCTCTATTTAACATTGTATTAGGTTGTATTTCATCAACTTATTCAGTAATACAGTTCTTCTTCTCTCCTTCGCCTTTTAGCAAATCAATCTGCTATTATGCTGTTCCACTCAAAGTACTCCATTGGTATATTCTTACACTGACATTTTCTGTGTGTTTTTCGACAGGGGGGTTTTGTTCTAGATATGGGGGTACATTTCATAGCTGGGTTGAGGATGGTAAACTCTGCCTCTCTGGTTATCGGATATCTCAGTATATACATGTTATGTTTCTAATGCTCTGCTAGTAACCTTTTTTTTGATAAGCAAAAATTTATTAATCTTTGAAAACGAATTACAAAGATTAAAAGGGACCGAGACTGAAAACGCCCAGGACCTGAAAGGGGAAATAACAAGAAACAACCAGGATGGTAAGATACTAGCCAAACCATAAAACCTGAAAAAAAACACCCTAAAAACCCGCCACAGGGAAAACAAGAAGCAGAACCCACAGCACTCTACCCAAGGAAAGGAAAACCCACAGCGCTCCACCTAAAAAACCCGCGACAGGGAAAACCAGAAGCAGAACCCCCAAAAACGCCGATACCTCTAACCAAAAAACAACCAACACCAGGATAAGCCATAGAGCTCCCACCAAAAACGACGACAAAATTAGAGCATCACCGAAATGGATGTATCATCCTCCAAGACATCATGAGCTTTGATTTCCTGTTCAGAAATATCAACTCCCTGCAATTCTAGAAATTTCTTAATATTGTAGCTCTCCCGTCCAAAAATTTTTACACCAAGCAAAGCGTTCATCTCCATATTCTTACGGGCTTCCTTGATTAAGATGAAATCCTCTTATGAGAGTCGCTACTAGCATCCTCTTGAGTGGAAAGAGTGGGCCCATCAACGTTGCCAATCTTCGAACCCACCTTCATAGACTTCGACTTCTCCTCTTTATGATCCCGGCTAGACGTCCTAGAAAAGAAAGCAGCTTTCAAAGGATTTTTTGTCTAGACAGGATTTCTTCGATAACCATATTTGGTCTGGGTTTTCTTCTTGCAGCGCATGTAATTCACATAGTTAATAAGGGGATCGGTAGAATCAAGATCGGCAGATTTGGAGTCGTTAGGACCAGAACTCGTGGTTGCCACCCCGTCCTCGATAGAATATCCTTCATATTGGATTCCTATAGCAACCACCTCATTTCCAGGACTAAACTTAGATTCCCCAACAAAAGAATCCACATCCCTTGAAAACGAGAAATGATTCCCCACATCTGTAGAATGATTACATGGCTCAAACTCCATATCATTCTTCTTTGTCAGACTGGATGGACAAACCTTCTCCACGAGAGGGCCATGCACATTCAAATCACAAGAGACATCATCCTCATGCTCAACCTCAACCGTTTCAAAAACAGTATCCTTCCCAATTAAGTTATCCCCTTTCTTGATCTTAACAGACGTAAACACGCGTTTTTCCCAAGAGGTTTCTGCCAAAGGGTCTTCTACAACTTTAACCTGATAGATTGTGCCATCAATTTTAACGTGAACAACCTCATTAATGCAATCAAGAAAATCCGTTAAGATAAACAAATGCCCTTTGTCAAAAGCAATCAATTTCTCTGTTAACTCATCAAGTCTAATCACATCACCCCACAACTTACCAATATTAATAAATGTAGAAGAGCACCAAGCCTTAAGGGGAACACCATAGCAAGAAATCCAAACGCACCTTGAAGGTTTGAAGGTCTGATCTTTCCAAGCTTCCATAGAAGAGAACCATTTTGGCAGCACATTGTCCTTATCCTCGAGAAAAGTGTCCAGCAATTCAACAGAATCAAAAGACACAAGAACATTAAGGCCACCCAAAGGACGGATGTGAGCATCCCAAATACCATTGCTAATGAAGAGATCTTGAAGAGTATTGACATAACAAAAGTTGATCAGTTTACCCACCGCACTATTCTGAAACCAACCCGACTCTGCAGCCACACCATCCACCGCCTTAGTATTGCCATCAGAAACACCTTTAACAATTTCAGCATATGAAGGAATACTAGAAGCATTCTGTTTGCTAGTATCCACGCCCGAAATTGGTTTCCGAAAACCATTAGATGTGACTATATGATTCCCATCTCTCACCTTCTAAAAAAACTTTGGAGAAGGAGAAGAAGATTTAGAAAACTTAGCAAATTGCACAAACATTCTGAACCCCCTGATTAACAACCCATTGAGATCATTGATAGCGCGTAACGCCTCCTCCCTTCTCTTGAATTTGATAAATCCAAATTTGGTGTTGAAAGATTTGCTCTTCTTGCTTGGAATGAAAACATCCACCACCCGCCCGCAAGGGGAGAAAATCTGTTGGAGCCAAATGACATCCATATCTCTGTGAAGTTTGTGGACGTAAACCGTAATCAAACCATCCATATTGGAATATCTTTTCCAGAAGAGATGCGCTCAAACGGAGTTCCGGCCAAGTCGCCGGAAAAGACGCCGGAGAAGATGACCGGAGAACAAAGGCGATCCTGAGAGGAGAAAGCTCTTGGCGCAAGGAGAACGAAAACGAGGGTGGTTCGGCTTGGTAGAGCGCGGAATGGAGTAGATCTAGGAATGAAAAAGGAGAAAAAATGGCGAAACCCAGCCTAAAGGGAGAAAGAGAGATCACGGTAGAGGGAATCTGGTCCGGAAAAACAGAGGGCGGGGATGGAAATGTGATGATTTGCGGTGATGGAGGTGTTGTAAGGGGAGGGGAGATCAGAATATGAAGGGACGAAGGGAATGAACAAGGGAAAAATGGGTCAGAAAGGAGCTTGATCAAAGGGTATGGATTAGGAAAGGGTAGTAAAGGGAAGGATGATGGACGAAAGGAGAGGGTTTGCTTAGCTAATCGGCCGGGTCGCTGTGGAATCGCCATTGCTCAGGAAATTGCCATTTATTTCTGTTTTATACTAGTACCATATTCTTTGTCCATTTGATCTGCTAGTAACCTTAAATAACCATTATCACATTTTGATAACTTGGGCTTTTGTTTTAAAGGTTTTACCATATTTTATTCACCTAATTAGATCTTCTAAAAGAAACTAAAGCACAAGTCTGGCAACTTTATTGTCGTTTAGTTTTGGAATGAAGCAGCTTTCCTGATTACGCTGTTTTCTTAAACAATTCGTGAAGCTAATGTTTTTCTACCTTGAGAAAAACATTAATCTTGTGACTTTAATTATCTGTCCTCGCTAATGCCACAATGCTTAATTCCTACTGTTACAACATTAAGCTTGATTAGTAAAGTAAATAACCTTTTGAAGCATGCATGGGTTTGGCGATAACTTAGATCATAATGAGATTTTTCCTCGTGTAAACAGCTTGTTGGATGTGAGATCAAGTCAGTATCTGCTTTCACTTCTCACGTAGATTTGACTTTGCCTCCACCTGATAACATCTCCTGTGCATTGTAAGTTCCACTAGGAAAACTTATACTGCATTTCGATCAAGGATTATGGTTAGGGAAAAGAAAAGAACATGAAAAACTTAAAGGACCTAGCTGTTGAGTTGTTAGATCCTTTGACTTTTCTAATTCTTTTTCCTTTTCCGGATCAAGGAATCCAGATAAAGCCTTAGATGATTTAAAATATGGAAATTGATTGGTTCTTTTTTCCTCTATAGTCAACTGGAGAACGGGTGTTCGGGAGTTTTTGTGATGGTGGTATCGTCGAAGTCACCTAAGGCATGTGGTAAAGTGATGTTTCGTTTCTTCGGAAGACCCTGTTAAATATTACCTACTAATATTGACTATTGCATGTAGTTTTTCTGGCGAGTCGTTGGCGTAGAAGGTACACTGCAAATTGAGCGAGGGAACAGAGAGGGAAAACACGGTTACATGGTACATTGAACTCCACTCATCCTCTTTTATGTCTATGAAGGTATCTCTGCGGCAGTTTTGGATTCCTGAGTCATTGATTTGATTGAGAAATCACGACCTTCAATTCTCTATCCTTCGTATTACAGGTTTCGATCTATTCTTCAGACGGGCAAAGCACGTCGTCCTTTTACCCATTCAGTGGGGTGACTGAAGAATTAAAAGCTTTTCTAAATGATGTCTCACAGGCCACCCCTAAGGTACTTGAAATGTTAGAAGCTGCTATAGTTATGCTGTTTTATCGATCAGTCATAGTGTAAGTATAGCTGCTAGAGTTTATGAAGTAATTTTGTGATGTATTTTTGTGAAGATAAGCAAATTAATGTCCAAAACAATTCATTTGCTGGTTGCCTTTTCATCTTGACTTTCTTTCTTATAAATAACGATAGCTTGGTTATACAATTGCTTTTACGTCTCTGTTTTTTTTTTTTCCCTTGTTTCCTGACTTCTATGTTTATTTTTCCACTTTCAAGTGTTTTTTCCCTCTTTGGTTATTTTGCCTGGTTTTATGTTGTATTGTTCATTTTTATGTTTTTGCTTGGCTGTAATGGGGGTTCAAGGTGCCCTTACCTTATTTTTTTGGAGTGTTTCAATAAGAAATTAGTGATGAAAAAAGTGTAATTATTCTAATTAAAATTTTGTGATAGATGTTTAGGATCTTGAATTGGTTGAGGAATTTACCAAGGGAGAGAAATGACGTGGATGCTTTTTTCCCTTCATTATCTTCTTTTCATTTGCTCTACATTCTCTTTTCCCCCTGTAAATCCATACACAAATACTCGATCTGTTATATCTTTCAAGATTTTTCTGTGTTCAGAAATCCAGGATCCAAACACTGACTTAGTTACTTAACTATTCTTATTGTAACACATTTTCCCAGATGATTCTAACCCTCGTGGTCCTCTTACGCATTTCTTGTGGTTGTAATTTCCTAATTTACTCCTATATCAGTGGGTACGTATTCTTATCCTATTTAATGTAATGATGCAGAAGGGAAAAAGCTTCGAACCAGAACCGCGGTGTTCATTTATTGAAGGTGCTAGAGATGTTGCTGTGCTTGAGGCTATGCTTGAATCTGGAACGAGGGAAGGAGCACTAGTCCAAGTCAAAAGGTTCTAGCCTGATTTGTTTGGAATTCCTCCGTTGCCAACCTACTGCGGTGGGTTGGATGCCTCACTGCTTTACAAATCATTGTCTGTAAAATTTAGTTGTTCTATAGAATGATACTATTGAAAATTGGTGCGCAAGGATATCTGTGCGATTGTTAGAGATCATCTGTGATGGTGATTGGATCTATCTAATGAATAAAAGAGATGACGAAAATGTCATTTTCCCTTTTTTTTTTGGGGTTTTGAATATTACATTTAAAAAAAAAGAAGAAAAACCCAGAGTTTTGATACGTGTAAATATGGTAGATTACCCAAAGGGTTAATAATCTACTTGCCCATTAAACTATTCCATTTTTAGTTAATTCCCCTTTCAACTACCAATTGAATTTACTTGCCCCTTCAACTATGTAAACGGTAGTCAATTGGTTGAATCCGTCCAAATTAACGGGAAAAATAGGAAAAAACCCTAATCATCTTAATTTGCTACCAACTGAAGGGTAAAATAGACTTTTCCATCCAAACCCACTAAATTGTGTATGTGGGGGTAAATTAGCAGCCCTAAATTCAACTCCTCAAACTAGTCGATCAAAGAAAGACCGAGAGACCAAAGGAATTGATCTTGAGAGCTCCAAAGAATCGATCAAAGAGAGACTAGATTGGTGACTTTGGATTGGGGAGATGGCATGGATCTTGAGAGCTCCTAAGGAATCGAAACTTTTTTTTCCTTCTGAGAAGACAGTGGTATTCAATCCATTGATGGTTGACATCTCCACGCGCGAGCTCTTGGAGAAATAGGTCCACGAACACTCACAAGGACTACGCCCTTGATTCCAATGTTTGAGACCACTTTCTCTCTCTAGAATTCCCACACTTTCGGAATGAATCAATCTCTTGAAATTTGTGAAGAAATGTCTCATATTTATAGGGGTCTGTAGCCAATCATTGGGTAGCAGACAGTCCTTGTAATATGAGGACACGTGCTCTCTCCATATACTAGGACCACGTGGTTGATGTCACCAGTCGTGAGGATGACCTTTTGATTTGGTCGGTGCGCATCATTCCATCGCGGTGTTCATTTTTCTTCTTAAGACGCCAAGCCACTAATATCTCCACTATTCCTGTTATTTTTTAGGCATGATTGCGACCCTTTTGGGTCGCGCCAACACCTTAGTCAAGTCTCAAAGGACCCCTCTGACCTTGCCTTATATGGTCAGAGTAGGCACGAGCTTCAGTTTCAATAATTGTAACTTCCTACCACGTTAATTCCCTGTGTTTGGGGTCGCAATAGGTGAATTTCTCGTAATATTGAGCCCCTTTGATAATGTTACCCTATAGTTGGGTTTATGTATTTTAGTCTTATTCTTCCGCGGGGGACATCCCTTTGCAGTGTTGACTTTTTCAGAACGTTAACTTTGTGCTTAATCCAAAGTCTCCATTATGGACTTACTTCCCACATGGCAGGCCTGGATTGGTTGGTCAATGGCCAAATTATGATATGCAATGGTAGAATTATCGTGAGCAGGGGAGATTCAATTCAATTGGTAGTTCTACTCTTTGAACTTGCGCAGAGAGAAAAAATGGATGAACGCTTTAATAGTAATTTTTGTCAAGAGTTGGTGTACGTTAGTGGAATAAAATACAGATAATCAGCAAAATAAATTGTGGTGTATAAGCATTTCGATTGACGCAGCAACGGGAATTCTTGAGGTTTTCTCTTGGAAACTAGATTTTGAGGACGAGGACGAGATTCCTAGGTAAGAGGTGGAGAGGTTGTCGGATCCCATATAGTATTTTTGACCTGATGGTGGATTTAGTTGATAATTTATTGTGGTTCGATTGACATTAGTTCAAATTGAGAATGAATTGGAATATATTCAATTACGTGGTGTAATTCAGGAGAAGAGTTAATTGATCGCAAGAGCAAATAAATGAACAACATCAGGTGTGGTGTGTGTGCCAACGGGTGGGTGGTATCGTTCGTGTTAATTGAGAAAAAATTCATTGCAATGTTTGATTTTGCAATTAATATCTATGAAGATTTATACTTGTTTATGCTTAGGATGTGAATTACGTAACAACGGGTTTGTGGGGCTCGCTTCTCCGACGCACCTGTTTGAATGTTGTGGAACGGGCAAAGATGGGAGATGGAGGGGGCAGAGGACTAGAGATTAGGGCTGAAACCGGTTCGGTTCGGTCCGGTTCTTGGCCATATTTGGCTGAACCGGAAAAACTCGGTTCGGGAGTAACACTGAACCGAAACCGGTTTTTTAGAGCTCGGTTCGGTTCGGTTTCGGTTCGTCCGGTTCGGTCCGGTTTCAAGGTCGGTTCGGTTCGTCTGTGACAGAGCCAGAGAGAGTCAGAGAGGAGATTGGACTAACAGATCTCGATCTGCTTTTTTTTTTAAAAAAAAAAAACAGATCTCGATTTGAGTCATATACACACATCTACTGCACATTACACATACATATATCCATCTAGAGGAGATCGGGAGTTGGGGTTAACAGTAAAAAATCACTAGATCTACAAATTTACACTTTACAGGGATATATATGTGCATATATACACACACATATCAAGAGAGAGAGAGAGAGAGAGACGAACATGGACCATGAGTCGACGACGGTGGACTGAGATGATCGGTGATGATGAACGACGATGGGTCTCTTTCTCTCTCACACCGCTTGTGACTGTCACCGAGTGGCTGGATCGATGTCGCCGTGGTGCTATGGTGGTATTGTAGTCGTGGGAGAGAGAGGAGGTTGCCGCAAGAAGTGGTGGCGACTGGTCATGGTAGTTGTGAGGTTGAGAGAGAGAGAGAGAGAGAGAGAGGCTGCCTCGCCTGACTGATTTATGGGTTAATGGGTGAAATGGAGCCAGCTGTTATAAGGGTGTACATATATAATTATATATAAAGGGTTCACTAATAAGTAATAAGTAATATTATTTCCTGCTGTGGTAAGAAATCCTTAGGGGGTCCAGTGGGTAAGTGAAATGCTTTCCACGCTCGTGGACTAGGTTCGATCCCTATACCACTCATTTTTTCAAGTATTAAGTGTATATATTTTATATATATATCCAAAACCGGTTCGGTTCGGTTCGAACCGGGATTTTAATCTTAAGAACCGGGAACCGAACCGGTTTCTGAATTTTGAAAATTCTCCGAACCGAGAACCGGACCGGTCTGCTGAAGAACCGAAAAATAAAACCGGTTCGGCTCGGTTTTCCGGTTCGGTTCGGTTCTTCGGTTTTGTTTTTCAGCCCTACTAGAGATATGGACAATCCACGTGGGAGCGGGGCCTGCACAAGTGACACCCGTGTTAGCGCCTTACCCGGACGGTGTGGTCCGGGAAGGTGCTCCGACGGTCTAGTTAGTCGCCGGTAGTAGAATATGGACGGAAAAACGAAGTGTATCTTTAAGGGGGAGAAGAAGTGAACCCTTTACCTGGTGGGGGAACTTCTTCTTTATAGGAGATGAGAAGCCTCTCCTCCACGCTATCCCTCTTTCCCACGCGCTGTCCCATCCTGACCAACATATGGGTCTGTCATGATTACTCCGCCGCTTCGGCTGACGTCATCCTGCTCTGCACACCCAACAACTCTTGGATACCCTTCGGTTCGTTACATGGTCCGCCAGGCACCTCGAGCGCAACGTCCTGACACCACTCGATGTTTCGGTCACACCTGTCACTTGTCACATCACCGCCCTCCTTTTGGCAGGATGGCTCCGCGGGTCCTCGGCAAAATCTCACCACTCGGCTGGCATATCTAGCTCTCGGACCGCCGTCCGCGTTACGTCCCTTTCCTCTCGGCGGATGGCTTCAAGATTAGCCGGTTACTCGCCGGCCTGGTAGACTTGTCCGTGCGGTGATATCCCCTCGGCGGAAAGGCAATCCGACTGTCCTGGCTTTAAGCTGAAGGGACGTATGCCGAAGAACCATCTGAGGCTCGTTCCCTCGGTGGAAAGGCAATCCGGCACGGACCTCTTTAAGGCTCATCCCCTCCGAGGGCCTCCAAATCCGAGTGGTTTTAACACCGCTAGGAGTCGAAGGGGGTCAGGCTTACACTACAGGGTTAATGGTCGTATGTGTTGCGTGCTGAAGATGAGGTGTGGTAAGGAATTTGATATTGGTGTATCCAATATATATGAGGAGGTGAATAGGAAAAGAAAGAAAAATTGAATTGGAGGGTGACAATCATTGCCGGCTAGACATAGAAAATTATTCAAATTTGAACATAGAGAGCGAGAAGAGACAGGGAGAGAATTCAAAGGAGAAAGAAGAGGTAAATCCGTTTCTTTGGGGTGCAAGCGAGAGCCCCGGCCCCTGCAAATTGGGTTTGAATTTACTGAATTCGGCTGTTGGTTTTGTAGCGAAACCCTCTCGGCTGCTCAGAAATTAATGAAACTTCATAATTTTTCATACAACTCCACTTGTTTTTAATATTGTCTGGATCATCAGTATGATACAAAAGTAAACGGAAATTCAGTTAGATTGGCAAGTAAGTAGATAATACAGTATAACTCAACGAAATAAAAATAAACCAAACAAGCCCAAACAATTTTGAACCATAATAAGTTTCTTAATTTTGTATAGTGTTATATATATAGAAATATTACTACAGTTTTGTTTAGGGACAGAACCAGGATTCCAACTCCGAGATGACACCCAAAATTAATATTATCCCTCACTTCGTCCTATAAAGATTTTCTATTATAAAACGTGGTGTAATTTTTTGAATTAAAATATCGTTATGGGCGAAGGGAGTAATTAGAATAAAAAAAAAAAGTACAACTGTTCTAAGATTAATTATTTTTAGTACCCAAGGATACATATTATCATATATTAATCATCTATCAACATACTTAATACTCCAAAATTACACATTTTCAACGATTAATCACTCATCAATAGGCTTAATATTAAAAATAATACATAAGTTCTAAAGAATAATAATAATGTTCTTCTACTATAATTTTTTTTATTTTTTATGGACTCAGGGGTCGCACGTGCCACCCTTCGTCCCTGGTTTTGTTACCCTGGAGCCAACCCGGGGAGGGGCCGACAGGCTTTATGATTTTGAGGGAAAAAAGACTTTTCAATTATCCATTGTGGTCATGCCTATGGCTATGGGCTATGGGTGCTACGGTGCCTCCAAAGGAAAAATACTTTATGCACTACTATATAGAATGTTATTCTATTAACCGTTGAAAATTTGACAACCTATTTGATGCGCATTCTTCTTTCTTTTTTTGCTACGGAAGTTTATTTGATGCGCATTCAATTATGTATTATCACTAAAAACGCTCAATACAATATTTACTTTTGCAATACTCGATTAGAAATGTGTGAGTTAATTTACATGCACCTTGACCACTGGTCCGGTCAAAGACATGCCTTCTCTTAAGATGTGAGTGCTGATCATAGCAACGAGCAAGCCCGGCCCTAGAGCAAGGACGAAGAGGCCCGGCCTCGAGGCCTTGGATTTTGCGACAAAAAAGGGGCCCTTGTCATCAATAGTTATCCGCCTTAGTTTTTCAGCAACATGTATAAATATGCTATTCTTGGTCTAGTGGTGAGGTAATTGTCCATAGAATGTTATTTTGTTACCCGTTGAAAATTGGACAATCTATTTGATGCGCATTGAATTAAGTATTATCCCTGAAAGCATTCATTGCAATATTTACTTTTGCAATATATGTGAAAATTTATACTAGTTCTTTTTTTTGGGTTTGAGATATGGAAAATTTATACTAGTTCTTTCTTGGGGCTAGTTTACGTGCACCTTAACTATACTCCTCCTTGGTCCTGTCAAATAGAGGCCATCTATACTGGGACTTGGGGATTCACAACAGATTTCTCTCTTCAAATGTGAGTGATGATCATGGCAATGAGCAAGTCCGGCCCTAGGGCAAGGGCCAAGAGGCCCGGGCCTCTTGGCCTCAGATTTTGCGCAAAAAAAGGGGCCTTGTCATAAATAGTTATCCATATTAGTTTTTCAGCAACATATATAGATATGCTATTCTTGGTCCAGTGGTGAGGTGATTGTCTATGGAATGTTATTTTATTAACTGAAAATTTGACTATCTATGTAATGTGCATTCAATTAAGTGTTATATCATTGAATACATTCATTGCAATATTTACTTTTGCAATATATGTGGAAATTTATTCTAGTTTATTCATAGCAACGAGCAGGCCCTGCCCTAAGGCCAAGACCAAGAGGCCTGGGTCTCGAGGCCTCTAATTTGGCGCCAAAAAAGGGGCGTTGTCATCAATAGTTATCCAATGTGTGATTATTGGTCCAATAATGAGGTGATTGTCTATTGAAGGTTATTCTATTAACCGTTGAAAATTGACCATCTATTTGGGCCTTGTTCTCCAATAGATTTTAGGTACATAAAATCTCACATTTTATAACACTCAAATCTCAACACATAAAATGTAAAAGTCATTTTATGAGATTTTCATAAAATCCTCCTAAAATCTATAGGAAAACTACTATATTTTATCAGTTGGAAAAACAATTTCATTTTATCACCTCTCCATAAAATGCTCATTTTATGAGATTTTCATAAAATCTACCTAAAATCTATTAGATATTCAATCAAGTAGGAGTATTATTATGCAGCCCATGTGGGACCCACACCCCATGTGAGTGGGGTTGTGGTTGGTTGTGGCACATAGTTTGTGTCACAATCATTTTTGTTATGGAAAACATTTATTGTAATATTTACTTTTGCAATATAAATTTATGATTTTTTTTTGGTTCGACGGTTACAGGTGTTCGGACCAGTTTATGTGCACATTGACTATTCTCCTCCCTGGTCCAATCTAATATGGGCCATTTATCCCGGGACTTGGAGATCCACAAGAGGTTTCTCTTTTAGGATGTGAGTGCTGATCGTAGCAACGAACAAGCCCGACCCTAGGGCAAAGACCAAGAGGCCCGGGCCTCCAGGCCTCGGATTTTGCGCCAAAACAAGGGCCCTTGCCATCAAGAGTTATCCATATCAGATTTTCGGCAACATATATAATATGCTATTCTTGGTCCATGGTGGAGAGGTGTGCACAAACTCACCCAAACATCCGGCTATAAAAAAAAAAAGGGCCACATGGCTCTAGGCCCCTTAACCACTACACATTCGAGTGAGACCTTCACACTTGTCTTGGACACAACACTAAACGTGTGCACCGTGTGGTGGTGCCTTAGGGAAATTGAATAATTTTTCCTTTATTACCAATAACTTGGAAAGAACGGTCAAACCTTAGCTGAATCGTATATTGGAACCTGGGGGGCCTGCTGTGTGCGGCAGGCCCTGTCAAGCACCATCCGAGCCGTCCAAACACGTTTTGATGGCCCAGATTTGACGATGGGTATATTACCGTGTAAAATTCCAAAACACCCTTCGGTACCCATCCTCAAATCTGGACCATTCAAAACACGTTTGGACAGCTCGGATGATGCTTGGTAGGGACTGCCGAGCACCCTCGCACAGCAGCCCCCGGATTCGGAAATATTGATATGATGTTTTGGGACCTAGAAATGAAGATTAAATGGGTAGTAAATTTAGACGTAACCCCGTTATTGCTTAGTTGTTGAATTCCGGTGGGTAACTGGGTTAGTTTTGAAACTTTCTTTTTTTTTTTTTTTTGAACGACGAAAGTCACATTATTAAAGTAAATAGATTAGCACATTGAAAGAGGATTTTATTTCCTAGTCTCCTTTCTCCTAGCACTTAAGTGCGCTCCAATGCCGTTGGGCCGGCCAAAGGCCTATTGGATAGTTGTGAGAAATATGTGTGTTGCTTAGACAATGTCGGGGTGGTGGAGACAGAATGGTTAAAATGTAACGTGAGGGGTTTATTTTATCCCGATGCTAGAGATTATTTATTTTATTTTGATCCTAATTGACTGCAGCTGAATCATTCAACCTTTAGAATTTTATCAATTCGATATCAAATTGACCACAACATGGACACATTTGCACTAG
The DNA here is from genome assembly GCA_963854785.1 of Vaccinium vitis-idaea. NCBI lineage: Eukaryota > Viridiplantae > Streptophyta > Magnoliopsida > Ericales > Ericaceae > Vaccinium > Vaccinium vitis-idaea. The sequence goes on from OY978216.1 coordinate 39,144,446, forward strand.
AAAGGTCTTTAAGTATAAAAAAAAACCAATCAAAATAACATTTCAAATGCGCCCTTTTAGTTGAAACATTCAAAAGAACAGGTCGCATTTGAAATGCTCCCTTTCGTAATCAAAAGATTGTGATTTTTGTTATGAATTTATGATGTTGTTGCTTGTTAATTTAGATGTTCCATTCATAGATGCGTCGATTGGAATAGTCTTTTCTGCCATACTGGATATACTCTTGCAGCAGTATATTAAGATGTATGAACTTAAATAGCTTGCTTCATTTCAATGGAGAATTGATAGCTTTGTATTTTGTGTCGCTTGGCCCCTTTATTGATTAGCAGGTAACTTGTTATTGTTCTTCTTTACTTTCTTGAATTCGTATTCAACTATTTTTATTGGGGCTACCTGCAGTTGGTCAACTCCTGAGATTTTGAGATAGACTTCAAACCTCTACAGGGTGTACGTTCACTGCTTACTTCCAAAAGGTATGCGTGTTAAGCTTTCTTTTCCTTTTCAAAATATGGAAATCTATATCGCGTAGTGAATGTTTGTCAAAAACTTGCTTGCAACTTGCATCAAAATTTTCTAGTATATATAAGTATCGGAGTTTTAATCTCAAACTACATGTATCGTATATTAGAATCTTAACCTTACACAAGTAGTAACTTATTTTCTGGCTGACGCGATATAGTTGTCCAATGCGGTATTTGGCTTATGAATAGTGAATCGTGCTCCAAGTTATTTAGAACGTGTTCCATAGCATACCATTATTTCACACTTATCAACAATTTTGTGAAAACAAGGTCCATTAAAGTAAAGATATGAACAAATTAAAAGTACTACGTGTGATGAAATTTGTTTTATGAAAAGCCTATCCACTATACCTAATTGCATAACATTTAGAGTTTGTTGCTTTTGGTTGCAGCCTCTGATCTAAAAAATTGGCATAGGCGGCCCCTAGGCACTACGCAGTGGTATGCCGCCTCAATTAGAGGTCTAGGTGTTGAATTAGCTAGGCAGCGAGACGATTAGTCGGCTGCAACTAATTGGCTAGGTGGTTGGGCGGGATTAATCGGAGAATTAGGCGGCTAAGTGAGATTAACCGGGGTTAAATACGTAATTTGGCAAATCTAAGGGGTGAAATATTGTCATAATATACTACTATAAGGGTTTTAGTGCTGTTTTAACATACTATATACCTTTGCACTGTCCTATAAAAATGATCTAATCTAAACCTATATTCGATGTAAAAATAAAATATACATCTACATTATACAGCATAGAGTGATAATTTGTACGCAAACTTCGTTTCTTGTGTAATTATGTCATTGTGTATATGTAGGCTCTATTTCCACCATTTGGTATTACTTAAATGTTTTGTTCTACTTATATTGTTCTATTTGCTACAAACTGGGGAGTGGGGAGGAGAATCATTTTTAAAAAAACTAAAAAAGTAAGGGAAAAGGCGTTGAATTAATCGGCCGAGGCGCTGGGTGTGCCCGGCTGCTTGACTAGCAATTGTTGCTTTCACAATTGTTTTCCTTCCATTATTTCGAGTAATGTTGACTTCCTTGCTCGTCCACTTCCTCACTTCATAAAGAGTAAATCAAAACCACTGGTTTGCCACCAACATATGTCACTCAGCTGCAACAAAAACATGAAATTGTTTGAAACTTTATGTTTTGTTCTTTACAGTATTTGTGACGAAGAGGTAAAATTGATAAAAGGCCAGAGTTGTGACTATGGACTCAGAGAAACCGATGGAGACGCGGCATACGCCCGGAGGGTAGGAGGGCGACATGACAAAGGAAAGGGCCCAGCAGATGTCCCTCGGGACCGCAACGGCCATGGTCGAGCGCACGAAGAACGGAGGGATGACCGTAACCGTAACCGATCGGAGGATCGGGGAGGTGACCGGCGCCATTGCCGATCGGTGGATAGGCAAGGCGCCAGGAGCGGGGTACCCAACGTTCAGAGTGATTGCTCGCGTGGTAACGCGGTCCCCGACCTGGTGGAGGTCTCGGCAGGGCGCGGCCACAATGAAAACAACGGCCTTAGACCCGGAGACAGATACACGCTGCGGAATGACGGTGGCAGCATCGTACTCAGAATCTTGAAGATACTGTATATCTTCTCCATTCAACATTGTCACCAAGTCATCAAAGGTAATCGTATTACCCCTGGTCCTTACTGCAGTCTTAAAACCATTAAACACCTTTGGGAGACCCCTAAGAGTATGGAAAATCAAATCATCATCTTCCAATGGTGAGCCAGCAGCAGCCAATTTTTGAGCATACTCTTTGATTGTGTCTAAGTACTTTTCCATAGTGGAAGTCTTGGTCAAAGTATACAGCCTACATTTCAATTCCTGAACGTGGTTCTTAGACAAAGAGTTATACCTATGTGATAGAGAATCCCACACTTGATAGGCATGTGTCAACCCTAAGACATATGGAAGTGTCGATTGTGATAGAGACGCTGTAAGTCAAGAAAGTAATTGTGTATCAATCAACATCCATAGAGTGTATGCAGGATTAATCGATGTAACTCCTCCAGTGGTGATTTCGACAGATGGACATTTGATCGATCCATCTATATAACCGTAAAAACCGTTCGCCTTCGTGACATTCTCAACCTGAACCCTCCATAACAGGTAATTTGCTCCATCTAACTTGATATTTACAAACGAATGGAAATGTGCTACCAGAAATGCTAGCGAAGACGGTAATGTTACCTCGGTTGTCGTCATCTTCTCAAAAAAACTAGGGTTTCAACTTCGTGGAAAACCAAATTACTTCAGGATCCTTCAAGACTTTCGTCCTCAATGCTCTGATACCATGATGAAAAACTGAAAATCTACTCTACTTGACAACAAGATGAATTTCTGAAATGTAATATGTGATCAAGAAAATGAAGAGAGAGAAGAGATCAGAGAAAACTGAATTTCGTATTTCATTTCTGTTCTTCGTTGGTTACAAAGAAGAGCCCCCTTTCCTTTTTTATATCAAAACTTAACCGACCTAACTTCCTATTGATACTTAACCGACTTAGCAAGAATGCTTAGCTGTATGCTTAGCTGTTACACATCAGACAGAAATAAGCCACGTGGAATGCCATGAGGAAAATACAGAATAAAACACTATTGCTACTAGTGTGTTTTCTTCACAAAGGTATGCGTGTGAAGCTTTCTTTTCCTTTCCAAAATATGGAAATCTATATCGCGTAGTGAATGTTTGTCAAAAACTTGCTTGCAACTTGCATCAAAATTTTCTAGTATATATAAGTATTAGAGTTTTAATCTCAAACTACATGTATCGTATATTAGAATCTTAACCTTACACAAGTAGTAACTTATTTTCTGGCTGACGCAATATAGTTGTCCAATGCAGTATTTGGCTTATGAATAGTGAATCGTGCTCCAAGTTATTTAGAACGTGTTCCATAGCATACCATTATTTCACACTTATCAACAATTTTGTGAAAACAAGGTCCATTAAAGTAAAGATATGAACAAATTAAAAGTACTACGTGTGATGAAATTTGTTTTATGAAAAGCCTATCCACTATACCTAATTGCATAACATTTAGAGTTTGTTGCTTTTGGTTGCAGCCTCTGATCTAAAAAATTGGCATAGGCGGCCCCTAGGCACTACGCAGTGGTATGCCGCCTCAATTAGAGGTCTAGGTGTTGAATTAGCTAGGCGGCGAGACGATTAGTCGGCTGCAACTAATTGGCTAGGTGGTTGGGCGGGATTAATCGGAGAATTAGGCGGCTAAGTGAGATTAACCGGGGTTAAATACGTAATTTGGCAAATCTAAGGGGTGAAATATTGTCATAATATACTACTATAAGGGTTTTAGTGCTGTTTTAACATACTATATACCTTTGCACTGTCCTATAAAAATGCTCTAATCTAAACCTATATTCGATGTAAAAATAAAATATACATATACATTATACAGCATAGAGTGATTATTTGTACGCAAACTTTGTTTCTTGTGTAATTGTGTATATGTAGGCTCTATTTCCACTGTTTGGTATTACTTAAATGTTTTGTTCTACTTATTTGCTACAAATTGGGGAGTGCGGAGGAGAATCATTTTTAAAAAACTAAAAGAAGTAAGGGAAAAGGCGTCGAATTAATCGGCCGAGGCGCTGGGTGTGCCCGGCTGCCTGACTAGCAATTGTTGCTTTCACAATTGTTTTCCTTCCATTATTTCGAGTAATGTTGACTTCCTCACTTCATAAAAGTAAATCAAAACCACTGGTTTGCCACCAACATATGTCACTCAGTTGCAACAAAAACATGAAATTGTTTGAAACTTTATGTTTTGTTCTTTACAGTATTTGTGACGAAGAGGTAAAATTGATAAAAGGCCAGAGTTGTGACTATGGACTCAGAGAAACCGATGGAAGATCAATTTTCGAAGCTGCATCCTCGCTTTCCAATAAAGACGAGAATTGGAATAGTCGGAGCGGGTCCGAGTGGCTTATCCGCCGCCTATGCGCTATCTAAGCTTGGTTACTCCAATGTGACAGTACTTGAAAAAAATCAATCAGTTGGGGGCATGTGCGAGTCAGTGGAAATTGAAGGTATTGCTGAAACTTGAACTATTTTATATCTTTTTGTTTTCAATGGTAAGTTCTAATATAGACACATCATTCCACCAATGTGAGTGTTATAGGAAAAAAACTATGTTGGAGGCACAACTAGCTAGCGACTCAATTGAAATCGTTAATTAGAAATCAATTCGTTGTGTTTGCAATGAAATTTATATTGTAAGGTCTTGGTTCTCCGTTTTGGGAAAAACCAAAGGCGCGAGCGTGTCAAGACTTATCGATGTCCAACGTTGAAAAGGACGTATTGCGTGCCTTTTCTGACTTCTAAACATAGCCAAAGGGTGAGGCCGAATGTTGGTTCATGTTTTGCCTACGAGCGAGAACTTAAAATTTCCCAACTGTGTGAGAAGAAGAAAACAACATAAATGAAAGGAAATCAAACTTTATTAACAGTTTAACACGTTTGGGTACAAGAAAATGGAAAATAAGATGTAGGCGGTCTAGAATCTTGTAGAACGATAAAGGAAAATAATGAACTTAACAGGACTGAGTGGATACTTTGCTGGAAAGTAAAAACATAGTATGGCCGGAGCCGAAGATAGATAAGCACTGGACTTTGTGGTTGAGGAACCCTTTTTGTTCTTGAGTTCTTCTATTTATAGGTCTTCAACCGGACTGCCAGGGGTCTAGAATGATTTTCCCGCTTCTCTGCAATGTTGCCACATGTCCCATGTCTAACTTCTTATTAGCACTAGTAATCTTGCACGTGCTTTGCACATGAAGAAATCGTTGAGATTCGAATCCCTAAAAATATTTTTTCGGGTGGATGTGATCAAATTGGCCTCAAATACCATTAGAAACTATACAACAATGCATTATTATAGCCCATGAATGAATTGATTTCAAAGATCCATTGCTCCAAGCATACTGATTTTCCAAGCAAACCTCTTCGCTAAATCTCATTAGGTAGTAATTAGTTTTTGGCATCAAAAGTAACTAAATATGTAGCCTTTAGAGATCCTTTATAGTTGAACACACTGTGTTGGCCATAAAGACAAAATTAATGCATACAAGTTCTACATGAAGTTTTTTAACATAGAAAAGCCTAGAACTTCATTAACGACATATAATTAGTTGTAACATGAAGCTTATTTTCATACCGTAATTAGTTAACAGATCATCATAGTTTGTCATTATAAATAGTGTAGCGGCCGGGTTCACAGGGGTCAGCGGAGGCTCCTCCCCACGACTGCAAAGAGCCAAAAAGATCACTGTCTCAGAATCTGCAAAACTGAATGCAGTTTGATCCGTCTCAATGGTGCCGAGCGTATGGTGCCCTTGGCGAGGAACGCGGATATATGGTCCTGGACGAATATGGATTTGAACGATGCCCGCCGAGGGAGAAGTGCCGAGGACGTGGCATTCTTCGCTTGGCTCTCGGAATACCCTCGGGAACTCCGCCGAGCGACGTGCCGAGCGTCCGGGGGCTGGGCCACTCGCGTGCCGAGTCGGTTGACCTCGGTAACGTGGGGGCTCAGGTATGCTTTATTCGGCGGTGGCGTACTTGGCACGATACACACTCCACGATGGAGCATTAAATGTGCCAGTCACCTACTCTGCCACTGCCGCTTGCAGGAGCACGTGGGCGAGGGGGAATGTCTCGAGGTGATTTGATTGCTCGAGCCCACGTGCCGTGACGTCAGCCGAAGCACGGCGTCTGCAGCAGAGATAAAGGTCACATCAACTGTCATTCCGAGCGTGAATGGCAAGCGTGTGGTGGTCGCCGAGCGCGTGTGGGGCACGCCCTCCCTGCCTATAAATACCCGACCGAAATTACCACCAAATGGATCTCTCTTTCTCTCTCTCTCTCTCTCTCTCCTCATTTACTACCCTCATAACTCTACTTCCTTACTTCTCTCTCTAGATCTCTGGTGCATTTCTCCCCTCCGGTGACTGACTTAATCGTCGGAGTGCCTTCCCGGACCACCACCGTCCGGGCTAGGCACTAACGAGTTTGTCTACGTGTGCAGGTTGCCACTACCGGCGAGCAGCAAGAGGCTCAGGCGTGCATCGTTCTTTCCACCATTACCCGTTCCACCTCAAGAGGTTCAGGGAGCTCAATCCGGCGAAGAGACCCCCACAATTGGCGACTCCGCTGGGGACACCACTCCTCCCAGCCTCTCATTGGTGGTGTATCTCCCCACTCTCCAAAACCTCTTCAAATACTGCTCAAATGACCAACCTCACTCTGGGTCTTGATGCGTTTGGGCCCGCCAACGAGTACCGCAACACCGCCGACCGGTACCGGTACCACCAGGTCAGGAGCGACTTGGGGCTCACTCCCCCCCCAACTGTCAACAGGGATGGAACGGTCACCATGGATACCAACGGCGCCGGCCCCAGCAACGCCGGAGCCAGTAACATCCTCTTCAGCATGGATGGAAACGTTCTCTCTCTTGACAACCTCACAACTCCAGCACGCACAGAAGCACTTCCTCCCCCTCCTCCTCTCACCATAGAGGCTGAACTGGCGCTGCTAAGGAAAGAAGTACTGGCCATGAAACAGGCCAGGAATCAACCTACAACGTCAAGGTCCGGCGGACGGACGAGGACTCGGAGGCCACCGCCGAGCACGAGGACTGACGATGAGGGGCGGGCTCCAGTTTTTTCCCGTCTTGGACAGGTCGTGGAGGTGGACCACCGAGGCGACGCACTACTTGTCCCATCGGAGACGGTGCGTTCGCGGCAGCAACATACACGTAGCAAGCAGTCTCGGCAAACTGACCACGTGGAAGATAGTGCAACGGCGTCCAGCGCTCGGACGCCTGAGGTCCGAGGAGACGCGGCATACGCCCGGAGGGTAGGAGGGCGACATGACAAAGGAAAGGGCCCAGCAGATGTCCCTCGGGACCGCAACGGCCATGGTCGAGCGCACGAAGAACGGAGGGATGACCGTAACCGTAACCGATCGGAGGATCGGGGAGGTGACCGGCGCCATTGCCGATCGGTGGATAGGCAAGGCGCCAGGAGCGGGGTACCCAACGTTCAGAGTGATTGCTCGCGTGGTAACGCGGTCCCCGACCTGGTGGAGGTCTCGGCAGGGCGCGGCCACAATGAAAACAACGGCCTTAGACCCGGAGACAGATACACGCTGCGGAATGACGGTGGCAGCATCGTACTCATCAACGCACGGACGGGTGAAACTAAGGTTTATCACGCCGAGCCCGGTACCAGGGACCGTCATCCCCGGGAAGAGTTGGCAAGGGCCCGAGACGGGCACAACAAAAGGCTGTCCTCCGAGAGGAGCAATGTGCACGCGGACGGGCACGATATGGAGCACCGAGCCGCTGGGCCAGCGAAGCGCGCTCATGGGGACTACCGAGCGGTCGACCTCAACCGCCCTTACCCTGCCACCTCCAGGTTGGAAAAGTCTAAGCAGTCACCATTCTCCCGAACAATCGCTGAGGCAGCCCCACCGCGCGGGTTCAAAATTCCCAAATTTGACAAGTATGAGCCCACGACGGACGCAATTACACACGTCCAGCAATATCGCCTGGTCTCCGAGCTCTATGGCCATAGCGATTCCCTTATGTGCCGAACGTTCTCCATGAGTTTGGGAACCACGGCCCTCCTGTGGTACAGCCAGCTCGCTCCGGGGTCTATAAATGACTTCGATGAGCTCGAGTGCTCGTTCACGTCTCGGTTTGTGACCAGCAACACACAACCGAAGACGCTCGACGCGCTTGTCAACATGAAGAGGGGCTCGGACGAGTCCCTGAAAGAATACATCGCACGATACTGGGAAGTGTACAGCCTCATCGAGGGCTGTGACCAGAAGATTGCCTCCACTTCATTTAAGAACGAACTCGACAGTCACTCCGACCTCTTCAAAGAGCTCATGGTCCGGCCACCGAAGAACATGGTCGAACTAATGGAAACTGTGAACCGCTTCCGAGAGCTCGAAGAACATCTCTTCGGCCGAGCATCAAAGGGAGATACCGGCAAGGCCACGGCGAAAGAAACAAAGAAGCAAGTGAACAATTTGAAGCAAAGAAGAAATGATCAAGGTGGAGGTTTCGGGAACAGGGGTCCCGAGACGCTGGCAGAGACAATAACGGCGGAGGGGGATGGGAGAGGCCCCCCAGAAACGACAACGACTATGTTGCCGAGACCACATATTTCACAATGCCAATCTACAGGCTGCTGGCAGAGATCGGCCGGAAGCGCTGGTTTTACTGGCCAGAGGAGAAAATGGGGTCGGATCCCACCCAAAAGGGGAAGTGCACGTACCACAATGAGGTGGGACACTACATGACGGGGTGCCGACCGTTTAAGGCACACCTCGAGCGGTTGGTCGCCGAAGGACGTATGGAAGAATGGATAGACCACGGTCGGACGCCGACCGTTCTCAAGGGTGCCGCTCCTCAGCCAAACCAGCAAGCCATCCCCCCACCACTGCCAAACCAACAGGCGCCCGGGGAAAGAGTGCGCCCGGGTGTGGTCGTCACAATTCACGGCCCGGTAGGCAAAGCCCAGGCCGACGCAATGCATGCGGAGCTGCAGAAGATGGAGGAGGCAATGCAAGTAATGACGCTCGGCAGGGCGCCAAAGTGAAAATACGAGGAACCTATGGACCCGTACACTATTTCCTTCTCCAAGCGGGATTTGGACGGTCTGCAGCTCCCACATGACGACGCCCTGGTAATTGAGACCAGTATCGACCACGTGGATGTCAGGCGAATCTTGGTGGACCAGGGGAGCTCCGCCGACGTCCTTTACTACTTGGCCTATAAGGCCATCGGACGAACGCGTGATGAGTTTACCCCCTCCGACACCCCCCTCGTTGGGTTCTCTGGGTTTCCCGTATATCCGCTCGGCAGCATCACCCTCCCAGTCTGGTCGGGGTCGATGCGTTTGGAGATAGAATTCACTGTGGTAGATTCCCCGAGCCCCTACAATGCCATCCTGGGGCGAAGTTGGCTCCACGCGATGGGAGCGATCGCCTCGACCCTCCATCAGTGCGTTCGGTTCATTGGCACATCCGGGAAGCAGGAAACTATCCGAGGCAATCAGATGGCCTCGAAACGGTGCTTTGTCAATGCCGTACGCCAGAAGGACAGGAGGGAGGGCAGACCGCCGAAGCAGGTGCAGTGGATTGAGGTGCCCGAGTGCACTCCAGTCCTCGAAGATGTTGGTTCCAAGGCTGAGGACAAGTCCATTGAAGAATTGGTCAGAGTGCCCATCAACGAGGAGGGCACCAGATACTTCATGCTCGGTTCGGACCTCTCCAATTCCGAGCGGAACGACTTGGTCCGTTTCCTCGAGGATAACATTGAGGTTTTCGCGTGGACTTCGTATGAAATGCCGGGCGTCAGCCCAGATTTCATCACGCACGCCGTCAACGTTGATCCGGCTAGGAGACCGGTGGTGCAAAAGCTGAGGCGGTCTTCGGCTGTTCACTCCGACGCCGTCTTGGAAGAAGTGGACCGCCTGATCGAGGCGGAGGCTATCCGAGAGGTGATGTACCCCACGTGGCTGGCAAACACCGTGGTGGTCAAGAAGAAGAACGGGAAGTGGAGGGTATGTGTGGACTACACTAACCTCAACGACGCTTGCCCGAAGGACTGCTTTCCATTCCCTCGGATAGACCAGTTGGTGGATGCTACAGCCGGGCACGCTAGACTCAGTTTTATGGATGCGTACCGCGGGTACCATCAGATTGCCATGAATGTCATGGACGTTGAGAAGACGGCGTTTATCACGCCGAGGGGCACCTACTGCTATCGTGTCATGCCGTTCGGCCTGAAGAACGCTGGGGCTACCTACCAAAGAATGGTTTCCAAGATGTTCGCTAAGGAGCTCGGCGACATCATGGAGGCATACATCGATGATATGGTAGTCAAAAGCAAACTCGCGGAAGACCATCTCTCCCACCTCGGTAAGGTCTTCTCTATCCTCAGAAGGCACGATTTGAAGCTTAACGCAGAAAAGTGTGCATTCGGGGTTGGTTCTGGAAAATTCCTGGGGTACCTCGTCACCCGCCGAGGGATCGAGGCCGACCCCAACCAGCTAGAAGCTATCCAGAAGCTCCGAGCGCCATCGACAATCAAGGAGGTTCAGCGGTTGACGGGGATGGCCGCTGCCCTCAATCGCTTCATAAGCAAGTCGTCTGATGCCTGCCGACCCTTCTTCCAATCCATCAAGACAGTAAAAGGGCCTTTCTCTGGACTGCCGAATGCGATGCCGCGCTCGTCGAGCTTAAAAGCTACATGTCCCGAGCGCCCCTGCTAGTCATGCCAAAGGAGGACGAAGATCTCTATCTCTATTTGGCAGTATCCGAGCACACCGTAAGCTCGGCACTGGTTCGGCAGGAGGGCCTGGAGCAGTTCCCGATTTACTACTCGAGCAAGACAATGCTCCCAGCCGAGACCAGGTACTTGCCAATTGAGAAGTTGGCACTTTCGCTGGTCACGGGCAAGAGAAAGCTCCTACCCTATTTCCAGAGCCACACAGTCATGGTAATCACGGCGTATCCCCTGAAGACCGTCATGCGTAAGGCAGATCTCTCGGATCGGATCTGCAAGTGGTCCTTGGAATTGGCCAACTTTGACATCCGGTACGAACCCCGAACGGCGATCAAGGGACAGGCGTTGGCCGACTTCATCGCCGAGCTCACCCCGAAGCTGGAAACTGAGCTCCAGAAGGAGAACACCGCTGAAGGCATCGGAGGCGAGTCGGGCAAAGGCTCCGCCGCTCCTAAACAGTCTGGTTTCGTTCTCAAGCGCTCCCCTCCCCGCACAGCCACCATTTATACAGGCGAGTCTTGGCGCATGCATGTGGACGGTGCATCAAACAGCCGAGGGGCAGGGGCTGGAATCGTGCTCATTTCTCCCGAATGGACTCTCCACGAGTGCGCCATGAGCATCGGTTTCCCAGCCACAAACAACGAGGCCGAGTACGAGGCTCTGATTGCTGGACTCCGCCTTGCTCTCGCTCTCGGGGTTGATGAACTATAGGTTTATAGTGACTCCATGCTGGTGGTGAGCCAGCTGAACAGCGATTATGTTGAAGTACATCAGCCACGTTCTGGAATTGCAAAATAGCTTCAAGGCTGTCCACTTCTCCCATATCGGCCGAGCCAAGAACGCTCATGCCGACGCCCTTGCAGCCCTCGGGTCAGCGTGCAACGAGCTCGGAGGCACGCGAACGATCACGCTTGGGGAGATCGCTGTCCCAAGCTTCGAGCCGGGCGCCGAAGACGTCATGACGATCGCTGCTTCTGGCCCGAGCTGGATGGATCCCCTGATATCTTACCTCCGAGACCAGACCCTCCCTTCAGACAGCAAGGAGGCTCACAGGATCCGCTGCCAGTCCGCGTCCTACTTCCTCTCCCTGACTGGCCAGCTCTATCGCCGTACCTACATCGGTCCTGACCTCCGCGTACTGCACGACTCCGAGGTGCCTCCCATCCTTCGTGAGCTCCACGAGGGAAGCTGTGGCGGCCACTCGGGAGGCCGCTCCCTCTCCAAGCGAGCCGTTACCCAGGGCTACTGATGGCCGAAAGTGAAGAGAAGCGCTGAGGATTACGTCCGAAAGTGTGAGGGGTGCCAGAGGCACTCCCCCATTCTCCACCAGCCCACCATGTCACTGCAGCCTGTCACAAGCCCGTGGCCGTTCGCCCAATGGGGGCTCGACATTGTTGGGGTCCTTCCCATAGCCCCCGGCGGATTTCGGCACCTGATCACGGCCACAGACTACTTCACCAAGTGGGTGGAGGCCGAACCATTGATCCATATCACAGCCTCGGAGGTCGAGCACTTCATCTGGAAGAGCATCATCTCTCGGTTCGGCGTACCCTACGCTATCATCTCCGACAACGACACCCAATTCGTCGCTGAGGCCGTCAAAACGCTTTGTAAGAAAAAGAACATTCGCGTTTACAATTCAACCGTGGCCTACCCTCAAGGGAATGGCCAGGCCGAGGCCTCCAACAAGTCGATCTCGGCCGGCCTCAAACGTCGGCTGACCAACAAGCGAGGGAAGTGGGTGGATGAACTCCCCAAGGTCCTCTGGGGATACCGAACAACCCCCGGCGAGGAACCGGCCGAACGCCGTTCTCAATGGCTTATGGGATGGAAGCCGTCCTTCCACTTGCAGCTGTCGCTCCCACTGCCCGAACCGAGGTATTTCACCCTGCCACAAACGATGAGCACCTAGCCTCCGAGCTTGACCAAATTGAAGATCTCCGAGACGAAGCTCACATCAAGTACGCTGCCTACCAACAGGAAATTGCTCGGGGGTATAACAAGCACGTTCGCATCCGCCCCTTTAACATCGATGATCTCGTCCTCCGAGCAGTCGTCCAGAAGAAAAACAAGAAGAAGTTTATGCCCAATTGGGAGGGCCCTTACCGTATCATGGCCAAAGCTGGCTACGGGGCTTACAAGCTTGCCGAAATGGACGGCACGGCAGTGAGCAACCCATGGAACGCCTCTAAGTTACGAAAATTCTACGGATAGGATCTTGTGTTTATCATTTTCACGGTTATCGTGTCTTCGGCAACTTTTTGTAATGCCCGAGGGTTAAGATGTTAATGATAAGATCCTTTCTTCAGTTTGTTGTTACCTTTCGATTCTTATTTTCTTATAAGTAGTTTCCCTCGGCGGGGGGCTCCAAGTTCATTTAGCTTCGTTCGGAGGAACGACCCGACCCTGTTCGTTGGAACGGTCATCTATGTTCGGTTGAACAAAAGACTCTACTCGGCAAAACAATTAATAAGCGTTCGGTGGAACGTACAATTGTTTCTGATAGAGCGGCGCTAATATGTACCAGCGTTCGGGGCGGTGCCCCTGGTCTCGGGACCAACCCATCGAGCTGACTGAGGGCTATTATATCGGTTATTCGCTCGGCGCGTTCTTTCCCTCGGCTCGGCTTCGAAATCAGGGGTTATTCTTCCTTAATTTCCAAGCAGAGCCGGGAAAATTTTTCAAACTCTTTTGCATCGGCTGGGTGCCGTTGTGGCGTTGGCTCCCCGCCGAAGCAGGGGCTATCATTTATTACCAGTTTTGGTGATCACGATCAATTATACACGAGAGACAATACTTGTGTAAAATTCAGAAAGTAAAATTCATACAAGACATTGAACAACATTGAATTAGAAATGGAAGGAAGAATTCATTCATTCATTCGTTCATTACAAAAAGTGAGGGGCTCGGCCCCGAATACAAGGACTTAAAACAAAAAGTAAGAAGGAAAACTACAAGAGGGGGGCCTCCGTGTTGGTGGTATCGGGGGTCTGGTCCTGATTGTTGGCAGTGGCGTCGGGAGCGTCTCCGCCTTCGGCACCATTCCCTTCGGGAGCGTCCTCCTCATCATCATCGAAGGGCATCTTCGGGACCTCGGTCTCGGGCACAGGAGGGATGGAGGACCGGAGGGCAGAATCAGCAGGAACCGAGATAATGTCGTAGGCCCTTACGAAGGCTTGGGGCCAGCAGTCAGCACGACCAAGGAGGTACCCTTTTCCGAAGGCCTTTTCTTCGTTTTCGTTGGCCTCCTTGGCAAACTTCTGCAGCGTGTCCCGCGACCCCCTTTGGTAGCCGTTGGAATCAGCAGCGGCCATCATCTCTTCGTGATCGGTCTTGGCATGCTGCAACTCCCTCGGCGGCCGTGACTTTGCTTTCGGCCGTCACGGCCCTCTCTTCAGCTTCCTTCTGAAGACGGCGAGCCTCCGCCAGCCGCCTCTCGAGCTCTTGGCCGTCGGCCGCAAGAGCCTCGGCGCTCTTCTTCAAGTCCGCCCGAGCCTTCTGCTCCGCCTCTAGCTTCTTCTCGACCTCGGTCTTCTCAGCGCCAAGTTTGTACACCTTGTCGCCGAGAGCCAGAGCCGACTGGCCAGCCTACAAAAAATTCGAACTAATTGAGTAATAAACCGAAGAAAAAGACTTGGGAAAAATACGGAGTGTGAAGTTGGAGTTTTACCCTCACAATGTGGGAGCAGAGCTCGGCGTAGTTGTCCGCCATTTTCTTCGCCTCGGCCTTCATGTCCCTCGGCAGGGCGAGGGCCTTCAGCAGGGTCATTGCCGTCTTTCGGCTCTCCCGAACGCTGGCGTTCCGTTTTACAGGCTCGCCGCTCGAGGTCCGGATGACCGGGACCCATGGCTCGTCCATATCAGCTGGGGAGGGCGTTTCCCCGAGTGGCGGGGAGACCACCTGCTTGTCCTTAGGGGTTGCCCTCCTCGGCTGAATTTCGGTCGGTGTAGCTTTGGGAGGAGGCGTTGGTGGCAGAGGAGCCTTGGATCCCTCCGGAGCCTCGATCGTCCGAGTCTTCTTCAGTGGACCCTCCCCCTCGGCGGAATGACCGGGCTGAGTGCCCGCCGCCTTCTCGGCGTCCTTCCTCTTCCTCTCGGCCCTTTCTTTCCTTTGGGCCTCCCTTAGAGCGGAAGATCCGGCCATGTCAGCCTCGGAGCTGCTGCCTGCGACGAAGGACGGGGGTGGAGGTTTAGTGCTCACCGGTACGCGCTCCAGGCCGATGAGGTCGGAGAGTAGAAGGTCCAGATCAAAAAGGCGTACTCGGCGCTCGCCTGTCCTCGGTACAGGATCCTTTCCTTTTTTCAAGAAACCTCTGTACGATGGCACGTAGCCGAGGATGGCTGGGGCAGTGCGTTCTTTGATGCTGAAAATCTAGTCGATGACGTCGTCGTCTGCGTCTTCGGCAAGTTTCCTTGTCACCTTCCTGCACGCTGAAAAAACAAGACAAATGCAAATTAGAAAAAGTACATGGAATGGGAAAAATGAAAATGCAAGTATGAACTCTCGGCTTACTGGGCCTCCCATGACTCCAGGGTACGGACCACCTGGACTCCTCGCCCGGGGCTTTTTCGTAGTTCCCCTTCACTATGACCAACTCGCAGGCATGCCTCTCCGAGTCCGAAAGTTGACCGATGAGGTGGGGGTACTCGGGGCGCTTGGAGAAGTAATAACGGCCGTAGCTTTTGCTTCGCGCCACGGTGTAAACCGCCATGAGGTCGGTCAGGCAGAAGGGGATGTTATGCTGCTCGGACAATTTAACCACCGAGCATATGATGAGGTACACGTTGGTGACCAGCTGGTGGGGGGCGAGCTCGTACACATCCAAGAATTGTCTAAGGAGGCGAGGCATGGGGAAGGACAGCCCACCCTCGGTAATGGCCATCAAGGGCACAGTCACTTGCCCTTTCACATAGTGGATTCTGTCGTCGGTGGGCCTTGTGATCTCCACGTCTTCGGGGATATGATAGTCCCTTCGGAACGCGGCCAGCTTGTCCGCAGAGCCGTCGAAGTACATGTCGACGTATTTGCACTTCCCGTGCTTTGGGTTCGGCGGTGGGATTGACTCCCAACCGCTTCCATATTCGACGCCCCCTTCGACATTTGCCTCGCCAGCGTCTTCAGGGGCTTGCTCTTTCTTCGTTCTCGGCACTGGGGTGCGAAGAGCCCTCGTCATCCTCTACTTGAGCGTGGGGGCCCGAGTGCGAACCTTCATCCTCGGCATGAGGGACGCTCCCCTCGGCTAGCGGAGACTGAACTAAAAGGTCGTCCACCTCGAGGACCTCGACAGGCTCGGGTTGGTGGAACCCCGCGGCTTCCCCGTCTATCTCGATCACTTCCGGATCAGAGGCCCAATCTTCGGAGAGATTCGGGAGCTCGGTCGGGTCGATTGTGGGGGATGGAGGGACGTCGGCGGGCACGTCTGTCTCGGGGGTTGGATCGGAAGGAACGTTTTGTCCGGATGTGGTGGCCTGAGGTCCTCTCTCGGCACGCCTAGCTTCCGCTTCCATTTCCATCCAACGTTCGGGGGATATGGCTTGAAGGGGGACTATGTTCAGTGGTACTACTCCGGCTGGTGGAGGGACAGTGTGCACTCGGCTTCTATAATTCCTCCCGAGGCTTCTGAGTTGCTCGCGGAGGAGGATGTCTTGGATGAAATTCCCGAACCGGTAGTCGTCGAGGACGTCATCTTAGGATGAGTCCGAGGAGTTTGAGCTCATCCAAGCAAGAACCTACAGTGCACGGGTGAAACAACCATCAGCGATATGCACAGGTTTGAGTTCAAGAAGATATGAAGGGTTGAGCTTCGGCCCCAGCCGAGCTCCCCACAAGGTGTCAATTATCCCGAGAGCCCAGCTAGTCTACGAGCTCTCGACGAGACCCTAAGGGAAAAATGCGCTCGGATCGCTCTAATATCTCTCGGCAGAAGACAGTGCGTGTAAAGGTTCAGCACTCAGAAGAACACGTTGAGTGTTCTTCAAGCCCAGAATCCGGCGGCCGTGCCCCGCCGCACGAACCGCCGGAAAACTTAAACAACACAGAGACAAAAAGGCGAAAAAACGAAATACTCGGAAACCCACCCAAAATGCAGCAAAAAATGTACAAAAACTTCACAAAACGCAGAAAAACTGGTGAGAAGTTGAAATACCTGACTTTTTTGGTGAAGATCTTCGCCGGAAAAACAAGTTTTTGGAGATTTTTGGTGGAGTGCAGTGGAGGCGGCGGCAGTGCAGGGCTCTGGCGCAGGAGAGAGAGAGTGACAGTGGTCCTCTCTCTCCTCCCCCTCTCATATTTATAGGGGAGGGGTAGGTGGTTAGGGCCTATTGAATAGGCACCATAATGACGCCGGCTCGGAGACGAAGCGGCAGCCAATGACACCTGTCCTCCCCGTTCAAACCGTTTTGGCGCGAATCCACGCGACGTTGCTCGGACCAACCACGCCACGACGCGTGGCAGGAACGTCATCACACGTCATAGATTCCTGAACCAATGCGTCAGACGTCTCTTCGCATCCCTGGTCGATGTGACGCTCCGAACGCCGACTACCCTCAACCGCTCGGGTCACGGGACACGAAGCGTCGCCGTCCCGACCTCAGAGCATGATTCCCAGACCAACAGCAAGACAACGCCGAACCTGTCTTCCCGACCGCTGTCACCGATTGAATCAACTCCCACGGTCGTCGTTCCTCGGCACGGGAAGTTGATGGGGCTATTGTAGCGGCCGGGTTCACAGGGGTCAGCGGAGGCTCCTCCCCACGACTGCAAAGAGCCAAAAAGATCACTGTCTCAGAATCTGCAAAACTGAATGCAGTTTGATCCGTCTCAATGGTGCCGAGCGTATGGTGCCCTCGGCGAGGAACGCGGATATATGGTCCTGGACGAATATGGATTTGAACGATGCCCGCCGAGGGAGAGTGCCGAAGACGTGGCATTCTTCGCTTGGCTCTCGGAATACCCTCGGGAACTCCGCCGAGCGACGTGCCGAGCGTCCGGGGGCTGGGCCACTCGCGTGCCGAGTCGGTTGACCTCAGTAACGCGGGGGCTCGGGTATGCTTTATTCGGCGGTGGTGTACTTGGCACGATACACACTCCACGATGGAGCATCAAATGTGGCAGTCACCTACTCTGCCACCGCCGCTTGCAGGAGCACGTGGGCGAGGGGGAATGTCTCGAGGTGATTTGACTGCTCGAGCCCACATGCCGTGACGTCAGCCGAAGCGCGGCGTCTGCAGCAGAGATAAAGGTCACATCAACTGTCATTCCGAGCGTGAATGGCGGGCGCGTGGTGGTCGTCGAGCGCGTGTGGGGCACGCCCTCCCTTCCTATAAATACCCGACCGAAATTACCACCAAATGGATCTCTCTTTTTCTCTCTCTCTCTCTCCTCATTTACTACTCTCATAACTCTACTTCCTTACTTCTCTCTCTAGATCTCTGGTGCATTTCTCCCCTCCGGTGACTGACTTAATCGTCGGAGTGCCTTCCCGGACCACCACCGTCCGGGCTAGGCACTGACGAGTTTGTCTACGTGTGCAGGTTGCCACTACTGGCGAGCAGCAAGAGGCTCAGGCGTGCACCGTTCTTTCCACCATTACCCGTTCCACCTCAAGAGGTTCAGGGAGCTCAATCCGGCGAAGAGACCCCCACAAATAGTATACACTTGCCAAGACTATAGTAATTAAATTTGAACCCCGTAAGAACAATGAAGTTGCAGATTTCAAGGATTCCTAGCCACCACATAAAAAATGAGCATTATCTATCCCATATGCAAGAGTATGAATCATGAGATCTGTGAATGGAAGCACCAACCAAGTTATGACCCACTCTGGTAAAAAAAAAAAAAACTTTTACTTTACAAACAAATGTATTAATCTAGACACATAGCAACTTCAAATTATATTGGGAGAATTGTTTATTCTCATTTGTTACTTCACAATCTCAATTGCACCTTTCCCAAGATTACAACTTGCATTAATACCAAAGGTCGAAAACCTCGATTCAAGAGCAGAAATAGAAGCTAAACTGGTTTGACCGATGTATAGGAGTTAACTGAGATCCATTCTTCTATCATGTTTTGATCCATTCTTCTATCATGTTTCTCCCAATGGTGAATACCAAGGAATTTGTATCCTCATATTTTGGAAGAGATCTCCATTCTCCATGAAACCATCTTCGTGCCGGATAAAACAATGATAAGTAGATTGGATAAATTGCATGATGTGATCGGTTTGTTCTATGAAAGCCAAATTCCCTCTCCAATGAGATTGAGAACTGTGGGGGAGTCGATTCCGGGGTGAACCTTCCGTGAACCTCTTGAGCCGCCTGAAGGCTCCGCCTGGGTCTTTTTGCCTAGCGCTCCATCCGAGCGCTCTTGCCTAGCCGAGGGACTAGGATGAACCTTGCCTAGGGCCTTCGCCTAGCGCTCCATCCATCCGAGCGCTCTTGCCTAGCCGAGGGGCTAGGATGAACCTTGCCTAGGGCCTTCGCCCAGCGCTCTCGTTTGGTCCTTCCTCTTAAGGCCTTCTCTTAGCCTCTGGTTCGCGTGAGGACTCCACCTAGCCTCGCCTGACACCCAGTAAGTTCGCCTGAGAAGATGACTGGAATGGCCTCTTTTGGTTGTCTGGTGTGGTACGGAGGGAGGAGAACTGTCTGAACCTCACTGGAGCCCTAGGAGCACGCCTGAGTAGGAGACCTGCACAAGGGAGCAACCACGTTAGTGCCTAGCCCGGACGGTGGTGGTCCGGGAAGGCACTCCGATGGTAAAGTCAGCGACTGAGGGAGAAGTATAGTGGAGAACTTAGAGAGAGAAAGTGAGAGAGAAGGGTTGAGCATTGTGAAAAACTCCTCTCCTTCCAGGTTGGGAGAGTCTGCCTTTCATAGGCAAGGAGTTGTTGGGCTCCGAGCTCTCCAAGCGCCTCATGCGCCATCGGTTCCCTAGGCAAATCACGTGGCCCGGACAGGGCGCTGCCTGCACCCTATCACTTCGGATGACGTCACTCCTGTCACCTGTCACGACTTTTGTAGCACGCCTCCTGATACACGCCGCCTGACACACGCCACCCAAGGTCACATCTAGTATGTTGGGCATGCGTGATAGGGACCCCTTGGAACCCATCAGTTCGGCAAAGTCAGCTCGGCCTCGGTAAGAAGTGCTCGGATGATAGGGGCGCCGTTTGGCAAAGAGGATCCGGTTCGGCAAGGAGCGTCCGGATCGGCAAGGGCGCCCGGTTTGGCCAAGGTGCCCGTTCGGCAAGGAATGCCCGACTCGGCCAAGGTGCCCGTTCGGCAAGGAATGCCCGGCTCGGCCAAGGTGCCCGTTCGGCAAGGAATGCCCGGTTGGGCAAAGGGCCCGTTCGGCAAGGAATGCCCGGTCTGGCCCGGCTGATGAGCCCGCCTAGCGCCTAGCGGATCAGTACGCCTAGCGGGTGAGTCCGCCTAGCGCTTAGCGGCTGAGGCTAGTGTGTACGTTGGTTTGTTTAGGACCTTTGTAGGAATTGGGCCCCTACAAGAACATTACATAACCCAATTATCAATTGCTCACTCTTATACTTTGGCATATATCACAACCTAGTTACTCTTAAGAGCATTTTACTAAAGGACTCAAGAAACCTACAAGGCTACAATCCCTTATGCAGAATCTTCAACCAGTGTTCCTTGAATTTGAACAAAGTACCCAATCGTTTACATGTTGTCTTCGTAGCTAGAACCATTAGGGAAATATCTTGCTTCAAAGCCTAACAAAGATAAGCTTTCTAATTATCACTCTGTAACAAAATCCATTGAGATAGGAAAGGAATGTCCCAGTTACGATCACATAACAAGCAGATTTTGTAGCAAGACAATAATATGGAGAGAGAGAGAGAGAGAGAGAGAGAGAGAGAGAGAGAGAGAGAGAGAGAGAGAGAGAGAGAGAGAGAGAGAGAGAGAGAGTATTCATGATTGAAAGCTACAATGAAAGAAAACCACAATATATGGGTACAATATAGAGAGTATTCATGATTGAAAGCTACAATGAAAGAAAACCACAATATATGGGTACAATATATATTCAATAAAGCTGTGAACTCAGAAGGCGAAAGATGTTAATATGGACTCAATATATTATGTAACAACATTACAAATTAGGTACACGGCTTGGTGCCTACCGAAACCAATTGAAGTTCACGACCCACGACATTTTCTGTTAGGTCTTCTTTCTCTAATAGAACTAGGTAAGGAAAATGTAATCTATGAAACTTGTTTCGGTTATACTCAACGGAGGTCAGAAACAATTATCGAACATCTTAAGTGCAATAACTGTTTGCCATGACCAACTCTGGTATATTAACACGATTAAGGAATGCTTTCCCATTAAAATTGGTAGAACTCCAGCATGAAGAGTTTCTGGGCAGTGGGCAATGGCAAACATAAAATGGCAGTGAAGGCTTTGGTGGGCACTGGTGTCAAAGGTGGCGGGCATTGTAGGAGCTGTTGGGCAGTGTTGCTAAAATATTTGAAAGTTAAGTTGGGCGTTTGCATTAATTTTTTCAAATTCTAATTGAGGAAATCAACATTTCACACGGTCAATGATTCAAGAAGGAAACTTTGAACATGGTCAAATTAAACACACAGAAAAAAAAAAAAAAAAAAAAAATGCAAAAGGAAAACAGAGAATCAAATAGTGGGAAAAAAAAACAAGATAGTTGAGAAAATATAAAACTACACAACAAGTCTTCTGGTGATGAATTCTCCCAACATGCTCAATCCCCATTCTCTCAATGACCCTCTAAATTCCTAAAAAAACTCAAACACTAAAGTACATAGAGTTATACTAACAGATATGAGAAAGTCGAATACAAATACAGATGGGTAATTACACAAGAACAAAACACACACAAAAAAAACCTACAACCTCAGGAAAAGAGAAACCGAAATTGTTGAATCATACCTCCTGTTTTATGAACAATAGATTGAAATGAAAAATTGAAGAATCTATCAACACCAATCAACTTGTGTTTCCGATCAAACGGATGGAAACCTCGAAATTTGGAGGATTATGGGGGCTACATTTGAATAGAAATAACTGAGAATAAATTCAAAGACATTGACTAATCAATGGGTTTGAGACTATATCTTTAATTAGAAAAGAAATTGCATTACCTTGGGACCATTGAATGAAATTTAGGGGATTCCTTCATCGGGCAACTGTTGGCAAACATTTAATTAAAGAATTAAAAAAATTAAGTTGTCAATGGAAGTCACAAAGACTGAGTGAAAGTCGACAGGTCCATGAAGATGCGACAGAGTGGGTCAATGTATCAAACAGTTAGTGGGCAAATCACGTAAGAGGATTTTTTCCATTAGATTGCATGAGGCATATTTTGCCTTCATCAGAAAACAGTCGGAAAACATTAAAATCAAGTAATGATGAAGTCCGTTGCTGCGAGAGAAAGAGAGTCCGTGGCAATTTTTTTACCGCTGCCGCAAGAGAAAGAGAGTCCGAAAGATTTATACCGCTGCCAGAGAAGGAGAGTCCAACAGTTTTTGTTGGAGAGAGAGAGAGAGTCCAGCATAGTTTTGCATGGGTTTTTTGCAATGGGTTTTGCTCTCTGTGCTGTTCTGTTCTTGTTATTTTGGAGGCATCCTTTATGTAGGGGAGGTCAGTGCGAGACCCCCCGTTGACCAGAGTCAATGTTGACCCTCCAATAAAATCATGACCAGTGTCACCCAGGTGGCGCGATGTCTGCGCGACACGTGGCACTCTCCGCGCAAACCTCCGCGCAAGGGGTCCACTGGCGTGGGCACAAATTTGCGTGCAAGGGGGGGGGGGGGGGGGGGGGCACTGAAGCGGGACCCTCTCGCACCAGGCCCCCCAGAGGCGCGCACCCCAAGCCTAGTAGGGGCGGTGCTTGGACAACTATGAACCATCTGAACAGGAGAAAAGCTCATGGTCCCAAACGACTGGCGCGGCCCAGAACATGGGCGAGAACGCGAGAAGCTAGTCCAAATTAGCCCAAGTAATTATACCTGCTGCGGTCTAAAGGCAGGACCCCGGGGGCCCCCTGAGGCTTGGCTGCGGTATAGGCGCGACTGAACAGGTCATGACCTTGCCCTAACGGGAATAAGGGAGATCTAGTGGCTTGGTGGCTATAGAGAACAAGAGGATCGCTGCACGGGGGAATGGCTTGTCACCACGCGGGTCAGCTGCGCGGTAATGACGTCACCCGTATGGTTAGGTTGTACGGAAAGGACACGTATTATCATATTATAGGATGACAGCCTGACACCTTATGGTTGGTCCAAGGTGCCTATAAATATGGGACATTCCCTTTCATGCCCGAGAGGTTGGTGAAATCTTGGCAGAGGCATATGCCATTCTAGAGAGAGAAAAGGGTAATCACTGAGTGAGAGGAGAACATTCTCTCTAGTGAATTCTTTTCCCATCTCCTAGGTCACCAGGGGTATCACGGATTAGACTGAGAGCAATCCACTGTCTTAGTTCTTTCTGTGCACACCTGCTCTGTTCTTCACCCTTCCTCTAGACCACCTCATTCTCTTCCTTCACTGTTTCTTTACTGTTGACTATACATACCTGTTTACATATAAAATTAACAAATCCAATAATTGATTCACACGTAATCAAAAATGCCAAACGTTGGCCATTATCTGTCGATGAAGATACACTGGATTAAAAGAATACATTGGAGTAAATACGATGTCATATTCTCTTAAAATCAAAAAGCAGTTATTGGCAGTTACAAGTCAAGGATAAAATAGAAACTGGCTTCGAAGCCATGATGTTAACTGCTGAACACGTAAACTCCACGTGTAAACTTGTGAAACGGAATAGATAGCAGTTAGAACACGTGGAGTATTTCTTGAGAGGCAGTTATTTCCTTAACTCGTAATCATTTGAGTTAGTGTAAAGTAACTGTACAGATTCAAAATAAAAGCTTATGGAAGAAGAATTGGAAGAATTCAAATTCAGACGTGGAAGAGAGAAGAAACTGCCAACTCGAAGAGTAGAAGTTAGAGTTCGAAGCAAGCCAAGTTCAAATTCATTAAGCGGGAAGTTCAATTGCAAACAGCGTCTATAAATATAAGAAATTGAAGAGTGAAAAGCCCCCCGGACAAATCTTCAACAAACAGCTATCAAAAAACTGATGCTTGGTTTGTTCATTGGCAAAGTAGTTTAGGATTTCGAACTTAGTTCGAAGTAGATTAGGAAGTAGTTAGGATTAATCTCGATTGTTCTTGTAACAATCACCTGTTCGAAGTTCTTGTTCTTGTATTCGAAGTTGGAGGCAATTACGAAGTAAGTTTACCTTTGATTTATTAATCGAAGTATCTTGTTTCTTTGTTGTTCTTTGATTTCCTAAGTATATTGGTTTGTATTTCTTCACTTGTTTAAGAAAAAATCCTCTTAATTGAGGTAATTGAACCAACACAACACAATCGCCTAATTATATTTGATTTTTCCAAACTTAATCTGAGGGAGGAGATTGAAACTCTCTCTGGCACGCTCGCACTCGATTATTTTGCTATAAAGAAGTAAAAGAACCATGAAACAATACCTCTCCAGCTCATCATATTTGGCTAAAACAAGAACCATCACCTACACTTTACTTTTTGGTTATATACTTATATGTGAAAAAAGGACCGACATTGTTTCCATAGGCTGGAAGTGTTCCGGTGTTTGGAGGCATTGTTTCCGAACGTTGGACGTGTTTGTGTGTTATGTTCCATCTAACCAATGAAACAGTGCACTACGGCAGTAGGCTGCATATTTTATACTCTGGGTTGGGTAGTTATTTCAATTGTTTTGCAGGGGTATTTTTGGAAGGAAAAAGTGTGGGAAACATTTTGAGGCTTTTAGATATTTTAAAGTAGTAGTAGATAATGAGAATAGCGTTGGCCATTTCATCCGCCCCGTCCGAATCCGATCCGATCCCCGATCCGAACGGATCGGCAATATGGAGATCTGTTTGGAGATTGGATAGGATATGGGATTTTTTTTTGAAAATGTTTGGGGATTGGATAGGGGGTGGAGATAGGCATGTCCCCGCCCCGAATCCACTCCGAATCCGTTCCCCGCTCCGTCCCCGCCCCGTCCCCGATCTGCCCCGAATCCCCGAAATATAGGGGTCTTTTAATGAATTATGAAACTTTGGGGTTTCACTGAATTTTTTCAAAATATATGGGGTTACACCAAAAGTTCTCCAAACACATGGGTCTCATTGTTCTGTGGTATCTTCCTCTTTATCGTGCTGATTGACTTCTTTTTTGTATCACATATAAATAGAAATGTGAGTGCGTGGAGTTATTCTTGGGGTGAAGTGCAGACGTCATTTAGGAATTTCCGTTATGCCGTTACCTAATGCTACCTTAGTTGTTGCTATCTTGTTGAAATTTAGTTCAATTTTAATTATGACACTTGTTTTGGGTGATCTAGGACTGTTTTTGTTGGTTCAGAGACTACTTGAATGTAGTCAGTGTTGTTCTTTGAATACTTATCATTTGTTGCTATCATATTCTGTTTCCTAGGCATATCAACAGTGAGTTGTAGACTTGTAGTCTCTTTTCCTTTGAAACAATTATGTATGTTATCCACTAGACAACCCATGTTGCATTTAATCAATTTTAATTAATGTCATGAATATACATAAGAACTCTTCATAATTTCTACTTTTCTGCACTCTTTTTGTTGTTCTACAAACACATGAAGTTTTACACGCCCAGGGGTTGCCTAGTGATTGGATTTTAGGGAAAATGATTTGTAATTGGGCTTCTATAACTATTTACTTGTTACTCTAGGGAAAATGATTGGATCCCCGAAATCCCCGTTCCCCGTTTGGAGCGGGGATGGAGGATAAAAATAAATCCCCGTTGGAGATTGGATAGGGGATGGATATGAGTAAGGGGTTTGGGGATTGGGGGTGAAGGTAGTAGTCTCCGGCCCCGATCCGTCCCCATGCCCATCCCTAAATGAGAATTCATATCATGGCACCATTTGATTTGTCAAATGGCCATGCACGTTTTGTTACAGGAAAACCATTTCCCCTTCGTAGTTTGTACGGGATAAGTCACAACCCCACTACCAGATCCTCTTTTTTACACGTGCAAACCAAAAGATAATGGGGCCAATTTGAATTAATCAATTGGCCTTCTTTTTGCTTCTAGAAGAAATCCCGACGACTGCTACTTCTTTCTTCCATAAATGGGCCAAGTTTATAATCAAAATAATTGGGCCTTAACTCAACAAAGTAAAATTAACGTGACCGATTAATTTTATGAGTGAATTCAAGTTGGTCTAAAAATAATACTTTTTGGCTCTTTAGAAAAAATGTCAAATTTGGGTGTAAACATTGCCCCCTCATGGCTTAATTCTATGTATAATTGAGACTTGTAGAAAATCAAATTTGGCTAAACAGTTTTTACACCCCCAGGGCCAAATGAAAAGCCTAAGGATCTCATTGTTTGCCTGGCCTTTAAGAAGGCCTAAAACATTTTGCACTCTGTGTTTTTTTTTTGGTAAGTAAAGTTTATTTCACCAAAAGAAGCACGAAGCGTACAAAAGACCAACAGAGGCAGACTATACAACAAAAGCAAAAGGTCTAAATAGAGACCAAACAATCAAAAAACAAACAAGAGAAGCCTATCAACAATTGTTAACAGCAAAAATTCTAGAATCCAAAAGCCAATCATCACAAAGCTGCCTGTTTTGAGCAGAGAATTTAACAGAGGACCAAGAGCTAACCGTAGCACGAAGGGAGTTGAGAATAGCTAGAGTCACCTCATCAACATTCCTGGACTGGCCTTGAAAAATCCTCTTGTTACACTCACCCCAAAGGATATAAACAGATGCTGCCAAAGAGAGTTTATAGAGAGAGTCTCGCAAGGTTTTCCCTCCTCGATGATGGACTGCCCAATCCAATTCCTGAACTAAAGGCACAACAGGCCTAGCAATCCCATTCCGAATTAAAACTTGTTGCCAAATCGGAGAAGAGAACTGACAATCAAAGAAAAGGTGGCTATGGGACTCCATGTGAGCCAAGCAAAAGGAGCAATGAGGTGGAACCACCATACCCCAACTAACCAACCTATCCTTTGTAGACAGCTGGCCCAAAACAGCCAACCACTCAATGAAACTCCATCGAGGCACTCCCTGACTAAACCACACCATAGAATGCCATGGTTGGAGGGGATTTCGTTGCCTACTAGCCTCCCAAGCAGACTTGGCTGAGAAGTTACCATCTGGGGTTAAAGTCCAAGTAACCCTGTCAAGAGCAGATAGATTAGGGAGGAAATCAGCAGGAGTTTGCCCGATGATTTCCCTAATTACCCTATTACACACCCGAAGCCATTTCCAGCAACCATGATCAATGATAGACGACACTTTAGCCATTAAAACGACACTTTAGCCATTAAAGCTCTGCCTCTAGGCGCCACCACAGAATCCCCAAAACGTTGGAATAAAGCCCCACAAGGATGCCAGTTATCAATCCAAAGAAAGGTGTCATTGCCATTACCGAAAACAAACTTAACCCAATCTTTACACAAAACTCTCAGCTTCAGAAGTGCCCGAATTACCCAAGAAGCTTCACTAGGAATAGGAATCCCCCACAAGCTCTGACCTTTGAGAATATAGACATGCACCCATTTCACCCATAAAGTATCAGCTTTTTGACTGAGAGCCCAGAGGTGTTTCATGTTGACAACCCTATTCCACTCCTTTATGGATCGAAAGCCCAAACCATCCTCATTCTTTGGAACACAAAGGGAGGACCAGCTGACTTTCACACCAGTATGTTTCATCTCAGTTCCAGACCATAGAAAAGCACACAAAACATGCTCAATTTCCTTAGTGATTTGACGAGGAAGAATGAAAATGGCACTCCAATAGGTCTGGATATTAAAGAGAACAGATTGCACAAGTTGAGCCCTACCTCCATAGGAAAGAAATTTTTTAGTCCAGCTAAGGATACGTGCTAGAATTTTGTCTTTAAACACAGCACAATCAAAAGAGGTGAGTCTGGAGCTAATCAAAGGCACCCCCAAGTACTTCACTGGCAGATGTTCTTCAGGAATTCCCAACAAAGCAGAGAAAACTTGCTTATCAAAGGGAGAGACACCAGCAAAGTAAATAGCACTTTTTAAGCAAGTTAGGTTGCAACCCAGAGAAGCCATGGAAGTCCGTTAAGGTCTTCAACACAACCTGCAAGGACCCCAGATGAGCACTACTCAGAAGGAAAAGATCGTCAGCAAAAACCACATGAGAAATCGCCAAAGTCTGACATTTAGGGTGAAACTTGAAGTCCCCAGTTTCTATGTTGCTTTGTAAAAGGGATGAAAAAGCCTCCATAACTAAAATGAATAGGTAGGGGGAAATAGGATCCCCCTGCCTGAGGCCCCGAGCTCCAGGAAAGTACCCAACTAAGCCTGCACTCTATGTTGCTAATGATAGCCTGGACTTTTAGGCTTTTGCTCTAAGAGCCTTGGTGGGCCTTTAATCTCAGTTGTTGAAACAAAGACTAAAACGATTAAAAAACAAACAAGGCCTAAAGAATCTATTTGTACACCTTGGTTGCAACAAGAATTTTGCATGAATGCCTTTCATCCGGGCCTATTGGACTTTGTGAATGTCTTCGTAGGCCTCTTTTGTTGACTGTACACTTTTTTTGATGCCTTCAAGCCTTCGACACTTTTCTTCGAACTCAAACCTGCAAGGAGTTCACCAATTACCTTTTTTTGTTGATCAAGCTTGTCAAATTTGCTTTGAGAGATAAAAGGCCTCAACCCTCTACCAGGGCTAATTAGAGTGAGGCTTGGAATCTTGTGAACCTTTCTCTTGAAAGAGGCCTGCTCTAGAGTCAGGATTGAATGAAGGCGTGAATTGGCTAATAGTTATGCCAATATCAGAGCTGAACATGAAGGATGTCCTTAGACTTTCTTTTTGTTGAATTGCCTTTTCCCCCAGTTTCTTTCCCCTTCTCTCTACCCTGGAAAAAGAAGTCGAGGGACACAAAGCAAATATGAATTAAAAAGCTGGAAAAAAAAAAATTAGCCCTGGTGAAGGGTTGCAAAAGCTGAAAAATAAAATTAAAAGTGGTTGGAAAATTGTCCTTAAATAGTGAAAGGTCCAAATTTGTTTTCACATGAAGTAGAAAACACAGGTGAAAGCCCTAATTTTGTGTCCCCAAGTTCTATTTTCGGTTTAGAGTAAAATAATGTAGGCGGTAAGTTTCGTAGACAGACGGAATGAGAAAGAGAGCAGCGAGTAGCATTTTTTGCTTCGTCAAATAAGAAGGAAAAATAGTGGAACTAATTGTTGTTGACGACGGTTGCCGGTGGCCGTGATTTTCTCTGCGTGCTCCACATTGATCATATGTATGATGGCTGTTGGGGCATATCCAACCCACACTCCAGTTTTCTATATTCTGAAGGAAATGCAACTCCAGTCAATACTTCATATCTTTCTCCATTTTAGACAATGTAGTTGCCAATAACAAAAAGAGAGAGAGAGAGAGAGAGAGGATGTAGTCAGCATAGTTGTTAAATACCTAATATACAGGATATGTATCCCACTCCATATCCTTAATGATAGAGAGGAGAGTGGAAGAGGAGGAAAGAAGATTTGGTCAAATACTGTTCTAGCATGTACATATTGGCCTCTTTTCTTTTTTTTTATCCTTGATTTCTGGAATACCCACGAGCCGAAGTCTTGGGTAAGGGCAAACCGATAAATGTGAAAAACTATAAGTTAGTGTTCAAATTCGATTGAAAATTGTTCTTGAGAGCTCAATCACCGTTCCATTTAGGACGAAAATACTCTTCAATTAGAATTCGAAGACCAAAAAACAGTTCATGATAATGGAGGGATATTGAGGCCAAACAATAATTCCTAATTAAGCCGTGTCGTTTTGGATTCTGCATCCCCACACTTGTCCTATTGGTACAACATCACACAAGCACAGGGTTCGAAATGATTCAGCGGAATGGATATTGTAAAACCAATGACGCTAAATGATTTTGAGGGACATATTAACAGTAGATCATGGTGACTACAAGCATAATATGGTTGATTATGCTCACAAAGCATCACATATAGTTCAGAATTTTCTCAAACACCAGAAACGAAAGTTTTGAAGGAAACTTACTAACGAAGTATGATTC
Organism: Vaccinium vitis-idaea; assembly: GCA_963854785.1. Lineage (NCBI taxonomy): Eukaryota > Viridiplantae > Streptophyta > Magnoliopsida > Ericales > Ericaceae > Vaccinium > Vaccinium vitis-idaea. Next base: position 39,174,449 of record OY978216.1, read on the forward strand.
TGGCAGGAAGGACATATGATCTGGGAGGTCAAGTACTGGCAGCAAACAGTGCTCCTGTCATCTTTCACTTGGCAAAAGAAATTGGGGCTGAAACAGAGGAGATGGACTTCCATAAATTTGCTATCATCGACAGCTCCACCGGAAAGTATGAGGACACAAAAGTAGTAGATGATTATTTATCCGTCATCTCACTGACCTTGAAATTGCAGGTCAATTTCAGTTTTAAAACTACCCTTCCATTCAAAATTGGTAGTCCATCTTTCTCTTTTGGGATGTTAGTTCCTGGAGAAGTAAAAAATGAGAAAGAAGGAATGACAGAAATTATTGCCTACCATTGTGAATTGAATGTAGTTATTACATGTCAAGTAAATCAAAATTTTCCAAAAGGGATTAAGATTACGGGACATAGGACTATTATTTTAGATTTACTTATACACCTAACTTACATGTTTCAATTTCATATAACCTACGTAAACAGGATGAGGCCAAGGCTTCTGGCCTTATTGGAGTCCATGCTATGAGCGACATTGCTTCAGATCTAACTCCAGCATTTCTCAAGGGTCACGGATTTAAATTCGTTCCCAAATCTGTGGCTTACGGATACACAGCTTCTGGATATGGATTTGTTCAAGACATGCCTTATGCTTACATCCAAGAATTCACAAGGACTTCAATGGCGGGAAAGATTCGACGTTTTAAAGGAGGTTACACTAGCGTTTGGAAGAAGATCAGTGAATCACTCCCTATAGAAGTCCACTGTAATACAGAAGTATTAAAAGTCAGAAGAAAATCACTTGGGATCAGTATTGATGTCAGAGATAATAATGGAAAAATAAAAGTCATGGAGTTTGATAAAATCATAATCTCGGGTGCTTTTCCTTTCAAAATTGGGAAGACATACAGATCACCACTTCCAAACTCAGCAGGTTCGTTGAAGCTAAAAAGTTTTATTGAACATTCTTTTCTCTCGCTCCAAATTAATAACTACTCCAAGTGGTTTTATTTCTTTATCAAGGTCAACCCAAGACAAGTCATTTAGGATAACCGCTGACTTATATAATTAGATATGGCTATACCCCACTCCTCTTGTAGACTTTGAATGAGACTCAACACATCAATGCAGCGTGTAATGAAAAGGACTAAGTCGTGCAATTTATATTGCTTTTTGTGCAGAAAATGCTCCTGAGCAGATCGACATGAGTGAACTTGAAAGGGAGTTGTTTAGTAAAGTGCGTACCATTGATTACTATACCACGGTGTTGAAGATATCAGGACTAGACCATATCGCAATGGGATTTTATTATTTTGCAGAGTTCATGGATGATCCTGCAGCTATTGGACACCCAGTTGCAATGCAGAGATTCTACGCTGACACCAATATTTTCCTATTTTGGTCTTATGGTAACTCTAAAGACATTGATGGACCCAAAGTCACAGAGCTTGCAGTAAATACAGTTAGAAGCATGGGGGGTGAAGTCAAGAAAATAGTTTTACAGCGACGATTCAAGTATTTTCCTCATGTCAGCAGTCAAGGTATGCTCAAATAATCTAGTTTCTGACATGCTTTGGGATCACCACAGAATAGAATATAGGTACAAGTTCACATACCTATTTATCGTTGTTGCATATTGCACCTTGCATGCAGATATGAAGAGTGGATTTTATGATAAGCTCGAGTTTCAACTTCAAGGTCAGTGTAACACTTACTATGCAGGTGGGCTAATGGCATTTGAGCTGACAGAGAGAAATTCATCGTATGCCATGGCCCTAGTGCGCAAGCACTTCTCCAACAATAGTCCCCAACCAGATTTTCCTTATATTAAGGTATGTAACGCAATAAATATACAATATGAAACAAAACTCAGAACAACCATATACTAACAGAAAATGTAGCATAATGATATCCTAACAGAAAACCTACACAGACCAATGTAGCAAATTTCAGTTTATCTTTTGTAACTAAAAAAAACCAAATCCACCTTTTATTTCAAAAAATGCCACTGACACATCTTATGATTTAGTATTTCTATAAAAGTGCTTGAAGAATAGCATTTTTCCAAACATTAATCTGCAAACTGAGAAATTAAGCAGGCCCGAAACTTTCTCACACTTATAAACTATGGAGTTATAAATGAGAAAACAAGAAACAATGGAATTAGTAAGTAACAAACAGAAGTTTCCCTTTGCAACCTAGTGTGTATTCTATTTTCCTATTTGGTGTTTACAAGGTTATGCTTCATGTTTTATGTAGAACATATGGTTGTTTTTCTATTCCAAACTACGAATCGCAATTTAAAACCATGTTAGCAATGCTTAAAATCACTATGTCCTATCATTTAGAATAAAACGTTGTGGCAATTTGAAGAACATGATTTTGCAGAGATTGTTTCCTTTGAAATCAAATACAAAGGCCTGGCTACCAAAGCAATTGGATGAATTACCTGGAGTGGAGTTTCCAGATCTTTCTTCCCTCGATGGTTATCTGAGGCACTGGGGAACTCATCCCATCATGCAAAAGAAGACTCTTTCTACTTGGATCAATGACACAGGTGAATCTGTAGGTGACAGGACATACGGGATGCTTCATGAAAATGCCTCTCTTATTGCTCACAAGCTCCTGACAAGCCAAAAGCCAGTAATCAAGCCTGGTGATAGGGTTCTCTTGGTCTACATCCCAGGCCTTGACTTCATTGATGCCTTCTTTGGGTGTTTGAGAGCTAGAGTAATTCCAGCACCAGCTAGTCCTCCTGATCCAATGCAAAGAGGTGGACAAGCTCTTCTCCTAATAGAGAACATTGCCAAAACTTGTGATGCAGTGGGAATTCTATCAACTTTTTCCTACCACACCGCTGTTCATGCAGCTTCCTTAAAGAACATGATATTAATGAGTGCAAAAGGGAAATCCTCCCCCAATTGGCCTGACCTTCCATGGTTGCACACCGATTCTTGGATCAATAACTCCAAAAATCCCTTGCATCAACAAGACATAGCTGAGCCTCATCCCAGTGATTTGTGCTTTCTCCAATTCACGTCTGGTTCAACTGGCGATGCTAAAGGAGTCATGATAAGTCATGGAGGTCTTATTCATAATGTGAAGTTAATGAGAAAGAGATACAAGAGCACATCCAGGACAGTGATTGTTAGCTGGCTTCCCCAATACCACGACATGGGTTTAATTGGGGGCATTTTTACGACATTGGTGAGCGGTGGATCTGTAATATTGTTTTCTCCCACAACATTTATCAAAAAACCCATGTTGTGGCTGCAGACCCTGAGCAAATACAGGGCAACCCATAGCGCTGGCCCCAACTTTGCTTTTGAACTCCTTGTGAGAAGACTGGAGTCAACAAAGGATAAAAAACACAGTTTTAATCTTTCCTCGATGGTTTTCCTCATGGTTGCTGCTGAACCAGTGATGCCTAAAACTCTTCAGAAATTCATAGAGTTCACTCAGCCATACGGCCTTTCTCAAGAAGTGATGGCTCCTGGTTATGGCTTGGCGGAAAACTGTGTCTACGTTAGTACTGCTTTTGGAGAGGGAAAACCCATCTTTGTAGATTGGCAAGGAAGGGTTTGTTGTGGGTATGTGGACCCTAATGATGTAGATATTGATATTCGAATTGTTAATCCGGAGAGTGGAAAAGAAAATGAAGAACATGGAAAAGAAGGAGAAATTTGGATTAGTAGTCCGAGTGCAGGTATTGCGTATTGGGGCAGGGAGGAGTTGAGCCAGAAAACTTTCATGAATGAGCTTCACAACCACCCAGGGAAACGATATACTAGAAGTGGAGATTTGGGTCGAGTTATTGATAGTAAACTGTTTATCACTGGAAGAATAAAAGATCTGATTATAGTTTCTGGAAGAAATATCTACCCATCAGACATAGAAAAGACTGTGGAGAGTTCATCTGAAGTTCTTCGTCCGGGGTGTTGTGCTGTGGTGGGAGTTCCAGAGGACGTTCTAATTAAAAAAGGGCTATCTGTTCCGGAAACCTCTGACAATGTTGGCCTAGTAGTGATTGCTGAAGTTCGCGATGACAAACCTGTTCCAAAGGAAGTTATTGAACATATTCAAATCCGCGTCGCTGAAGAACATGGCATCAGTGTTGCTTCTATTGTGCTTATCAAACCAAGAACCATCAGTAAAACGACATCAGGGAAAATCAAGAGGTTTGAATGTCTCAAACAGTTTACAGAAGGGAGATTGAATGTGATCAAAGAGCTAGCTCCTGCTCAAAGTATGGGAAGAGAATCCCAAAATCAGGCCACAAGAAATCCTCTTTCCAGTAATCCTGATATCCGTAAGAAGGAAATTATAGATTTCTTAAAGGCCCTTCTTATGGAACAAACAGGTGTTCCTCTTGTGAAAATCTCCATCACTGAAAGCCTGGTGTCTTATGGGGTTGATTCCATTGGTGTGGTTAGAGCAGCTCAAAAGCTTTCTTCCTTTCTTGGAGTTCCAGTTGGGGCAATTGATATCTTCACAGCAACCTGCATCGAAGAGTTGGCAGATTTTGCGGAAGGACTTTTGGAGAAATCTCAACCTCAATTCATCAGTCATTCATCCCATCCTCTTGACATTAAAACTAACTCTCCTGAATTAGATGTTGAAACATCTGGACTTCAAAAACTTAAAATTTGGTTTCTCCAAGTGCTTGCTTTAACTTACATTTCCACGATACTAATAACTCCTCCATATCTATCAATCTATGGTTTCACAAATGTGATCTCTTCCAGCAATGTCTTCGTCGAAAGACTTCCCTGGTGTATTTATTTGATTTCCTTAGCTTGTGCTCCTCTTGCTTGGATCCTTTGCATATTCTCCACCTGCATTAGTATTGCTTTCTTGGGGAATTCATTCCTGCAACCAAACTACGCCCTCAGCCCTCAAGTTTCCATTTGGTCAATAGGCTTCGTTAAATGGTGGGCACTTTATAAGGCCCAAGAAGTTTCCTCAAAAGTTTTAGCAGTGCATTTGAGAGGAACAGTGTTTCTGAAATATTGGTTTGAGATGCTAGGAGCTAAAATCGGATCTTCTGTTTTGCTCGATACTATCGACATTACAGACCCATATCTGGTTTCAATTGGTGATGGAGCTGTGATTGCAGAAGGAGCATTAATTCAAAGTCATGAGGTGAAGAACGGAATCTTGAATTTCTACCCCATCAGAATTGGCAAAAGTTCTTCTGTTGGCCCATATGCCGTTATTCAGAAAGCAAGCATTGTGGGAGATGGAGCTGAGGTGTCGGCCCTGCAGATGAGTGGAGGCAAGACAATTTCTAAAACTGCTGATGCTGGTAATGCTCAAAAGGTTAGTGACTTTAATACAACCGAATTCACTATCTTAGCGTGTTTTATCTTTCAATTACCTTGTGATACTCCTGCAGAGCCGTTCATTGTTAGGCATATCTCTATCGTATAAGTCTCCCCATTTATTTTGTAGATGTGGATACATTGCCACATCTGTAATCCGTGCAAGAATAAGCATATAAATAGGAATGGGAATGCATAAATAAGCAAGATTAAGTGTGCCTATAAAGCATCTAACATTTTCTACTGTCTACTACTACTACAACCTACGAGTCTCATGCAAATTCTGGCTCTTACTTCACACAGAGAAAGGACGGCGTGTTAGGCAGCCTGACAGCCAACATGTTAGAAATCCCATTAGATTCTTCGTCCAACTCAAGAATCCAATTCACAAGTTGTACATATATGAGAAGCTAAAAGAAAGAAACTCTAACTCTCCTATCGAACTACGTTTGTTTATGTTGTATTGTAGAATAATATAATTTTCAGTTATTTAAGAGTATAACGATAACAATTTCAATACATATTCTATTATTGACCTCGTAATGGTATTCTAATTTTTCATATGTTGACGTATTATGGTATCTGTATCCTACCAACCCTATATCCTATATTTCTATCCTTGATTCCTAGTCTACACCTCAACAAGAAACATATGCGTATGAGTAGGAATGAGTATGCGGGAAGTTGCACGTTTAAAACACGTACTATTGAACTGTCTACTGGCTCTAATATATCATGTATGCAGATCTTGAGGTTTTCAAATGTATAATTCACTAGCAGATGCCAATCTTCTGTCTTCTTTTCTCGTGTGGTGGTTGCAGGATAAAATGGTCAGAAAGAAAGCAGGCAGAACTCAAGAAAAAGGCATTCACCAATTCTTTGGGATCTACATGGTCGCCTTCCTCAGCACTTTATCAGCAGCAATAGTTTACTTCATCTATCTTTGGCTATTCCAGAAGCCTTGTTCCCTTCAAACCTTCAATCTTTTTTGCATATCTGGAGCCTTTCACTGGTTCCCCTTCACCATTGTTGCATATGCAACAATGCATAACACAGCCCCTTCCAGTGCACTCAACTTTTCCATCTCTGTAGCCATCTCTTACCTAGCTCATGGCCTCATCCTCAGCTTCCTCACTAGCACATTGAACTCTGTTCTTTCCAAAACACAAACAGGGAAGAAACCAACGATTCGAACTTGGTTCCAACATCGAATAATTATTTCTTGCCATCAACGATTTGGCAAGTTCATTTCGGGAACAGAAGCTTTCTGCATTTACCTCAGATTTATGGGTGCAAAAATTGGCCACCATTGTTCCATTAGAGCCATAAATCCAATAGCAAACCCGGAATTGATATCAATTGGGGACGGGGTCCATCTAGGCGATTTCAGCAGGATCATTCCTGGATTCTATTCCTCCAGTGGGTTCATTTGTGGAGAAATTGAGGTGCAAACGAACTCTGTAGTTGGGAGTCAAGCTGTATTACTCCCTGGTTCTGTCATTCAGAAGGATGTTATTCTTGGGGCACTTTCAGTTGCTCCAATAAACTCATTTCTTCAACGAGGTGGGGTCTTTGTCGGTTCTAGAACTCCAGTTATGGTTAAGAACATCATGCATTCTTTGGATGATCGAATAGAGGAGATGGACATGAAATATATGAAGGTACTTGGAAACCTTGCTGCAAATTTAGCCGCTACAACCCTAAAAGTCAGATCACGATACTTCCATCGAATTGGTGCTTCCGGAAAGGGATTCTTAAAATTCTATGAGGATATAGGACTTCCAGAGCACAAAATCTTTAGTCGTGGGAAGAAGTATCCTATAATTATAAGGCACAGCAATTGTTTAAGTTCAGACGATGATGCAAGACTAGATCCACGGGGTGCAGCAATTCGGATCTTTTCAGATGAAAATGGGTGTGATTCTCCGCTTTTAGATCTCACACTAAAGACAGGAAAGGCATTTCATGCTCGCACAATTGGTGACTTTGCAACATGGCTAGTATGTGGGGCTGCCGCACGAGAAGAGCACATAAAGCATTTTCCGCATGTTCGTGAAGCAATGTGGGATTCCCTTCGACGAGCTGACTCGTACGCTGAGTTGCATTACTACTCAAATATTTGCAGGATATTCCGGTTTAAAGATGGACAAGAAATGTATGTTAGGTTCAAGCTACGGCCGTTTGACAAAACTATAGGTGAGGATTCAGGTAAGGTGGAGCCCACTGGGGTACTTCCCCCAGAAACAGGTGCTATCCCAAGAGATGACAATGACACCCGCCCGCTGCTTTTCCTAGATGAAGATTTCCAACGACGTGTGAATTCACCTAAAAATGTCCGTTATGTCCTTGAACTGCAAATGCGTCCAGTTCCACAGAGTGAATGTGATCGTGACATTGCACTTGATTGCACCAAGCCATGGGAGGAAACTGAATTCCCATACCTAGAAGTGGGAGAGATTACCATTGATCAAACTCTCACAAAAGAAGAATCAGACGAGCTGGAATTCAACCCATTCTTCCGGTGCCACGAAATAGATGTCATCCGTGCCACATCTTGCACTCAAAGTGCATCAATGGATCATGGCCGTTCACTCGTGTACGCGATATGCCAGCATTTGCGAAACAAGAAGCCGCTTCCAGAGGCATGGAGGATCTTCTTAGATCAATCAGACGTGAAAATCGACCTCACAGGCTGTCCAATGGCAGCATCATTGGAGAAAAAAGATGCCAGAAAGGTTACACTGGCAAGAACATGGTATCAGTTCTTGTGGAGCATTTTGGCTCAGCCATTATTACAAACGCTTGTTCCTCACTTTCTCATGGGGATAATGATCTTTGCTCCATTGAACTGGGTTCTGTACTTGAAGGAGGTAAAGAAGTTGCCTTTGCATTGGCTGCTGCCTGTCTTTTGGGTTTATTCAGGAATTTTAGCAGCACTAGTTTGTGCTGGGGCAAAATGGGTATTAGTGGGCAAGAAGAAAGAAGGTGAAGCTATGCAAATATGGAGTAGAGGCATCTTTATGGATACCATATGGCAAGCTATAAGGACACTGGTTGGGGAGTATTTCATGGAAATGACAAGTGGGTCTTTTATGTTTGGGGTGTGGATGAAACTCATGGGTTCAGAAATTTGCTGGGACCAAGGGGTGTATGTTGACTCCATGGGTGCTGTGCTGAATCCTGAAATGGTTAGGATTGAGAAAGGTGGAAGTGTGGAGAGGGAAGCATTGCTGTTGGGACACATATATGAAGGTGAAGGAGGGAGAGTCAAGTATGGGGGGATCAGGATTGGGAAGGATGGTTTTGTGGGGAGTAGAGCTGTGGCCATGCCTGGGGTTACAGTGGAAAGTGGAGGAAGTCTTGGTGCACTCTCACTGGCAATGAAGGAAGAGATTGTCAACTAATAAGGCATGAGGGTTTGAAGTTCTTATTTTGTAATAAGCCTTGTATAGATATGGCCTCAGGTGTTTATAACTTTAGCCTTATGTGTATGTGTTAGTGTTGATAACCAATGAATTGTCAGTTCAAACTCAATGAAGCACAAATAAGAAGTATGATAACAGATGTATTACGAATTTACAAATCTACTGATATTAAGTTCCATTGCAATCTCTCTAGTTTCTAAAGGAAAAACTTTGGAATCTCATCTCACTGTTTTGGAACGTAAGTGTACCATACTTTTCAAAACGTCATTCGCTAGGATATTTGCTTTTTCTGATAAGAAGGTTTCTTTTCCTTCTCTAACAGTTTCATTGTCAGTCTCAGCATTATCAACAAGAGAACAAATTAATTAGTGGTAATTTGTTTGGTGCCAAATCTCATCATTTTTTGGAGAAACATTGATATGAACAGCAATAGTTATGATTTCTATCTCTGTGTTTCTCATAATTTCCCATCTAGTACAGTAAACCAAACGGAATGTGAAAGCATTTTATAATTGTTTACTATAAAATCAATATTTTTTTGTTCATCATTTCCGATGATGTTTTAATCTAACAATGAAAGGGGGTGGGGACTAATTAGAATCTCAACTCTCCAAATCGTATACTGACACAAAAATTAAACAGAAATCTGACTCTCCAAACTTTTCCAATAGATTTCAACCATTTTCCTGCATTTTCTTGGCTGCCAATCAAAATGAAGAATCTCAAGTAGGAGCTATGTAAGCAGAGAATTTACCAGAAATAATTGCTGAGCCCCAAGCGGAACAAGCTGGTCTGCTGCTGAGAAGAAAACGGAATTTGCCGCCACCAGATAAACAAAAACCCTCTCAACGATTCGAAAGTGTCGTTCTGCTCCAACCGTAGAAAACTGGATGAAACTTGAAACCAGAATCGCTAAATTACTGTCTAGATCTTCTACCTTTACTCTAGTTAGGAATTGTGACACTAATCTTTCGTATATTTCATTCCAACCCCTAAAACTCTTTTCGAGCTTTTAAAGAAGGAAAATGGCAAAATGCTAACCTCAGACCTTAGGGCGGAGAATAATATGTAAAAAGTATATCGATATGTGAAAGAATATTGATATCCATGATATATATATATATATATATTCATATCCAATTTTATTTATCATTACATGCATATTATCCTCAGCCTAATGAACAGATGTTGACAAGACCATTTAAAAAATGGCCTAACCACAACCGATGAATTGCACAAGGATGACGAGATTTTGTTTTTGTTTTGGTACAGGGCCATGCTAGTAGACTTTTTACCACAGGGTGCCATTATAGAAATCGAACCTATGAGTTAACAGGATACGAATTTGGCATTTTAATCGCTCATCAATTAGTACTAGTTGTTGAAATCTGATGTGTGATGAAATTCTAATTGAAATGAAGGGTTTGTTGGGAACATATGAAAAGGAAAGGAAAGAAAAGAATAAGAAAGGAAACCAAGTTTAGAGCACAATATATACTATTTTTTTACATTCCTGGCACTTTTGTTCATTATCATTTTCTTAAGTTCCAAACGGACTTGAAATCTTCAATAAAATTTAGAATGGACCAGTGGCATGATACAATGGTCTTCTTTGATGGTACTTGATCGTTGGCCTATAATACAAGGCAATATTGGTTGCTTTTATTTTGAATGAGTCTTGAAACCAACAACGAATCATTCACAGTCATTAATTAGTATGCACATGGTATAATTGATCGGACTACTCTATCTGATATATTATTATAGAGTGACTTTTCGTGAGAAAGGCTATTATTGCGACAAGTGACAATGCTTGATTAGCTAAATGTTTCTAATTCTCAAAAAATGATGCCAAAAAAATGTAAACAAAAACGAATAGAGATAAGATAGGCTAATAACCAGCTCAATGTTCAAATATATACAAGAAAAAAAACCCGGATTAGATTGGGCCAATAGCCAAGTCTCAAGGTTAATTCATTCAAGTTCAAACATATACTAAAACAACTCTCTCCCTCATCTGGCTGTGTTCCATGGGTAAGGATCAAAAAGGTTGAACCTATTTCAAAGGACATCATCTTCACTTCTTTTTTTTATGTCCGGCAAAAGGCCTAGAAGGATTATCGATTTTCTATTTCTGTAGCCTCTTCCTCGGCTTTATTCCTCTGTGTTTCAAAGGTAATCTATATGCAAAAGTTCTTCACGTATTATTTTTTGCCTAACATTATGGGATGGATTGTGAGGATGTTGACCCTAATAGAAATCAGCCCAATAAAAAAAGACAAATAGTTGAATGTCAAAATGCTCACAATGATTGATCAAACGAAAGGGCCAAAGTAGCACGCCATCTTAGACCAAGCATCTTATGCGAGAAGAAATTGGTATGTTAAAAATAACATAAACCATTCCATAGGAGATGGGCTTGGTCGCGTAGTGTATTGCATCATAGCGGTGTAAGGGCACAAAATAAGAGTTCAGTGGGGCCAGATGCGCATTAGGTCCTACGACCTAATAGAGCTAGGGTCCCCTTTGGGGGAAGGCGGGTTGTCCTTATCCAGTGGCGGAGCCAAATGCATGCCAGTGTGGGCCTGTGCCCACACTGGATCTTTGAAAGGATTTTTTTTTTGCATTTTTTAGAAAAATATACATCACTTTTTTTATATATACAAAAAAACTAATTAGTGCTTTTGGAGTGTCATTACTTGGTGTTATAATGTTATTCTTCTGCGCATATTTATTTGGAACTCAAGACTAAATATATATGTTTTACCTGAATATGTGATGAAGGCCGATTAACAAAAAAAGTAATAGAGAAGGGTGTTAGAGCATCACGTGGCAATGCCCCAGAACCACTGTATAACTAATTACTCACAAACAAGCCTTATTTAAGTGAAATTTTTTCTTCGAAACTATAACGTGTTTACGGAATCCCAGACCTCCACCAACTCGAACCTCAGACCCCCCTTGGAAGCCAAGCGGTACAACAAATAGCCTAAGAGGAACATTTATCCATAAAATGAAAGTCAAGCGAGACTCATTTCAAATGAAAATCAAGATGTTACATTCTTTAAAAAGAGATTTTTTTTTCACAACAAAAGTATTGACATTTATAAATTGGGACTTCACTGGAGCAACTTTCTGGCTACGCCACAACCCTTATCCCCCTTCCCTCCCCCATCCTCTCGTCCTGTTCCCTCTTTTCTTCTTCTCTCTCTTCTCTCTCTCTCTCTCTCCCCTTGATGTTCTGTTTTTCAATAAGCTTGTAACCCCACGTATTTTTTGTTTTTCAATAAGCTTGTAACCCCACGTATTTTTTTTTAATCTGGATGCTTGAGGCTGTTTGAGGGGCCATAGAAGCTACAGTTCTCACGTTTTGCCGCAGTTTGAGGGGTCTCTTTTGGTATTGCTTACAGTAATTTTTTGGCAGCACCGGTGTTTGTGTTCTGAGGGTTACATAGTAATGGCAGTGGTCTAGGGGTAGTTAACAATTTATGGTCGTCATTTTGAGGGTCGTTTGAGGGCAGCTGCGGGGTTTGAATAGAGGCATTTGGGGGTTCAATTTGAGATTTTTTTTAGGCCAGCACTGGTGGTGGGGTTTAGAGCAGCTGCGGTGGTTTTGGGTGTTGCGATTTGGGGTCGACGATTTGAACGTTCGATTAAGGGATTTTATGGCCAGTGGATTGCAATGCGCGATAAGGGGGCGGCAATGACGGATTGAATCTGAGGTGTTTGCAGGCGTTGGACGATTTAAGGGGATTCCAAGATGTTTTTTGATGTGGTAGTTGACAGGTTGCACTTGCAGTAGTTTATTCGGGGCTATTTCAGGTGATCTTGCCGTGATGTTCTGGCCCAAAAGGTATTGGAGGCATTGATTTTTTTATGAAGGAATTTGTAACAACGAACTTATGAGGGGTTCCGGCAAGGATTTTTCTCGGCGAAGGGGCAGATGAGGGAATTCCAGCGTGGGTATTTTTTTTATTTCCAGCGAAGGGGTAGTTTGGGGCTTCCGGCAAGGGTTGTTTTGGAAGCCATGCATTGGGATTTTGAAGGGTCTGCTATTAATGGAGTTTTTCTTTAGGGATATGGATATCATCATATTGGGAAGGGCTTGGTTCTCTTTTTAGGGCAAAAATAAGCATGGACTGCATTATGATATTCACTAGGATGCTGGATATTTAATGAGTATAAGAATTGATTTTGCGAGGTTGATGTCACACCCTCGATTTTATTATTTTTGAGATAATAAAGATACATTTTCCTAAAACTAAATAACAAGAGTTTCTCAAATATTTCTCATAATGAATAACCAAGTCTATCCATACACTAGTAATGCGTTCCCAAATGAGGAATCGATTAGTTACAACCAATTGTTCCATGAGAAAGATAAGTAAAGGTATAAGTTTATTACAACTCTTCGAGTCAAAAGACGGTTAACAAATAAAGTTATATCTTCATCTACAAAATAAGTTTTACAATGATGAATAAGTAACTCTTCAATGTATGCTTTCGAAAGATGTCATGCACTCCAAGCACTCCGAAAAACAATCAGCGATACAAGTTTTGAACTTAACATGATAATACAAACATGTTTCAAGGCATTCAGAAGTGATATCACAAAGGGTTAGGCGAATAACTCGATCGGAGGCCAAAGAAGAACCAAACAAAGGGCACACACTTAAATTGCTGATCAACGTGAAGTCTCTCTGAAAACCGTCTGGACGGTCGAGCCAGCCGTCTGAACAGAAAATGCAAAAATACAAATTTCGAGCAAGAGGTTTTGACAAATTTTGATCCAACACACAAGAGTTTGAACCAAACGAAATATTTGTAGGCACCCTCATCGAGTTTGACTTCAAAGAGAGTTTTTCACTACACATGATGGCCAATGAGGTTTATTTAGATAGCAATAAGGTGCCTGTTGCAGCACACCTTATGAGTTTGATAGAGTTGCCATTTGATTTTGGAAAACTGAGAAAACAAATAGAGATTCTGGATTCGAGAACCAAGGGGAAAGGCACCCTTCTCTGCCTAGCCACAAAGGCTAGCCTGTACTCACTCAACATAAAGCTGTTAAACTATTTTAAAAGACTTCGCAAATAAATAAATTAATTAGCTATTAAACAAATATGGGTGATGAAAGGATATAAAACACGCACGGGGTGATGGGGATCTTGCAGTACAGAATATTAAATAAAGTTAATTATGTTGTATGCAATGAGAACAGGAAAAATTAATATTCTGCTTGAAAATATATTTTATTGCAAGAGACATTTAAAATATGGTTTTGCTAACGTTGGCCCTATGGGCTTCCGATAAGAAACACCTTTCTCTTTGATCAATGCTAATGGTGTACTGTATAGAATGTACTTTTCTGATTAGAAAAGGTTTCAAGATGCTCACTGTCGTCACCTGCCTTTCAATTACAATTCTGCCCTTTTCCTTTTGGATGAAAATCTACCTTTCACAAGTCAAATTTAACCTTTTACTCGCATGGGAGACTAATAGCAGTAAGTGTTGGACCATGAGATCGCACATTCATCTCATAGAGGTCAACCACCCCAAATCTTAAGGTTATTGGGAGTTATGACCGGTCGTACGTTGCCTTCAAGTCGCAAGAATTAATTGATGTGCGCGTAAACTGACCCGGACATCCGATTATTAAAAAAAATAATATGTGCACATATTAGATGCGTACAATCAATGTAAATGACACATTGTTGCATCTAAACCTTCTTGACTGAATTCAAATTTTTACCCCCTATTCTTTGAGGAAATTTTAGGAAATTGTTATTGGCACTCTCCAAATTGATATTAGGGAGTGCCAATATCAATTCCCAAACTACATTTCATAATCTAGCCATTTTGGAGTAGGATTTTACTTTTACCAAGTTGAAATCACATTCTCTTTTTTTTTTTTTTAATTTTAAAGAAAGGGTTATTTTACACAATTTGAATCGTACAACAATTTTTGAGTTGTCTAGAAAAAGAATTAACTCAACTGTAAGTGTTTCATTTAATGGTTTAACTTTTCCTTGTAAGTGTTTGATTTAATGTTTTAACTTTTTATTCAAAACCTGAATTCTAGATGACAAAATGAATCAAAGCAGTTTTAGTTATTAATTGAGTTGATTTTTTGAGTAGCTACTTGAAAAAATATTTTACAATATTTTAAAAATTCTTAAAAAATTTCACTAAAGACAAAAACAATCTAAAACAGACAGACTTTTTGGATTATTTTTACCTTTATTCGTGAAATATTTAGTTTTATTGATAGTTTTTACTTTTTTAGAAAAAATGTTGCCGAGAAGTTAAGTAAGAGATCACCAGCATAAAAAAGATTTATCAACTTTTTAGATAAAAAAAATTAGGCCAAACTCCATCTAAATACGATTTAAAATTATGATAAAGTTAAGAGCACTATTGTTTTAAAAAACTATGTGCAAAGAAAAAAAGGCAAACAAAAAGGTTGATTTCCTAATCAAAACAAAAGAAAGAAGGAAAGATTGATTTGGCTCATCTAATTTTCATTTTTGGGCCAATTTAGTTCAGATTCGGCATTCAAAGAAAAAATCACCATTGCTTCAAAAAAGAAACGTCATCAGTGAACTTATTTTTTGTTGTTATTGTAATTTTTACTTTTTAGACTTCCCTCGTTAAGATGAATAATTAATTTTAAAAAATAAAGTGAAAATAAAAATAGTCAACAAAAAAACTGAGAAATAATACCCAAATCGAAATTAAGGACGAAAAGAAATTTAGGGAGAATGACGTAAACATATGCGTTTACTTGGCTGGAGAGGGGGAGGGAGAGGAGATAGGAATGGCAGAATGGGAGATGAATAAACTTCTATGGGTTTAATTTCATCGACAAACCTGCCACTTCAAGAACAACTTATTGCACATCTTCTTTACTACTGGCATTGAGCTGGAAAAAGGTGAAATTGTTGCGCATGTGATCAATGTTATCAATCTCGTATCGGTCAGCGTACCGTTTTCTCTACTGGAACGGTACATACCGGTACCGGAGTATGTCTCGGTACCGTTTCGGATTTACCGTCATTAATATTTTTTTTATGTTTTTCTATATATTTTTCATGTTCAAAAAACTTAAAGTAGAACAAATAAAAACAAATTCTGATATCTTAGTATACCTCAACACTTGAAGCCTGGAGGTATCTAAAATATTTACACACAAGTTTAAAAACTTAATTGTCTTTTTACACTTTTACATGTGTGGCTCCCCACCCTTCCTATGTACAGCTAGTGCCCTGTGTAAATAGTACAATGCTAGTAAATATCACCCCTCTTTTACTTCATCTTCTACCACAAAAGAGAGAGAAACCAGGCAGGTGGAGAAAACGAGAGTAAAGACAGGAGAGAGAGAAACTAGATCTAAAAGTAAGAGGGAAGCATCCATGGCAACAGGAGAAAGCTCGGATGTTCATGATTTCACGTTTGTCTTCCTCTCTCCTCTCTATCTTCTCTTCTCTCCTCTCCTATGCTCTCTCCTTTCTAACATTTTGTTCCAATTTTCGGTTCATTTTGGCACGAAATCACCCTGAAATCTGACCTGTGTTGTACCGGACAGAATCCGAAAAATGACCAGAACGGCCTGGAACGGCCGAAACAGCCCGGAACGTTCGGATTAGCCCGGTATTCTGGGCGGAACGGAACATAGCGTGAGCTGTAACGTTTTTCTTCCGGTACGGGATGTCTCGGCCGGTACCGACCGGTACGGGACGAGATTGATAACTCTGCGTGTGATACATAAACGTGAGCCCTGTGGGCTCAAGTTAGGATGAGTTTTTCAAATTATTTTAGCAACCCAATTGCTAAAACCAATCTTGATTTTAGCACCTAGTGAACTTATTTGTTAAAATCAGGGTTGATTTTAGCAACTAAAACTCAGCCTTTTAGCATTTGCCTTTAAAATAAAGGGGGAGTATATACAATGAAGGATTTGGACCGTGCCCGGTCTCAGGGCTACCTCGTATCTCCGATCTCAGGAGAATCAGGTCATCACGTATTTCAACGAGACAAAAAGTTTTGAGAAATGAGACCAAGCCCGGCTTCAGGGCTACCTACATGTTTGTGGCCTCAGGAGAATTATGTCTCGCGTAGTTCGGGATAAAGACTTGAAGTTTTAGAGAAGTCAATCTCGCTGGAAAATTTAGCCAGCAAGACACAAAGACGTTTCTACCATACACAAAGGACAGTGTCTAAACTCTGGTGGGGACACTATTGAGGATTAAAACTATGCGGGAAACTCCGAGACATCCCCGGAAGGTTCTGGGACTGAAGATGAGTCTAAACAACCTACACGACTTGACAGGGAGAAAGTAGAAAATTATCTGTCTGGGGCTGCTGATGGCTAACGGAAGGTCCCGGGATGTTTAATGGGTGGCCACAATGCCAAAATGGGCTTATAACGTTGTTTGCAAGTTCATATGAAAAAGGTGAAAATCTTGTTCGGAGCCAAAACTAGTTGCCAATGGGCCCCGGGATATATCCGGTGTGAATTTGGAGAGTAAACGTGAGTACAGAAAACTCATAGGATGTTTGAGTAAAAGGTTGAAAAATCTTGACCGGAGCCGAAAACTTGCAACCGATAGGCCTGGGATATCTATAGTTTTAGAAAGTAAAAACGAATGCAGTTGACTCAAAAGACTTTTTGGTAAAAAGTTGAATTTTGCTGCCCAGAGAAAAATGAAAAATGGTCTTCGGCGGAACCCGAGTCATCTCCGGTAAGGTTTATAGGCTGAAAATAGGTTTTTGAGACTTGAGGGTATATTGGTAAAATGTTAGAAAATTTGATTTCGGGAGTCCAGATGACCGTCAGTAGGACCCGGGAAGCTTCCGGATCAATTCCATACGCTGAAAAGACTCTAGATATGACAGAGGGGTATTTTGATAATTTTGACATGGAGCTGACTTCGGGTATGCATGAGATAATCTGAAAATGCAAACAGAATACAATATAAGTGATACCGTAGATATAATGGAAAAGCCTGTCTAGATCCTACGTGGGAACTCGGACAGCATGACATGGTGTCCAAAGTCTATTTTTGAAAAGTATTTGAAGACTCGATGATAATATAATAATATCATGTTGGAAAAAAATATTTTAATTTTGTTGTGACCAAACCCTCATCGGGCTGCCTACGTATCCCCTGCATATAAGGGGATTCAGGTCACTCTGTAGTTCGGATTTCAATGAATTAATCTTGATATTTTTATTTTTGGGGTTTTGTATCACCTGTCCGGACGACTATTCAAGTCGAAGTAAACGATCTCAGAAAGTACCGAAAAAGATCCAGAGAGGTGGTAGAGTCACAGTGGATCCGTAAGAAGGATCACCTTGACTTCCTTGAGACAGGCTTCCGCCAAAGTCGGTTCAGGTTCACTGTGGAAAAATCGGGGGTTGTCTCTTACAGAATTTGTTCATTACCTATGATCAAGTCATGGTCTAGGTGCTTGCGTATTGGGCGGGAGTCGGTTCGCATTGATTGAGACTATCAAAACCTGCATCAACTATATATGCGATGTCCACAGCTCCGTTACCAGTGTTTGTTCCAGCCGGTCCGTCATTACAGTCGTTATTGTCGTGTCTGTTAAGTGTAGTCATGACCTACGAGTTAGAATTTGTCAGGGGTTTTGTCTAAGATTTTGCAAAACTATCATACGTATCCATAATTATCAACACAACAGCTTAAAATTTATAACTTCATTGATAGAAATATCATTACAATACATCACAATACAGGATACCACCTCATTATTACAACTCCTCTTACTGACCTACACAATAAATAGCTAGCATCTACTACAAGATTTATCTATCCATATCTTAATACATAAAACAACCAAGAATAATACAGTCTTCTGATATTCGTAGTCTCGTCTATAGGCCTGGGTACTGCGGGTAAATGTTGAAGTGAGGATGGAGCCCCTCCTTGTGAGCTCTCTCAGCTCAGGTAAGCTCATCCTCCTGATACTGCATGAACTATGCAAAGATCTCCTCCCAAGGAAATTTCGGCAGTTAAGGTCATACATGTACAGCTCAGTGACAAAGTATGGAAAGTCCAAGAGTGCGATGTCGAACCGATAGGTCATGTCCATTGAGACATGCAAGGATGGTGGTGCTGGTGGCAATTCTTGAGTAATATGGACCTCATACAAGTAACATTGTAGGTCCGAGTCATACACGGTTACAGGCAGTGGATCGTAGAGCTGACTGGTGTTGTCATAGTCTGGTAGTAAGTTACTTTCTCGGTAGTGCAAATACTAGAGTAGGTCGACATCTCTACAGAGAAGGAAATTATATATTTTAAGTAATATATATATCATTTAATCAACAAGTAAATAAACAACAGAAGAAGATCACCAATTATTGCCTTAAAAGTTATTCTTTTTATTCATTACCGGGATTATCAAAATTATTACAGCCACGATTTCATTAGACTCTACGCTCAAACCTACCATGATTACTCCTGCCAACTTCTCATTACTACAACTCCCTCACTACTGCACTACAACTTACCACAATTATTATATCAGCCTTACTACAACAAAATAGGTTCTTTCTAAAATAGATGGGGGTAGTACACTTTCAATGTGTTTTCCTTTTTCACAGTCACCTCCATCAATCCCCTCAGATCACGGTGCTCCACCTTTCCTATTACCTCTGCATAAGTCTGGTCATTGAAAAAAGTCCACATTCAGGGGAATGATATGGTGCTTGTCCACTGGCCAGAAAGGGGAAATCGTAAGGAATTGCACTTGATCGGAGAAGTGAGCAGCATAACCCTTGGGCACATTCGTGGTATAGCAATTGTTGACACTGGTTTTTAGGATAAGGATCGACCCCATGTAGTACCTCTGAGTCTGGGCTTTCCAAGGGCACGGGTACAACGACGCTATCTCAACATAAGCATAAGTGTTCGGCTGTAGCTCCATCACTCATTCATGCAAGCTCACCAAGTTCATTTAGTTCATGTTTCTAGAAGATCAAAGGCTTTTGCATCATTATATGTTGATTTGAGGCTATTAATGATCTAAATGAAAGCAGGAGAGTACAAAAGCACACAAACCATGAAGATGGTTTAAGCGCTCAAACCCTCCATTTGAGTGCTCAAACTGCCTTATGGTATTTAACATATTTTCACTCCTTTGGTCTACCAATCATGTTTTATGTGCTCTTGGTAACTTTCTGTGTTTACATCCTTCACCCATCAGTATTGGTTACATCCTTTGGTTCATTGGCAAGCCTTAAATCCAACATTGGATGATTATTTTGTCTTGTATGAGTTGCAAAAATCCAATTTCAGAAGGTTAAGCAAGTATTGATCACATTTTCAATCAACCAGAATCAACAGAAGCATGCATGGCTGAGGAGGGTTTGACGCTCAAACCCTCCCTTTGAGCGCTTAAACCCCAGACAGGGGATTAGATTGGTTTAGTCTTGCAGCAGCTTGTAGCATTATTTTTGGTCATTTTGTTGTTATGCTGCACATCCTAACATTGTTACTTCTTGTTTGATGACTATAGTAGTTCATACTTGCATATCATTATCGTCCATCTAGTTCACAAGGCACAAGCATACACCGTAATCCTTTGTCGTGCTTATCATCACTTAACTGGCTCCCGTTCCCCATTTCCCGTTATTTGCTTAGAGTTGAATTGCGAACATCTCATAAAATCCCACAAAATGCTTAGTAGAGACCGGCCTTCAAACCGGGCGAGGGGGTGCCGTAAAACCCTTCCCCCCTCGTAATCGAGCTCTCGAACCTAAGACAGTATAGTGATGACGGGCCGGTATATAAACTTTATCCTAAAAATGAGGCACGAGTCAATCGAGTTCGGTTCGTCGGGGACAATCCGCTAAAACCCGAGTGGCAACTCCAAATCGAAATGGCAGACCACGGAGGGGCGTCCACAACGCTTAGCCCTAACCACCATGTTCTCTCCTCAAAGACAGGGCGACGCTCAAGCGGCACTACCATAATCCATTCGATTCTTTACTCATTCATTTCACATTACGTATTTCGTCATTTCTCAAAATCTTGTTGTGTTGATTCTCGTAAAAATATGTCTCGTGAATATGCAACTTTTCTAGTAAAGCATGTCTCATTATTATGCAACTTTTTTCGTATAACGTGTCAAGTAAAATCATAATTTTCCCTACGCGATCTTTTAGAAAACTAGTCTGGGGTTTGTAGAAAACAACATTTTAACGACTACGGAGTCACATTTAGGTACATAAGTTCAGAGTCTCGTTTCTCATGATTACTCCCTAAAATATTATGAGTTTTAGTAACGATTAATCAACTTCACGTTTTTTTGAAAACTAAAAGGGCATTATAACGTCGTAAAAATTATAAGTTCAAATATTAATTCATAGCATCACAATCATATAACGACTATGTAACAATGCTATGTTTAGGAAAATGAGTGTTTAGAAACTAACCAACTAATTCTTCAAAAATTAATCAAATTTATTAACGACGTGAAAATTATACTTAGTAAACCGAGCATTATAACAACTACAAAAAATACGATACATAGGAGACGGGATTATAGTAACTATGATTTTTTGGAAACTAATCCAGCATTATATCAACATAAACAATATAATTAGAAGAGAGGATTAGTGTAACTACCTTAATTCCCGTGGTTAGTCAGAAGACGCCAAAGCTAGACGGATATTTGTTAGACACTGTAATGAATAACACAAATGTTAGTAACTTTCTACTAGTTTTTGGATCTAGTGGTGGTTTTGGTGGTGGATAGTGGTGGCTCTCTTTGAATTTGGGAAGAACGAGTTGAACTTCAACTCAAAACCAAAGAACTAGAAGAAATTTCTCTCTAAAATGCAACTTAAAAAATGCTACAAAGGTGGTGGAGGATGTGAGTTGCATGAGAAAAGTGTGGCTCTCTCTCTCTCTCTCTCTTAAATGCCAAGATTTGTGGGATTTTGGAAGTACCGGCCTTGATTTGTAGGCCTAATCAAGAAGATCTATAGGCTTTAGGTAAATGAAGAAAATCTAAGGAAAATCATTTGGGTTAAGGTTTTGAATGGCTAGACTAGTTTTATGAGATTTTTTTATCTACAAAACTCATGCACCTGGATGCAATTATATGGTATTTGTCTTGGTGAACAAGTTGGCCAAGGAAATTATCACACTTTCCTCCCCCCTCCCTCTCTCTCTCTCTCTCTCTCTCTCTCTCTCTCTCTCTCTCTCAATCCGCCCTCTCTCTCTCTCTAAATCTCTCTCAATCTTTCCGAAATCTCTCCAACAAATGTGGCCCATGATTACTTAAATTTGGTGGAAGAGAAATAGGGTTTAGGGGTAACATAGATGAAATAGTCTAGGGTTTTAATTGGGAAAATTTTGGTAGTACATTGGTAGGGTTATATGCATAGTAGGATAGATATACTAGTACATATATATAAATACTAGAACATGCATATTATAATTGACCCAAATAATTATTTACCAAAGAAAATAATTAAAATAAAAGGGTGATTTAATTAAATAAATAAAATTTTATTTTATTACAGTTTTATCCACTAATTATGACATTCCAAAAAAAATTGAAGCAACCATTACATTTTTAGATTCAATTTAGCATTACATTTCTACGAGTATCATTACTGCCGGTACATACCAATACATAGCAGATTGAAAAATATTACAATACTTTCATCCAGACATTATTACTACTACATACTATTACATAGCATTACTGTCATACACATATATATTAAACCGTGAGTCACGTACAGTTTTTTAATTTTTCAATCCACGTCTAGACTATTAATCCACGGATCCAATCCAAAATCAACGGTTCGGTCCAGTTTAGTTCGGTTCGGCTCGGATTCACATGTTTTTTTTTACAGGCCTACAAAATTGGCACTACTTTATCGTGAAAGAAAGAAAACCTCACTGGACTAACATGTTAAAACTGTGGCGAAAATAATGGAAGAGAGTCGAATGGTCCCGTTTGCTACCTTCCAGCACCAAAGTAAATGTCAAAGACAAAATTGTACTACGGATATCGACGCGACAGAGACTTTTGACACAAAGGTATCAATGTGAAAAAAAAAAAAAGAATGTGGCTTGTGGATGTGGCCCTTGACATAATCCATAATTTTTTTTTTTTTTGATCGGCAACAAAAATTTATTAAAACTCAATAAGGGTACATCGAGGGAAAAAGAAAGCCACAACCAAACACATGTGTAAGGTATAGGAAAAGAACAAATTCCAGCGGAGTACTGAAATTGAAAAGTGAGGAAAGATAAAGAACAA
Source organism: Vaccinium vitis-idaea (assembly GCA_963854785.1). Lineage (NCBI taxonomy): Eukaryota > Viridiplantae > Streptophyta > Magnoliopsida > Ericales > Ericaceae > Vaccinium > Vaccinium vitis-idaea. The sequence goes on from OY978216.1 coordinate 39,197,494, forward strand.
AAAAAGAGATGAAGAACAACAACAGGGCAAGCAAAGGCAACCACCCAAATAACTACAAAATTCTATCCTTAGCCTTGCTCCACTATCAAGGCATCAACCCTCCACTATCACGGCATCAACCCTCCACACCAGAAATCTTCAAATTAAAATCCCCCATGAAGCACCAGTATCCCCTGAGACAGCAAATTCCACTTCAGTATCACCCCATAACCTTTGCATCATTCCATTATCCACTCCTCAAAGCAGCAAACCTGTTAGCATCCTCTTCAATCAACTTTGACATCACCATTATATCTTCCTTTGAAAAATCAATTCCCATCCTCACACCCATTGATGTTGATGATATCTTCCTTTAAAACTCAATCACCATTATATCTTCCTTTAAACTCAATGCTTTCAAGTCAGTTTATGTTCAATTTGAGAAAACAATTTCATCATCTACTAGTGGATGGTCCAGTTAAAGTTGAGAAAAAGTTCCCTTATAAATTGGCCCCATTAGAGTATGTTTCGAATCCGAGAATTTAAAAGGATATACTTAAATCTCTACCTCTCAAGCCTTGATTATCGGACAAACCTTTGAAGTTTAGGACCACTTTTGTCCTTTTGATTCATTATGTCAAAACAAAAAAGATAGTGATTTTGGCACTCCATTTTCTTATAATTGCACAAAATTTTGTCTTTTTGTGTAAAAAAAAATACACACAATATAAATACTAAAAGACAAATTTTAGAATGCAATTATAATAAAATAGAGTGTCAAAATCATTATCGAAGTAAAAAAAAAAACAAAAAACAAATATGTGACAGAGAGCACGATAGACATTCTGATCAATGAATTTTCAAACAGAGGTAGGACAAACCTTTCTCTTTCACGGCAAAATAGTTGGCGGAATTTTCTTCCCCCATTTTGAAAGATGAACCGAACTTCAAAATGTTCCATCAACTTTCAATGTGTGCTATTTTTCTAGGTCTTCAATGTCAAATTTGAATTAGAAAAATGCAGAGAGCAAATAAAATATGGTCACATCCAATACACAAAAGATACCATTTTAGTCAGATAAGAGCATTGGCAATTGTGGTTTGAACACAAAACATACTCCCTATGTTCCTTTTTAAATTGTCTTGTTACTCTAGTAAATCCGACTTATTAAAGAAACAACATCATTACACATTTCACGTCAATTTTTATCTTCACATTAACTTTTACCTCCACTTTCCAAAATTATCATATACTTTCACCCATTAATTCTTTGCCCACTATATTTTTAAAGGGGCAAAATAATAATTGTACAAACTTTTACGCATTAACTATTCAAAACACACATTTATTAAGGGCCAAGATGAAGAAGTCGATAGTAAAAAAAGGTCGACGGAGGGAGTACCATTTTAGTCAGGTAAGAGCATATATTGGCATTGAGTTCAGGGACGGAGCTAGAAATTTCACTACGCCGGGGCGAGGTTTTTTTCCAAGATACTTTGCAGGGGCGAGCCTATATAATTAATAGGAAATTTTTTTTTTGTATATAAAACTAGAGGTTTTTTTTCTTTGCAGGGGCGAGCACCCCTACTGGCCCTTCTCTGGCTCCATCCTTGATTGAGTTTTAATTGTGGTTTGATTTCCTTTTACAAAAATATATCTGAGCGGCCTGGACGTGGGTTTTTTTTTTTATGAGCAGCAGTAATAGAAGAATCAATGTGCTCTTCGAGGTTCTTGCAACGCATTTCTAATCCTGTTGTATTAGTTCTATCTTTTGATCCAGATGATTAGCATTGAAATTTTCTTCACCGTTCAATAAAAATAGCATTGGTATTGAAATTTTAAACAATGTATGTTCAATTGCGTTGTACGACAAAAAATGATAAAATACTTGTTTACTAAATTAAGGACTGGAGTAGTATTTTGTGAATTTTTTAGGGGTCCAAATTAATAATTGAAATGGTTTACTTTTAACTCCCTCACACTACAAAACCCGTGACATTTTGTACAATTGTACGTGTGGACTGATGCATATTATCTGCACTGGACCACCAAACACACTCCAAATTTCCTATGCTCCAAACTTGTACCCATCTCCAAGGGACCACTAGGTACCATTGCAAAAATACTCTCGCTGTATCGGACTTGACTATGGGTACCGAAATGATTGGATTCAGAAAATATATTCAGGATTTAGAATTTTGAATGAAAACTTGAAGTTTGGATCACCATTTTGCGCATATTTTATTGAGCTAAATTTCTGCAAGGTCATTTGAAAAATTATTTTAAAATTATTTAACAGCTAAGATTGTTCATGCAGGACCAAAAGTAGGCCCGGTATGCCGTTTTACATTTTTGGTACCTCACTATTTTGGTATCCTTAGAATTTTTCGGGCTAATACACCAAATGTACACCAGATTGTGTGAAACTCACTTTGAGATAATTAATAATTGAATCTGTTTAATTTTTTTAAATATGATTTTCAGTGTACCTATAAACAATCTCAGCTCATTTGGATATATCCGATGAGGGTTTAATCGATTTTCTGTCCCAAATTCAGAGGGACAAAGTTAAATAAATTGATAAAGCATTTACCAATATGGAAATTAATTTTGTACACAGTCTTTTAAAACAATGTATTAAACAAATTGAACGGCTCTGAGTATTTGTGTGAGACCCCAAAATGGTCTCACACAAGCTCGTGTACATTTAGTGTACACCAAATGATGTACCTTGCCGTTCAAAAAAAGTTGTTGTTGGCCTCACGACGGTAACAATCAGCAATAAGTTCCGGTCATTTGTACGAAATCTTTTGGAACAACTAAATATACTGAGCTCAAGATTTTGCATATTTGTTTGTAAAACTAATTGGAGTCGTTCAATTTGTTCTAAATCTCCTTCAAGAGTCATTATAAAAAGTCGACCCACCGATTCAGCCATATGCTACAGTTCGGACCAACTCTTCACATCGTCAAAGTCAGAGTACATGGCCAAACCGTAACACATGAACGAACTGGTGGGTTTGGCCCAACTCTTCATGTCATCAAAACCGGAGCTGAACAATACTGCTTGGGCCGAACCTGGGTTAAGACACTCCCCAAGCCAGTCTCGACCGGTATGACACGTCAAATCAACGAAAGGCATCTCAGCGTGTGGCGTGTGCACAAGTAACCGTTCTCATTCTTATCCATAATGTCAATGTGAAGTTAGCCGAACGGAGTATGACACGTGTCAAAGGACGATTCGCTGCATGTTCTGGTAACCGCCTCGATTGCCATCGTCAGGAGTGACGTCAGCCGAGCGGTTACCATACGTGCTAGGGACGATGGTACTTGGAGGCCAAGTCAAGATCTCCCTATAGAAGGTAAATGGTATAGCCTGAAAGAGGTACATCTCTCTCTCTCTCTCTCTCTCTCTCTCTCTCTCTCCTTCATCCACTTACTAGACCGTTAGAGTACCATTCTTGACTTCCATGATCCAGTTTGGTTCTAGCGTGGTTGTTCAGTGCGCAGGCAAGAAGGAGCTCAAGCAGAGGCAAGGCGGAGCCCTTAAGCGGAGCACCCACCTTTAAATGAAACCATTAGGCAGAGTGCTCGCTCATAGGCAGAGCCTTTAAGCGGAGCGCTCATCCTTAGGTGGAGCCTTCAGGCAAAGGCAACGCGAAGCGCTCACCTTTAGGCAAAAGCTCTCAGCCAAGCTTCCACCCTTAAGTGGAGCCCTTAGGCCGAGCGATTACCCTCAGATGGAGCCCTTATGCCGAGTTCTTACCCTTAGGCCGAGCGCTTACCCTTAGGCAGAGCCCTTAGGTGAAATTCTCAAGCCAATCCATCAGGCGAGTTAGAAGATTCAAGGAATGTTCAACCCCAGGATCGCAGCCTCCACACACCCTTAGTCCTAACTACTAATCATATTACCTCATCTTTCGTTCAGTAGTTTAATTTTGTTGAGTAATTAATTTTGATGTTCCTCAAATCCTTCAAACACCTAACCAATACACTACACCAATTCGCTTTTATCGGCATTTGAAAATTTCCGGAAAAGCCGTAAAAAATGATGGAAAAGGGTATTACCGTCTCTGCGGGTGTCGCTAATGCTACAAACGTCGGGAAAAGTCTTCACAGACACCGGCAATACTCAAAACTATTTGAGGCAAATGCCGGAAAAGCCTATTGCCTTATAAGAAAAATGTTGGGAAAAATTACAGTGGCAATCATAGATCCAAAGAACAAATTCCGTTGATATAACAATACATGAACAGAATACAATAAAATTACATAAACTGGAAATTACAGAATGAAATTCGAGATACAAACTGTAGATTGAAAAAGCCGAGTCGTGTGTAACACACTCTCCTTAACAAAGATGCGCCGCCTACCGTGGGTGTTGTAGGATGAATCGACGTCTTCGTCCCAGGATAAAACGGCTAGTACCACAACCACCGGAACACCGCCGTTGGAAGCCTTGGCGAACTGAAACAACGTCTGCCCTCTCTCTAAAAAATGACTTTCTGGAATGGAATAAGTTGCTCGAATTTCTGATGTCTAAACCAAATGGCAGAGCTGCCAATATATAGCTGCAGGAGGAGCTGGCGAATTGAATACGTGAATCAATGGGGAGCCTCCCCATTGAATACGAGATCAAATGCTGGAAATCAAAACTCCCACGAATTTGACTTCTGGAATAAAACTGATACAGAAATTTGATTGCCATCATGTCTGTCACGCTCTCATTTTCTTAAAACTTAAATAAAAGAATTTCAATAACAAATAAGTCGAGTGATAAGATTTCTATAAAATGAAGTACATCATTAGCCCATTGGTTATCAAATGTTCGGGCACCCTTGCCCCAAAGGTGAAATCGAAGTAGTATCCCATAAGTTATTACAAATCCAAAATAAGAAAAAGATAGTGAAAAACTAGAGTTACATTATCATCTCCCCAAAAGAAAATTTAATGTATAGAAGATGAATAAAATAACTTCATGCCATGTATGCTCCTCATCCAAGTCATGCACTTCAAACCATGCACGATCAAAGCTAGGTACCTGAAAAGGGATAGGGTGAGCACACGCGCTTGTAGGAGAACTATTCTACTAACGCTAGGTGTATAAATATGATGCATGCACATGGAGGCAAGATATATCCAAAGGATGTTATGTGTGAGTCCAAGTATCCAAGTAAAAGAGAAGAGATTTTTGAAAGTTTCAAAGTGGCCAAGTGACTACCAAGTATCCACCCACCATTTCAAGTGTTCAAAGTAATATCAAGTGTCCAAAAAGATTTCAAGGTGTCCCAAAGTAGCCATTGATTCATTAGGTTTGTCAAAATCACCAATAAGTATAACACGTGTCCAAAATCATGTCCAAGTGTCCATTGTTACCAAAATACCATATGTACCTCAGAACACTTTCATTTCCAAGTACTCAACATCACCTAGGTTTCCATTTTTGTTTCACCAAAACTACCCAAGTTACTCACACAAATTCAAAACCAAGTCCACAAGTCGAGTTTCGACAAAACACCATAGATAGTCCAAAATCCCATTTCTTATTTCTTTCATTGAAGAAAACATCATTTTCATTAGTACTAGGGATTTAATCCCTCTGCCGGGTTCCGTAGGCCCCGCGTGCCTTTGCTGGGTATTTGAAGGCCCCGCTTACCTCTGCCGGGTTCCGTAGGCCCCACGTGCCTTTACTGGGTATTTGTAGGCCTCGCCTGCCTCTGCCGGGTTTCATAGGCCCCGCGTGCCTTTGCTGGGTATTTGCAGGCCCCGCCTGCCTCTGCCGGGTTCCATAGGCCCCGCGCGCCTTTATCCAAAAAAGAATTTTTACCAAATGATGGCATTGGTTTAAACACCTCATTACCACAAACATTTCATTCTATTTCAATAACAAGTCCAACCTTTCCAAGTTCATTTCATTATTTCACATCTTTCGATACAAAGGGTTACGCACACACCCACACACGCTTTCCGAAAACCATTTAACTTTCATGTGACATAAGAGTGACATATTTGTTTATAAAACCATAATCCTAGAGTCAAAACATGGGCGAAAATGATGCCAAATGTCGATTATATGAATGATTGAACAATCGGGGACCAGACGGACGTCAAAGGGTGGCCGAATGCCACCCAAATGACAGGGGCAGCAGCTGGAAAATACAGAGGCAGCAGCTATGAACAGTGAACAGTGCAGATTTTCACCCTTAAGGTGTGGAATTTCAACCCAATCACAAATGAGATAGTTTAGGCATAAACTAGAGATGCTAGGCAACAAATTAAACATGGAGGGAGGTCAATTTCACTCCCAATTTCACCAAACAACAAGCAATTTCATAGATCAAATAATCAAAGTGGGAAAACCCACACAATTTGGGGAAATTATGATTTTCAATGAATTTGAGGCCAAGAACAAGATATGTGCAATAAATCACAAGCATACAACTAGAGAGAGTAGAAATTGTTCCCCTACCTCAAGGATTTGCTTGAAAATGGTGGAGAAATGAAACCCTAGGTGTAGAAAACCCCAAATCCCGAAATGTGAGCTTCCGGTGCGAATCCAAGGTGAACCGAGCTCCCCACGATGCGTAGAACGTGAAAATAGCCTTGGTTCTTGAAGTGGTTGAGTGAGGAGGGAGAGTTTTGAGCTTGAAGTGTGCAAAAATGGAGGAGAGGAGAGAGGGAGAGGGAGCCGATCGGTGGAGGAGAGAGGGAGAGTGGGATATTTTGTGTTTTTGCAAATTTGCCCCACACACTACTTATTATAACCCCCTAATTACACCCCACACCCAAATGTCACTTGTGTATATAATATGTGATCACAATACTTATTTTCATAAACCAAACTTAAGTAAGTCTTTACTTTAATTTATTTATGAAAATAAGGAAATACCCCCCATTTGAAAACAATGGCATTTCCAAAATTTTGAAATTTTAATCACATCGAAATCTCATCCCCCCACTTTTAGTACAAAACTGAAAAACGGCAGATTTTTCTCCTAATAAAATAGGCGAAAGATGACTTTGCCTTACAAAAAAATAACTTCCAATTATACCATTGTGATTAGAAAAATCCAATGAACAATTACCGGGACCTTTTATCGGCCAAATCGAAACTTCTCCAAAAAGTATTTATTTATTTATTTTTTTACACGGGTTCTTACAATGTCTCATCATGGAGGGGTGTAAATATCGCATTAACCAGCGATTTTGATCACGCGCATCTCTTACTTCGTGGGGTCCCTTCGGTTGCCTCGTAAGACTCTCCGAATGCCCCGTTTCATTCACACCGAATTTCCAACAAAAAATGCCACGTGGCAATAACCTGGCACCCAGGTGGTGCTGGCGTCACAGGCATTATTTGAGAGAATTTTACTCACCTCAGGAATTGAACACGCATCCTCTTGGTCGTGCACATGCGTGCTTAAACAGTCAACTAGCCCGCAAGTAGAATCATATTCTACACAAACTAAATTTATAGTATACGTTCAGATTTGAGTTTTCTCGGCGCTAATTAAAAAACCGCCGGTAAAGGTTCTTTTTCCCGGCATTTATTGAAATGCCTGTAATAGTGGTCATTTTTCATGGTACTAATTAAAAAAACTGCTGGTAGAGGTTTTTTTCCCAGCATTTATTAAAATGCTAGAAATACTGTCTTTTTTCAACTTTTATTGAAACGCTGGCAATAAAAGTGCTGGTAATGGCCACACCCACGCCCACACGCACAAGTAAATCAAAATAAAGAACACAAACGATTTTACGTGGTTCCCCAAAATCGGGTACCTCTACGGGAGAGAGAACACTTTTCACTATATTGGATGAGTTACAATGAGATAAAATACTCAACCCATGCCCATGCCCATGCCCACGCTCACATGTATTTTTATCTCTCACACACTCACCAATATTCTCACACAATTTTCTCTCAACACACACACTACACTTGTTTTCTTCCTTTTCTCTCTCGTTACAAATAACACACTGCACACATAACCTTTTTCTTCTCTGGACCGTGCCCCTCTCTTTTTCTCTACAAAACACATACAAGTAAAGCAATATAAATACATGTGGGGAAGAATCCAAAAGAGGTCTTGAAAAGGTTGTACTTTCCACCAATCCATTAAAGCACGTACTCCTAACTCCTTTCCCAAGCTCAATGCAAGTCTCCAAACCAGTGTCATTAAACCTTTTCCACTGAACCACTCATTTCCAAGCCAAACTAATGTTATTACATTTATTTCTTTTTCTTTTTCTTTTTCTTTTTCTTTTACAAAGGGCCAAATGAACTTGGGAAAACCCCAACAAACACCCCCCTTTTTCAAGTGAAATGCACCCCCCCTTGCTCGGGAGCCTTGCACAACCATCGCCCGGGTTCTTATCCGAAAAACATCGGAGACCAAATTTGGTGCGAAAGTGACCCTTTTTCTTGCGCTCAATTTTTCTTCATCAACTTTTTCAAACACGACTTCATGCACTTCCTTTTTGACGTTGCTCTCCACACAAAGATTCATTTTCATGAGCCTTTGCACGCCACACTTGTGTAACCCGACGCCCAAAATATTTGCTTGCTCGATGCCCAACATTTGTACGGCTCACGTCGACGCGACCTTGGATCTTGTACAAATTTCCCACTAACTTTCCTTGCAACACCTTTCTCATTCTTGAACACCTCAAGAACTCCATCGCTTGATGCAAAGCTTCAAATATTGGAATGTAACATTCCCAACAAAATCAAAATTTTCCTTAATCCCGGCACATGCCGGACTCCGGTCAATCACAAATCTTCCATCGGCCATCTGGAACCGTACGGTACCCATGCCACCAACTTTATTCACCGTGTTGTTTGCCATCCTCACATTACTTCTGTCGCAAGTCTCATACGAGTAAAAATAATTTCGATTTGAACACATATGGAAAGAACAATCGGAATCAATGACCCAACCAAAATGATCCATACCTTCGGAAGTCACCGAAAGCTGTCATCTTTGACAAGACTCTCAACCACCGCCGCTTCAGAATTTTCCTTCCCTTTCTCCTTCTCTATCTTTGCTTTGAGTTTTGGGCAAAACTTCAATATGTGTCCTTCTTCTTCACAAAAATAACATTTTCTATTTTCACCCCATCGAGACTCACCACCTCGCAACTCACCACCTCGAGAGTGTGAGAGCCCCCTTGATTGTGAACGGGCCCTCCAATTTGATTCCCCTTGCCTCTCGATTTTCCTACCCCGGTCTTGACCACCATTGGATGCAAGTGTAACCACAACACACTCCTCCGAAAACCTTTCATTCTCCTTCCTCCGCATTGACTCATGGGATAGGAGAGTGGCAATAACTTCATCAAGCTTGAGAGTGTCCTTTCCATACATCAAAGTGGTCCGAAGATGCTCATAAGACGCCGGTAGGGAGACTAACAAGAAAATAGCTTTATCCTCTTCCTCAATCTTTGCACCAATTGCTTCCAACTCCATAATTAACCGATTGAATTCATCCAAGTGCTCATTAAAAATTCCTCCTTCGGACATGTTTAACCCATACAATTGTTTCTTTAACGACGACCGAATCGTTAAAGACTTGGACTTGTATTTACTCTCCAACTTTGCCCAAAGTTCCGCATGATCCATTTCATTGATGACTTCCCGAAGCGTGCAATTTCCAAGATACAATTGGATCGTGTTATTTGCAAGCTCTCTCATCTCCTCCCATTTAGTATCCGTCACGTCTTTTTGCTTTTCTGATTTTTTCTTGAGTGTCTTCGCCAAACCTTCTCTCGTCAACATGTTCTTCACCCTTTGTTACCAAAGAGTGAAATCATTGTGGCCGTTGAAAAGCTCGATAGCAAACCCGGTTTTTTTTCCTGCCATACCGTAGCTCTGATACCACTGTTATGGATCGATCAAACAACATACCCACACGCACAAGTAAACTGAAATAAAGAACACAAATGATTTTACATGGTTCCCCAAAATCAGGTACGTCCACGGGAGAGAGAATATTTTTCATTATATTGGATGAGTTATAATGAGATAAAATATCCAACACATGCCCACGCTCACATGTATTTTTATCTCTCACATAGTCACTAATATTCTCACACAATTTTCTCTCAACACACACACTACACTTGTTTTCTTCCTTTTCTCTCTCGTTACAAATAACACACATCACACGGTCCCATTTTCTTCACTGGACCGTGCCCCTCTCTTTTTCTCTACAAAACACATACAAGTAAAGCAATTATAAATACATGTGGGGAAGAATCCAAAAGAGGTCTTGAAAAGACTGTACTTTCCACCAATCCATTAAAGTATGTACTCCTAACTCCTTTCCCAAGCTCAATGCAAGTCCCAAAACCAGTACTGTCATTAAACCTTCTCCACCGAACCACTCATTTTCAAGCCAAACTAATGTTATTACATTTATTTCTTTTCCTTTTTCTTTTTCAAAGGGCCAAATCAACTTGGGAAAACCCAACAATAGTAAGTAGATAGTTGTCCTCGTGCCAAGCATCGTATAGATGCTTCACGTTGACTGTCATGCTTTCCCTTCTCCATGGATTGATCGCACGAGGTTTTGCTGCTTGTATGCATATATATTACCAAAAGAAATTTAGCGCGTATGTATGGTCCTTATGAAATCGATTTCAATCAAATTGCTTGTGCGTTTTATTTGATTTAGAGACGAAAGAAGAGCCCCCCTCAAGAAGAATAGAAAGCTGACCTGTATTTCACGTTTTTGGTTTTGTATCTGTCAGGAGGAAAACATGAATATGATTGAACAAGTCTTTTTTTTTTTCCTTGATATGTGCATTTTCCTTAATATCTTCCAATACATCAAGAAAAATATAACAGGCGGAAGATATATGCCAATATTTTCTGTGGCTAAGGTACATATATGAAAGCAAGTGGGCGATTTTTTTTTTTTCCCCCTTTGTCTCCAAAATCGGAGATTCATTAATCCATTTTGGTTGACAAGTCTCTCATCCTCTTCTGAACGGTCCCGCTAATGTGAGCCCAATGAAAGTATCTTTGGATTCCACACACACAACATTATATAGTTTATTTTTATCAAAGAAAGGTCACACATGTTTGTAGCTATTGTAGTTTCGGCACTGTAATGAATTCTCTTGACCTTTCTCCCTTTCTATTTTCGTATGACAATTCTATCCTCCTTCCTTTTTTTTGCAAGGGCGTGTTTTCTGTTTTTTATTTCCAATAAGTTGTCATTAATCTTCTAATATTACATTTTGTTTGGTTGGTTCATGTTGAATTAAAGAAAAAGAAATAAAATACACACAAATTGAAAAAAAAAATTAAAAACTCAAACAAATTATTTCCTGATAACCTTTTAAAAAAATTAAGCATAAACATTTTTATTTTCTGGTTCCCCTCGAGTGACAAATTAAAGAAATTGAAAAAAAAAGGAGATCATTAAAATTTAACGAAAATTGCTAACCACAACCCAAAAGGTGGATTGTTCATAGAAATCGGAGAAAAGTGTATTGATATTCATAAAATGTCCATTGATATCTAACAAGTTTATCGATCGGTACATAAACATTATCCTCCACCTATTGGGCGAAGGTTTACTAAATCCAAGTTCAAAAAGGGGAAAAAAAAATCATGATCAAACTCTTAAGCTAGTGAAGACATAGTCTGTCATTACTTTTTGGATGTATATTGCATATCTCTATTCAAAAAGTAAAAAACATTAACTCAAAACAATAAAAACAGCAATCCTATATAAAACTATTATTCCCAATACTTATTTCAAAATTATCAACCAAACAAAGCCATCATCATAACTGAGAAGTTAGAAGTTAGAAGTTAAAAGTAAGCAAAATGCATACAATCAAACGAAATTAGAAGTCAATCCCCACAGCCACATCTGTGAGAAAGTAGAACAAACAGGAAGGACCCTGCTAGGCGTATAGAAACTAGAGGCATATAAAATAACTTACATGCAAAAAGAAAATTAAGAAACAAAGGGCCACGTTGGGACATTTTCGTGTCGGTACTTCTATTGACAGCCCATTAGGCTGACAATAAAGTAAAAAGAAGACAAAAACAATACATACTTCAATGTATTTTTTTCATTTTGATTTCACACTTCTACACATTCTTATATATTCTTTACGTAATTCAATACACTTTAAACCTTTACGATAGCCGATTTTAGAATTTTCATTTCAATTTTTGGGGGCAAGAGAGAGAATATGTTGGTTGCCCTTCCCAACACAATGGTGAAGTTCGGAAAAAAGTAAACAACCCCACCGACCACTTATAGGTACCGATAGGGTACAGACGGTCTGCGAAACTCACTTAGGGTTTTCTCACAAATGATTTGAACCGTTCAAAAATTTAAAAATATCTTTTTAAGTGACTCTGCGAGAATCAGCTCAAACCTATATTTGCAACTAATTGATCTGATGCACCCATTTTACATTAAGATTACTATATGTGTATCCCATCGGTACTTAAGTGGTCGGTACCTTCAGGATTTTCGAAAAAGCAACGGGCTAATATTGTCATGTGAAATTGTGGCTTTACTTTATTTCTGAAAATTCTGACATCCGATTGACATTTCCATCACATGAGCGCGTGTGAACAATACAACTATCATATGCCCCTTGGCTCAAGGTAGCGTTTTTTTTTTTTTTTGGTACTTCGGAAAAGAAATAAAACTAGGAAAGGAGAGACCACATCAGAAGTTCAGAAAGAACTAAACAACACCAAAAGGAAACAAAGAGCACAACTAGTCTAAGATTCGGCGTATGTTGAGACCATCCCTTATCAGGAATTCCCTCAAAGCCCGAGGGGGAGAGGTAGTCACCACCAGGTCTTCATCTTGTTCGGCTCCTATGCGAGCAAGGCAATCTGCACATTCATTCGCGCTCTCGTTCTAATATTGATCAATTCAAATATAAAGGATGAACTTCCATTGACAATTTTGGTTCTGAACAATCTAACCTAACAGTCTATTACCCAACATGGTGCGAAGCCTTGATGAGTGAGAATAATATTAGAGAATTTTAGATGCTCCCTCTGTCCCATTTTTTGATCACTCATTGGAAAACCAACTATTTAAGGGAACATAATTGGTACCTTGTAATTTTGATAACTTTCCAATTTTACTCCTTGGTGTGATATTTCTTGAAATTTTAATTTTTGTAAGGTAAAAGGATGGGAGGGCGACATGGGAATGTTGCATTACTTTTTTAGAATTTTAAAACTTGGCAATCTTTTTGGAACATTTTGAAGTGGAATAGCAGACCAACGGGACGGAGGGGTATATTTTTTGATAATCAGGTGTTTGGACCAGCTTAATTGCGTGCACCTCAACTAATTCTAGGAGATCATAAATCTATTGTGCACTAGTGGGGCCCCCATTTAAAGCCGAAAAGATGCTTTATATAGACTGACTCAAAGGAGTTGATAGTAGTTGAAAAGTGTTGGGGTTCTTGCCGCAAAATGGGTATTGAGCCAATAAATCAAACCAAGACAAACCAAGAGAACACACAAGATTTTTACGTGGTTCGAATAAATTTGGTTTTTAAGCCAAATTTCCTACTCCACGGACATCCTCATCCATTCTCATTAATAAATCTCAATGAGTACACATATCCACTTAAATATCAAGTAAATGACTGTGGATATTACAAAATTATCCATAATATATGGAATACACAAATATCGGACTGAGGCGCGGATATCTCGCTTTCTTTAAGGAGATTCAAGCCCTCTGCGGCTAGTTGAATCTTAAACCACTAGCTGATGCAACAGAACACCCACATGGCCTGTCTCCTTCAGGATACAACAGCCCGACTAATAAGTCGTGTTAGTTCAAACCACACTGCACAAGTAAGTTAGAACCCAAAGCTCCGCCAAATAAACACCCTTACATTTTGCTGGGTAATTTCTGTATAAAAATACAAAATACAAAATATAGAGAAATAGGAGAGAGCCTTGATCATAGCCTTAGGCCTCACTGCCTTGGCTTACTCCTTCTCCTGCCAAAATGCATGCATCTATATATAGACTCATAAGAGAAGTAAGAGATGCATGAATCAATTAATTAGCCCATTAATTAGATACATAGCCATTACTTAGATACATGCCAACTCATAGCATAATTAATCCAATACTTAGTCTCCTAGGATGCCACCTCATATCATTCTAGAATATGCCACCTTATTAATATTTCTAAAAAATAATTGAAATACTCAAAAATCATGTTTTTTAATATTAAAATATAACAAGAACTCCAACAAAAAGTTTCGAACCTGACACTCTATAAGAGAGCACTCTTAACTCCTAGGCCTTAACCACGTACTAAGGGAATCCGTTGGGGTTATGAATGTTAGATATGGTGGTGCATTACGTTTTAGAGTATCTATGTGGTTAGCTATTGTTAAGAATAATGAAAACTTTAATGATTACATGAGAGAATTGTTTTGATGGTACTGCAGATATGTGGTCCTTGAAGTTCCGAAGTGATTCTCTCTGTCTTTCTCTCTCTCTCTCTCTTTCCCCTCCATTGCAATTTCTCTTGGAAACTATGGGCGGAGGAAATCAGGAAATACAGGGATTGGGTGATCCTGCCATGCACGGATACATATCCGGTTGTCTGTTGTGAAAATACACGGCTCGGATCAAATCCAATCTCATGTGAGGGCCATTAATTGCTTGGATTTGATCTGAGCCGTGCATTTTCGCAACAAAAGGCCGGATGGGGTGGCACGGTGCCATGCCCCTTGTGCACAGCACGACCCCTTGTTCGATTTGGGAAGCTTGCTGTGCACTAGGTGTATGGCACCGTGCCATGCACTCATCCGGTCCATGCAAAAATGCTCTGCTCAGATCAAATCAAATTCCATGTGAGAGCCATTGCTTGGATTTGATCCGAGCCATGCATTTTTACAACAGACAGCTGGATTGGTGTATGGTGCGATGCCATGCACTTAGTGCGCAGCAGAGAACCCATTTTTGGTTTTTTTGGTTTTGTTTTTATTCAAAAAAAAATTTGCATTTATTAGTTTTGCGTCAAGATTTTGTGGTTTCTAGATTTATCTCGTCGAGACGAATCCAAAGAGTATACAATTATGGTAAAAAATAATAGTTTTTTGAATAAAGCCGAAAATAAACCAGTTTCTTAAATTATTTTTCGTCTTTATTCACAAAACTTTAAGCTTGACTAATAATTTTATACTTTTTAGATTCCTCTCGTCGAGACAAGCCAAGAAACCACAAAAACTCAACCGAAAACTAACAAATGCAAAAAAAATTTGAATAAGGACAAAACGAAAAAAACCATTTTTTTTAAATTAGCCAAATTAATAGTCCAGTTTTACCTTTTTTATTCTCATTTCAAGTGCCTATATGCTATACAATTGAGTGATTAGTATCGTACCATTGCATTATTAACGTTATGATAGGGGCACCGTAAGAAAAGAGATTTTTAAAATATTATGCTTTTTTGGAAAAATGTTGGCTATTTTTAGTTTTTGTTACGCTATTCGTTTGTAGTTTTTTGTTGTGCATTCCTGTGATAAATGTTACACTACTTGAGTGATTAATGTTATAAACCAAGTTCATTCCAAAGACAAGTAGTACTCTATTTTTTTCCACGTCCACTTAAATATTTTTCACGTGGTAAATGTATACTGATCAAACAGCAGGACTACCAATTATAATGAAATAATTGTCCTCTCTCTCCCTCTCTTCCTCTCTACCAGATCTCTATATAATCATACCTTATTCCTCCTTCAAGTTCATATCCTTCCCCAACCTTCCACATTCAACAAACCCTAGTTCAAAATCTCTTTTTCTCTCAAGAAAAAGAAAAGGAAGATGAAGAGTACTCAAGCTAGACTCTCTCACCCCACCCAAACAGTCATCCCATTTCACAAACCATTCCGAACCTTTCCAATCCCCTGGCTAAAATTGGCCTCGCGCCAAGGCCAAAACAACAGACTTATTAAAAGTCGATCTTTTCCGGGCTCTATTAAAGCGGTAGCGACTTCTGATCTGGAAAAGTCTACTTCGGTTAAGGCAGTTGTTACGGTGAAAGTGATCGCCGGCGGGTTACTATCGAACCTCGGCGTAACCCGTGGGCTTGATGATATTACTGACGTGTTCGGAAAGTCCGTGTTGTTGGAGCTTGTTAGTACTCAGCTCGATGCTAGTAAGTATTTATATCGTTCTTCTAAAAAACCAGTGTGTTTCGTATCGACTTGTAGCTTGATTATTTAGTCATTACATACATATAGCTACTACGTACTAATATCTAATTAATAATTTTTTATTTTTTATATGAATGATCTGCTCAACATTCTCGACAAATTGTATGGTTTCGATCCCAAATATATATTATGGAGGACCCACAATTGAGGTTATTACGTGAATGTAGTAATTTTTACACATAAAAATTTCATTAAAAGATAAAAAATAAAAAAAGGTGGAAATCGAGGGGCTCTGCTGTCCCCAGCGATTCCGGGGAGTTCCGGTCTCGGTTCAAGAATCGGAAACGTTCACTTCGAAGAGCTCGCCGAGTAGGACAACTATATCAAAAATTAGCTCAATCGGATATCATTTAGTACCTGATCAGAATATTTTTATCTTGAAGAGAATGCATCCAAAACACTAGATCAAACCCACTCAAATCCATTATTGTCGAGTTATGCCGAATGATATGTGTACTGATCAGGTACTAAATGATATCTGATTGAGCTAATTTTTGGTACACTTGTTCTACTCAACGAGCTCTTCGAAGTGAACACTTCCGATCATCGAGAAGAGACCGGAATTTCCCGGAATAGCCGAGGACAGCAGGTGTTGTCCCTTGCCGGGGACAGAATCCCCTATTCGAAATCCCAAACGGTGTCTCAGGAGTAATTCATTGGAAGGACGTACGGAAATTTGCATTTGTGGACCTCTACTCAACTGATATTCTTACAGCTTTTGTCTGTGTACGGGATTTCCCATCGGTTTTGCTAACACAGAAAAAAGATCCAGTATATTCCGAGGTGAAATGGTATATGCTGTGCGGCCTATTTGGGGCTCATCTCGGTTTTGTTTTTTTATCTGAATCGTTCATTTTGTTATTCTTGTCAAGTATGTGGTTCACGTAAAAATTTATTATGTTGATCGGAGATTTTTAACTATGTTCTCAAACTGTATTTTTAATGAAACCGGAACACTCAAAGAAACTATTGTAGAGTAATTGATTTTTTTCTACAAAACAATAAGCTAAATGGTAACCGATCAAGTAATTACTGATACTCGATCAATATAAATTTTTATGTGAATCACATACTCAACGAGCCGAACATAATGAACGATTAGGATAAAAAAATTAACGGGACCCAAGATGGACCCCAAATGGGCCACGCACAGACTTTGAACCCTTCATATTCCGAAGTAACAAAAAAAAAAAGAAGCTCCACTATTACCGTAAAGAGATTACTTCACGTAGTTTGTGCTACTTTTTTTAACATTCTATACTTTTGGCATTTTTAGAGTATATGTATTTGTTCGAGTTTCGGTTATAATTTTATACTTTTTCTATTTCTCTTGTAGAAGCGAATCACAGAACTTAAAAAGTTTGACACAAAACTAACCTAGGCGAATTATTTTGAATAAAGATAAACACCAAAAAATGTTTTAAATTAAGGGGAACAAAACCTAAATTCTTTCCACCTTATGTGGAAACTCTATGGTTTCACCACCCATCGTGGATTCCATCGGAGTTTATTTTTTTTATCTGAGCTATTTATCTTGTAAGACATGTAGAATAGTGTATGTATGTATATATATAGGCAACACTTCTAGTCCGGGATCCGGGACTCCATGATCCAAGCATTTTTTTGACGATCTGAGCCGTCCAATGTGTTCAGAAGGTGTTTTCAAGGGTCCACGCGAAAAATCTTCAAAAAGAAATACCGGGAAGGGCTTGATCCAAGCAGTTTTCGCAAAAAATATATATTTAAAGTTTTTGCGAAAACTGCTTGGATCAAGCCCTTCCCGGTATTCTTTTTGAAGATTCCCGCGCAGACCCTTGAAAACACCTTCTGAACACATTGGACGGATCGGATTGTCAAAAAAATATTTGGATCATGGAGGTCCGGAAACGGGAGGTCCGGATTAGAAGCTAACCCTATTTTCAGAAGGTGTTTTCAAGGGTCCACTATGTATATATATATATCGGTAAATTTTCTAGTCCACACCTCCCGAAAATAAGAAAAAAATGATTTTTTTGTGTTGCAAATTAGTTTTGGGAAATTTGAGCCGTCCAATATGTTCAGAAGGTGTTTTCAAGGGTCAACGCGGGAAATCTTCAAAAACAAATACCGGGAAGGGCTTGATCTAAGCAGTTTTTGCAAAAACTGTAAATATAAAGTTTTTGCAAAAACTGTTTGGACCAAGCCCTTCCCGGTATTTGTTTTTGTAGATTTCCCGCGTGGACCCTTGAAAACACCTTCTGAACACATTGGACGGATCGGATTGTCAAAAAAATGTTTGGATCATGGAGGTCCGGAAACGGGAGGTCCGGATTAGAAGCTAACCCTATATATATGTATCAGCTTAATTGGATATCGAAATATATATAAAATAAAATTTTGGTTTATAAAATAGACGATAATGGATAATTTTAACTTTAAAGTTGTTGGCAGAATCACACCATCCATTTTATGAATCGAAATTCAAACTTTTTATATACGTATCGATATCCAATCAAACTAAATTTTTTACGCAAATATACTATTTTGGGAGCCTTACACTACTTTAGACACAAAAGTTGAAAAACAGATGGGTCTGCAATCGATGGATAAACTCATCTCAGATGTATATTGGGAGCTTGTGTACACTAGATGGTCATGGACCACAGACTCTCTGTATATTAGGAGCTTGTGTACACTAGATGGTCATGGTCCACAGACAAGCTCACTAGATGGTCATGGTCCACAGACTCTCTGTATATTGGGAGCTTGTGTACACTAGATGGTCATGGACCACAGACTCTCTCTCTCTCTCTCTCTCAACCAGGACCATATATCTCTGCACGTTTTGATCATTTTGTAATCAAATAAAGGAAAATGAATGAGACAACATTTTTCTAAATCGGGAACCCAAAGCACCATTTTCATCAGGACCGCTGATTGATCTTTCAAAACATGACCACTTGATTATGGAACGTGACACGTTAAGGGCCTGTTTGGATGCAGGTTATACAAGAGGGATGAGGGATGAGGGCCTGTTTGGTCCCCTTCCCCTCCATATACCTCGTTTGGCAACCCAATTTACCCCTGCTGCGCTCATCCTTCGGATCCTATAGTCAGGGCACTCCTTGACTAATTATAAGTGGGGGCTGTCCATGTTTAGTTAGGCCAGTTATCCCCAAAAAATTTACTTCCATACCCCTATACAATTTACTTCGGATAAAAAATAAAGTATTTTCGCACATAATTTTTTTATTTTTATTTATTTGTGCACCAAATTAAACTACTAATAGAGATTTTTAATTCAATACAAAAAATTTTGAAAATTTTTAGAATTTAGAATTTTACATTGTTAGTTGCTTTACAATATCATTTGGATCAAAAATTAAAATACTTCCAGATCTAAATTCTCATTTATTTTGATCCAAATTAAATTTCGATACAAAAAAATTGTAAATTTTGACTTTAGAATTTGACATTGTTCGCTTGTTGGCTTGTTGAGTTAATTTTAATATTTAGTATTCTTAATTTATACTATAAAAGAATATTGAAATGAATTACTCAATAATAACATAATTTTGACAATATAGCAAAACAATCAATTTTAGTATTTAGATAATTATATAAATGCATAATCCAATATATTACCAAGGGAAAAAAAGTATTTTGACATGATTTTACCTCATCCCCCCCTTTTTTTTTTTATCTCTCATCTAAATCATGGACTTTTTGATCCCCTTTTTAACTGTCACATCAATATGGGTCCACCCTTCCTATTTAATCCCCAAAACTAATATGCCATCCAAAAGGGCCATTATACTGCACAAAGTTAGCATGTTTTTTTCTCTTCAATTTATCGGCAAGTTAACAGATTAGGGTTGGGCTTTTTTGGACACAAATATATTTATGACATAACACAATGACCCGAATAATAAACTTGTCATTTCAAAATTGCACCCAGAAAACTTAAATTAGAAACGTTTAACCCAATTAATAAATATGTACTGTAACTATAAATTTTCACGAGGGATAAGAATTGTTGGATATACCCGAAGTGATAAGTGACTTCTTTCAACTAGATTAGTACTCCCATTCGGTTTTGTCGTTTTTTTGGGTATCATTCGTCATTCTTAATCTATTACATGGGGGAGGGGATCCCGAGATGTAGGGTGAGGCATCCAAGAGCTCTATCTCATGAGCCAGCCACCACTTGCATCGTTGAGGTTAATTCGATAACTTTGGTTGCTTTTTGGAGTCAAATTAATAAGAGAAAGTACCTTACAAAATAGGAATTGCTCTTGAAATGCAAGAAACGAGCGATGCTAAACATTTAAATCAATAAGTGTGTAGTTCATCCAATAAAACTAGTTTGATGGAATCTAATTGACTCTTGATGAAGTACTTCATTTTTCGCACATTTGTTATTTTAATTATATAAATAAATCTTGACACACTAGCACGACACATACTTGACACGAATCCTGAATGACAAAACACGGTAAATACAAAAAACTACACACTCAAATAAAGATGTGTATGATAATATTTTTCCCAGTATTAATCCGTTCTATTGCCTTCTTATTTTCTTTGTCACATTTGCATGTTTAAATTTTCCCTTTTTATTGGTGGAATTCGAGATTTATTTTCTTCATTTACAATATATGGATATTGCTAATGTGTGCCAAATGGGCAACCCTTAAGCACACAATTGAACAAAAATAACACACACTTCAATATACATTTTATAACTTTCAATACACTTTTACATATCCCTATATATTTTTCACATATTTCAAAACACTTATTTTTTTAACCTTAACGTGCGTTAGCATTTTCCACAATATATTTCTTTTGTTCCCTAAAAGTGAACAAAGAAGATTCCATGGCATATATCCATCTTTCGTTGAGGTAAATGTGTGTTACAGCTAGCTGGGGTCCACTGCAACTTCATTTCTTTTCTGGTTCTCTTCGCTAACATGCACCTACCTTAGGACAACTTTATATGCAAAGCCAAAGAAGTTCATTTATTTTTATATGCAAAGCCAAAGTAGTTAATTGAATTATTAGTTCCCAATTTAGAGAATAATCCTTTCAAGTGTACATATTTCGCATGAGTAACATATTTGGAAATTTTATTGAGAGCATGTGCTAATTTTTGTACATTTACGGTTCATACAGATTTTCATATATACTGGACGAACTATATTTCGTGAATTAAACCAAATAAGAAACAATCTACATTAGTCCGAAACAATTTGCATGTGTACAGAAGTGTATAATTTTCTAAATTAATTAAGATATTTTTATGAGTTTACCAGCTATATTAAAAAAAAAAAAGTTGATAGCAATTTCTTGTTTTGTTTTGTTTTGATGATTAAATTTGTGGATTGAACTTATGGCAGAGACAGGACTAGAGAAGGAAACAATAAAGGGGTATGCACGTAAGGTGAGCCAAGACGATGATGATGTGAAATATGAATGTGATTTTGTTGTCAGTGGAGATTTTGGGGAGATTGGAGCAATCTTGGTTTTGAATGAACACCACACAGAGATGCATTTCAAGACCATTGCATTGGAAGGATTGATCAATGGCACTGTCACTGTCAACTGCAACTCATGGGTTGCTCCGAAGTCTGCTAAGCAAGAGAAGAGAGTCTTCTTCACCAATAAGGTCAGTCACATATGCATACAAAATAAAGATAAATTTATTTTCATTTTGATATTGTGGATTTCAGATTAATTTACTAAAAACTGCACCTTTTTAATTGGGTGCAACTAAATTGCTGTTTATTTTTTGTTGATGCTGTAACAAACCAAAATGTAACTTCAACGAATTGATTTTAACATCAACAAGTTGAGTTTTTTTTAACAGCAAAAGAGAAATTTATTAATCTTTAAAAACAAATTAATTACAAATATTAAACGGACCCATAAGCATGAGGCATCAAATCAAAGCAAGAGCATACCATAAACAAGGCACCTCTACACTCAGACAATTATATGCCGCTAGAACCCGAAGGGAGAGAAAACAACCCCAAAGTTGACAAGAAACTAACCAAAACAAAACCCACTTAGAAACACCCAAAAAGTCGCTCCCAAAACTCCACCAAGGCAAAATAAACACCCACGAGACCTAACCATGAAAAATCAATCTTTGCCCTTTCATCATCTGCGGTTTCCATAATCAAGATCTTTCGAATAACTTCCTCGTCAACAGGTTGAGTTAACCCAAGACCATCCGTAGTGGTGGAGTTAAATTTGTGTTGTTATATGACACAAGTGTAAAAAATGGGTCCTATTTATGTGTTGTTATGTGTTATGACAAAATATGTTGTTAAGTTAAAATGTGTTGTAGTGGTGTTGTTAAAATGAATTGAAGTGTGATATGGGTCCCGCTTGGTACAATAGCGTGTCAACCAAATGGGTGAAAACAATGATCTGGTGCGTGTATACCCTACATCACGTGGTTGAGTCAGAAATCTTTCCATCACAGCAACACTAATTTTTCCATCACAGCAGCAACCTCACGTGGTTGAGTCAGAAACAATGAAATGGGCCCACTTGACTCTAGCTACTGCTGGAGTGACAGTTAACCTCTGACATAATTTTTTTTAACTTCTAACGCAAGTTAACTACACTATTTATATACCGAAAATAAAATATTTTGTTGCTAACTGTTAGTTTCTTACACTAATATGCCATTTAACTCTACCACTAGAGATGACCAAGGTCTCAGATTAGATTCTCTTGACAGTAAACTCGTGGAGTCATTGGGAGTTATTGACAATCATTATATTTAGGGCTCCAGAATTAGTTGACGTGCGCGCAACCTAACTCGGATATCTAGTTATTCAAAAAAGTTGCTACGATAAATTAATTTTTAATAACCGTCTTTGACAAATCCTTGATCCGTAAAATTAATGATAGATACACGGATACATGTACACACATGTTACGATTAATGAAGCTAATAATCCTCTTGAACACATCAATCGATTTCAAGTTGGTATCTCTCTATCGCTGCAGTCCATACACCTACTGACTCGTGGTCAGACTTTTGCGAAAACATACAATTTGATGGTCCTGAATTACGGAAAGTGAAAGGTAAGAGAGACAACAAGAAAGAAAAAGAAATGACAGTACCAAGGACGCACCTAGGACACAGGAATCTTTCTATGGTGCCCCAATGTGCTATTAGGGCACCGGTGTCCCACTAATTTTGGACCATTAGATCTGTCATAAACGAATTTCAGTCATTGAATCCCAAAAAGTACTCCCTCCGTCTGAATTTATTGGTTCACAAACATACTTTTTCAAGTCATAAAATATTTGTCCTTTTTCAAAAGTTAAAGAATAAAATATGCAAAATTTACTTTTTTGCTGCTTTTCTAAAACTTAAAACAACTCAAAAACTATTTTTTTAAAATAATGTGTTTACATTTTTAAATTTTTTTTGCACCGTATTAAAGTTCTCAATGAGATCTATCAAACAAAATCCATATTGATTAAATTTTTCTTTTTGTAACTACATTATTTTTTAGTTTGAAAATTGCATGTAATTTTGTAGTCAAATTAGAATGGAGGAAGCATTAAATGGAGGGATTGAGGATAAAATAGGAAATTAACAAACTCAAAAGGTAATGGAAAAAAAGTTGGAATCCCCAAAACGGACCAACAAATCCGGACAGAGGGAGTAAGTGGTTTTGACAAAAAAATGAGGTGGTTTTGCGGTTTTTCCCGCCAAAAAACTTGCACTTTACTTACCATGAATATTGGATATATATACCACAAAATAGGCTAAATATTACCACAAAATAAGGCAACACTTACCACGCAAGAAGGGAATACTTACCACAAAATCAGGCGACTGGACAATCCGGTAGCAAGTCACCATTTTGAGCGGGAAAATCTAACTTTTTGGGGTGTTATAACACCACACTACTTTTTACTGTTTCCAGTCCAAATTTTGTCCTTTAGCTAAGGTTTTTTTGTAGTGGGCAACAGTGAAAAATGAGGTAAAAAAGTCTTTAGTTAAATTTTTTAATTTGTGTAGAATATTTCTTAGAACAATTTTTTGAAATAAAAATATTAATTTAATAATAATAATAATAATAATAATAATAATAATAATAATAATAATAATCTCTAAATTACGTTAAAATAATGTTAAATAATTTACCTTTAAATAATTATTAAATATATGATGACCATGTGATAATTTGCAAAAATAATTTTTGTTTAAACACACGCTACAATAATTGTAATACAAATGTTGAATGACGAAAGATAAATCAATAAGTTATAAATATTAAATAATTTAGTAGGACCTTCCACTGAATTAAGATAAAGCAATTAATACAATTAGATTTAAATGCAAAATGAGAAATTAAATTTATGTAATATAAGTTACAAATCTGGGGGCACCGGTGCCCCAATACCATTTTGGGGCACCACAGCCAGATCCAGGTCACAAAGGTGAGCATAGACCGGATTGGTCTAGTTTAATACAGTAGTAAGTAAAGAAAGAACTAAACCACTACTTATGGATTATGAATTTGGAGAATCAAACCAACTCATATAATTTATAGTACCGAACCAATCCAAACCATTAAAGTACGGTTTTGTTTCGGTTTTGAACCATGATTCATTTGAAATTGAGATATCATCTTCCTAAGCTATTTAAAGTAGTCTTTAAAATAAAACTATTTAAAGTACTCTTTCAAAACTCATGTTAAAAAAAGTTATATATAAATTACAAAAACTCACTAGTAACAACGAATTAAAGAAGAGTAGAATAACAGTATGTAGCGAAGGAATAAGGCCATGAAATAGAGTATTAAATTAGAAAATTTATTTTTCATGGGAATAAATTTATTTTATTTATCTAAATAAATTCTATATATTTATAGTACTCCTATATGGTTCGAATCGGTTTAGAACCAGAACTGTCAATGTAAATCCATAGACCAAACCATTTAACACTGTTTTTAATTTTTAAAAACCGGGACCAAACCACAATACAAAAAACCCAAACTAAATCATTCAGTTTGGATTGGTTTGGACTGGATTCGCGGTTTGATGGTTATTTTGCTCACCCATGCTGGGATGATACAGAGAGAATATCTATCACTAATTCATTTTTTGTATTTTTGTCAGTTCTTGTCAATATATCTGGTTACTTTGTTCCGTGTTCATTTTCAATTTCTTCTTTTTTCTAAAACAAAATTGAACGTCTGAATATGGCATTAGGTTTTTGAGAATCAAATTTTGGGAGGAAAAAAGAAAGAGAGAAGAAAAATATATCATAATCACCCCGTGATTTAAATTAACTTTCAATTAATGTAGGATTTCATGTTTCAAAAATTAAACACAAATTACCTTTAGAAGGACCTTGGGGGTGCTGTGCATGGGATGCACAACACCGTGCTATGCAGCCATGGAGCGGCGGCTTTGGCCTCATCGGAACACAAATAACTTGAAAAGAAATGGAACACAAATGGATACAAACACGGGATCAAAACCACTTTTTACGTTATTTGTGTTCCGATGAGGCACTTAAAGATATTCGATCGATTTGAGTTTTGGCACACTTGTAGTACTCAACGAGCTATACACGGTGAACGTCTTCGATCGTCAGAAAGATGCCGGCGCGACCGCGCCATGAGGCTGCACAGCACGGTGCTGTGCATTGGGGTGCACAGCACCCCCAGGTTCCCCTTTAGAAGGGGGTTAACTGATTTCATATTGTGCTTTAGACAGTAACTTTTAAGAAATTAATGACAATAATAACTTGTGAAGTTGTGATTTACAGGGTGATATAAACCAGCAAAAAATGGAAATATACAAGTAGCTTATATATAACCGTTTATTTCTACGTGCATGAACGCTTACAAGGGAAAGTTGGTTTCTTTTTTTGGGAGCGCAGGATTGGTGCTCCAATGATTAATCAAATCGAGCGCAATCCAATCTCAATACTCCCAGTTGTCAAAAAAACAAATAAGAGAACGATCGAAAAAACATGGAGGTTTTAGCATGTGAGATTGACTATGTATTTTTTGTGTTTACATAAGCAGTCATATTTGCCATTTGAGACACCAAAGGGATTGAGAAGGTTGAGAGAGCAAGAGTTGGAAGCACTCAGAGGGGATGGACGAGGAGAGAGAAAGTCTTCGGATAGGATTTACGATTATGATGTGTATAATGACCTTGGTGAACCTGATAGTAGTGAGACACTTAAAAGACCAGTGCTTGGTGGGAAAGAGCATCCTTATCCTAGACGATGTAGAACAGGTCGACCACGGAGCAAGACAGGTATGGAAGCAAAAAAAACCAAGAAGACACTTTTTGTTTTGAATTTTGATCCTTCTTTTTGTTTTGAATTAATGCCAAAACTATATTTGAATTAATGCCAAAACTATATTTGATTGTGCCAAAACTCAAGTGCATAAAAGGATAGTGTTAATGCCAAAACTATATTTGATTGTGCCAAAACTCAAATGCATGAAATGTTTGTACTCATGTGTAAAGTACAAACTCTTTATGCATTGGAGTTTTGACACAATAAAAAATAGCTTTGACATTATCACTACCCTAACAAAAACAAATCATTGGCTTAGAAATGGTATTGATTTTGAGTCCAAACTTCCTCCGAGCGAGTTTTCTAACATACAGAAGTTGGATTTGGATCCTCTCCGGTCTCTCAAATAATTTAGAGATTGAACTGTCCGTTCTAGTCTATCTCTCCATTCTGGTCAAAAGTATTAGTCACCCTAAAACTTATATATTTTTGTATATCATCTTGATATGTTTAAAAAAAAAAAAAAACAAATACGTTGTACAAAAGAGAAAAAGAGAAAAAGTTCGAAATACTGAATTAGAACCTATTTTCGCAACATCGATGGAGTATTTCAAAACATATCGCAAGAAATCCGATCAACATGATTTTAGTCGACGAGGTTTAAAAAAGCAAACAATTGTAATCATTGAAGTGTGTTTGTTAAGAATCCCCAAATGGACAGACAAGACAGGACAGTCCAATCCCTTCACCAAATTGGAGAGGACTCATTTCCATAAGGTACACGGATCTGCAATTGTAATTCATCAATCTCTTTTATGTTTTGGCATTACTGGAGTATCATTTTTCCATATTCAGCAATTGTAACATTTATTTCTGTGAAAATAAATATTATTGGGTGTGAATTCAGATCCAGCGTCGGAGACAAGGAGCAGCAGCGTTTACGTGCCAAGGGACGAGGCATTCTCAACGTTAAAGATGGCAACGTTTTCAGCAAATGCCGTGTCCAACGTGGTCCACGCACTTTTACCTTCTCTGGAAACAGCAATGATAGACGCGGACCTTGGATTCCCCTATTTCACAGCCATAGACTCATTGTTCAATGAAGGGGTTAACCTTCCTCCACTAAAAAAAACTGAGTTTTTGAGAGATCTCTTGCCTCGGATTGTCAAGTTCATTAACGATACAAGTGAAGATGTGTTGCGGTTTGAGACCCCTGCCACTGTTGAAAGTAAGCAAAACACTCCATTCATTATCTCATACTCCTATAATCATGGCTAGCTTTTCCGCAATCCGGCTGGATTAATTTAGACTGGAGGGACAAGTCGTATCTCGTCCACTTATCTCCCTATCGATTGGTCCACGTATTTAAACATTACTATTGGTAAGTATATATATAATAGGGTTGAGATTCTTACCCGTCAAAAAGTTTAGCACATTTGGCCTATCTTCAGCTCACGGTTGGGCGGGCTACCGGGCCGGTGTGCACCCCTAGTTGCCTCTAATCCTCCACTATCATATATTCACGCGAAGCCGTGTATGCGTCTGACGGGGGAAAAAGTTTCTTACACCAGAAATTCGTTAAAAGGGAATTTTTTTTTAAAAGCCCAAATAATAAATAAAAGAACATTGTTAAATTTCCACTTAGATAAAGACAAAAAGAGTGTAAAATTAATCAAAAAACAATTATTCAATTCCAATTGTGTATGTTTTTCTTTAGAGTTTTTTTTTTTCCCCCTTATTATGTGATTGACTTAAGGTACGGTTCGGTTTAATTTGACTACTTTTCTGCCTATTGCAGGAGATAAATTTTCTTGGTTTAGAGATGAGGAGTTCTCAAGACAGACTCTTGCTGGTCTGAACCCATATAGCATACAATCAGTCACGGTATGTTGCATTAACTTGAAAAGTCATAGCAAGTGGTTGCTAGCTCACGCGGTAGTACTCTTAGATGCTCTACACCGCATTCCGGGATCGAGTCCCATTGAAATAGATTATTCTATACTCACTTTGCTCCTGCAAACTGCAATCTTCTCAATTTACTCATGTGAGTTACTGTGCAGGGGAATTGCTAATTAAAATAATTAATGTTATTATGATTAACACAGGAATGGCCATTGAAGAGTACACTTGACCCTAAGATCTACGGCCCACCCGAATCAGCAATTACCCAGGAGATTATTGAGCGCGAGATCAAAGGGTTCATGACCGTTGAAGAGGTAATTAAAATTAAACTAATTTTTGTTTTTTTTGGTAAAAAAACTAATTTTTGTTGTATCAGATTGTTTAATTAATATGCCTTGTTTTCCCTATAAAATCTATTTACAGTACTTTTTCTCTTCCTCCCTCAACTATTTCAGTTTCTACTTTCCAAAGAGATACTCCACATGATAATCAACCTTTTAAAATAACATTTATATGCACAAAGAACTATAAGGAAAATACAAAATGCTGTGGCAGACATGTTATGATCCTCTGTCATTATGAAGCCGTTATTTTTTATTATATTTTTGTATTAATATATTTTTTTTAAATATAGGTTAAATTCATAAAATTTTATATCACCCTAATTAAGGAAACATTTATATGCACAAAGAACTATAAGGAAAATACAAAATGCTGTGGCAGACATGTTATGATCCTCTGTCATTATGAAACCGTTATTTTTTATTATATTTTTGTATTAATATAGTTTTTTAAAATATAGGTCAAATTCATAAAATTTTATATCACCCTAATTGAGGAAACAAATCTCTTTCGTTCTCGTTCGCTTTAGAGATTGAGGTATGAAAGTAAATGTGGGTAAATGCAGGCTGTGAAACAGAAGAAGTTGTTCATCCTAGATTACCATGACCTACTCTTACCGTACGTGAAAAAAGTGAGAGAGGTTAAAGGGACAACATTGTACGGATCAAGGACATTGTTTTTCTTAACTCTCGAGGGAACCCTGCGGCCGCTAGCTATCGAGCTAACTCGGCCGCCAATGGATGGAAAGCCACAGTGGAAGCAAGTGTTCACACCCGCATGGGATGCAACAGGGAGCTGGCTATGGAGGCTGGCCAGGACTCATGTCCTCGCTCACGACTCTGGTTATCACCAGCTAGTGAGTCATTGGTAAGCACTTTCTCTAGTGATATATATATCCTGTTGAATTTAGACTTGAGATTCGATATAATTAATTTGACCTCATAATTTATTTGTTGAATTTACAGGCTAAGAACTCATTGTGCTACGGAGCCATACATAATTGCGGCTAATCGACAACTTAGCGCAATGCACCCGATTTATAGACTATTGCACCCTCACTTCCGGTACACAATGGAGATCAACGCTTTGGCTCGAGAAGCCCTTATTAATGCTGGTGGGATTATTGAGGGTTCATTTTCACCGGCCAAGTATTCCACAGAACTTAGCTCCGCTGCTTACGATCTTCAGTGGCGATTCGACCACCAGGCACTTCCCGCAGACTTAATCAGCAGGTATTTCTTTTCATTTAGAAGATTGATGATTTAAAACACAAATTGCTGTGCTCTCCATCTTAGGTTCTTCCTTAAATTAGGCTCATGTTCTTTATGTATATTTCTTTCTTTGAAGCTATTTATACCTATTTATGTTCTATGTTCCCATCTGATTTTTCTCTTTCATAACGATATCCGCTCGTGTCACACTGTTAATTAATATGAAGAAAGTAAAACAAACAATTGGACTTTATTTGCTTTGTTTTGCCAGAACTCTCTCTCTCTCTCTCTCTCTCTTTCTCTCTCTCTCTGATCACGGTTCTAAATAAGTTTTCTCTTCCATTATTATTTTCATTTCTCTATCTGTCTCTTTTTCCCGTCATTACCCAAACACTAGAGTTGTTGTAAAACTTGGACATATCAAATACGCTATCCTGATTTATGTTGCTTATGATTATGCCCCTTAATAAGTGTGGTTTTTGGGTCTTTAAAAACTTAATCAGTGGGTATAATATTTTCATTTCTCTATTTGTCTCTATCTAGGCCCTTTAAGAAATTTTCCATTGATTTTTAACTTTCATA
The DNA here is from genome assembly GCA_963854785.1 of Vaccinium vitis-idaea. NCBI lineage: Eukaryota > Viridiplantae > Streptophyta > Magnoliopsida > Ericales > Ericaceae > Vaccinium > Vaccinium vitis-idaea. The sequence continues at coordinate 39,228,020 of OY978216.1, forward strand.
TTATAGATGTCACTATTTGTTTACGTTTGTTCCTGACAAACCGACAAACTTCAAGTGGTAAAGTGCAATTCTGATATAAGTCTCCAACTCTGATGAGATTTTCAATTTTGCTAATTGCTAGGGGAATGGCTGTGGAGGATCCAACGGCCCCACATGGCTTGAAATTAACAATTGAGGACTACCCTTTTGCAAATGACGGTTTGATCCTTTGGGATGCTATTAAGCAATGGGTTACGGATTATGTCGAACACTACTATCCAGATTCAACCCTTGTAGAGTCTGATAAAGAGCTTCAAGCATGGTGGAAGGAAATCCGAACCGTCGGTCATGGAGACAAAAAGGACGAACCATGGTGGCCGGAGCTCAAAGCAGCAGAAGATCTTATCGGAATTCTCACAAACATGATATGGGTTACTTCCGGCCACCACTCCGCTGTCAACTTTGGCCAATATGACTTTGCAGGTTAGTTTCCTATTTGAAAAAAACATAAATAAATTTGAAATATATCAATGATATTACCAAGGTAGCTGTCATGAATTACCAATCTAGCTGCCATCAAATTTTGAATTTATGATCTCTTTGCCCAATTGTTTATGCAGGTTATTTCCCAAACAGGCCTACAATTGCCAGAACCAAAATGCCAACCGAAGACCCAAATGAAGAGGAATTGAAGCTTTTCCTAACAAAACCAGAAGTTGTACTCTTGCAATGTTTTCCTTCTCAAATTCAAGCTACAAGAATCATGGCCATTTTGGATGTACTATCGACCCATTCGCCGGACGAAGAGTACATCGGGGCAGAGATTGAGGGAGTGTGGGCGGATCATCCAAAAATTAAGGCCGCGTTTGAAAAGTTTGCTGGGAAATTAAAGGAGCTTGAAGGAGTGATTGATGCTAGGAATGCAGATAGGAATTTGAAGAACAGAAGTGGAGCAGGGGTTGTACCTTATGAGCTTTTGAAGCCATTTTCTGAGCCTGGGGTAACTGGCAAGGGAGTTCCAAATAGCATCTCAATCTGAGACCCTGGGCTTCTTGTTTTCCTTTTTTCTTTTTTTGCTTGGGAGTAACAAAACTTGAGCATCTTCACTGTATAATTTTTATTAAGGGTGTATCAGCAAAAAAAAAAAAAAAAAAGGCCATGATATTGACTTATTGAGAAGCAATTATCGACAAGTTTAGGATTATTGGTTTATTGGCTAAAAATGTTTGAAAAAGTATGCTAATTTAATTTAGTTATTGGCTGAATAAGCCAATAAACAAATAATCTTGTTTTTTTTTTTTAGCTACAACAGGGCATGGTAACATAATTTTTCTTTTGCTTAGGTATATATTTTTTACACTAGTCTACACTACAACAAAAATGATAAACCGTGACGAAATTCTGGTGACGAAATTAATTTTTGTCTCCTATATGACTATTTTGAGAGGAAATATATAATTCGTCTCTAAATGGGAACATATTAGTGACGAAATTAATTTTTGTCTCCTATATGACTATTTTGGTGACGAAAATATTTTTTTCGTCACTAATATGTTCACTCCACGTCTTTTTGGTGACGAAAATATTTTTTTCGTCACTAATATGTTCCCTCCACGTCTTTTTGGTGACGAAAATATTTTTTCGTCACTAATATGTTCCCTCCACATCTTTTTGGTGACGAAAATATTTTTTTCGTCACTAATATGTTCCCTCCATTTACTCCACCAAAACTAATTTTCCTTATTTATTTAATCATTTTCTCGTAAAAATTTGTCTCGATCAGGTTTAGAAAGCTTCTTAATTATCGAGACACAATTTCATTAACAAAAATATTTTTTTTTTGTCTGATCAATTGTGTAGCGATAGCTCCCCCGTTTTTAATAAAATTCTTCTTTGCCGATCAAAAAAAAATTGTGCAGCGATAGCTGATTAACTTTATTTTTTGTATGAAATTAATTCTGTACTCTTTAATATGTAAAAGATAGATGGTTTCGATTGAAAAAAATTACTCAAGTGTGGGGTCGAGTCTTGAAATCTAAAAAAATGACCCGACGAACTTCGATTTTGGTGACAATGACGAGATGTGAAATGCCAACGGTTTAAATCGACGCTTGTAAATATGGAGTTTGTAATTACATTTAAAATATATATGTTAGGGTTTTAGGGTTTAAGGTTTAGGGTTTAGGGTTTTAGGGTTTAGGGTTTAGGGTTTTAGGGTTTAGGGGTTAGGGGTTAGGGTTTAGGGTTTTAGGGGTTAGGGTTTAGGGTTTGTACGGTTTTTAGGGTTTACGGTTTAGTAAAAAAAAAATTTATAGTATAAAACAATGGGAATAAAAAAAAACTTATTTAAAATATATATGTTAGGGTTTTAGGGTTTAGGGGTTAGGGTTTAGGGGTTAGGGTTTATAAAACAATGGGAATAAAAAAAAAACTTATTTTTATAGTATAAACTGGATTTAAAAAAAATTATTAAAAGGCGTTTGTTAAAAAAGAAATTTTTTTCTTTCAAAAAGAAAAAATATATATTTAAAAATATATTAGTTGGTGTTTGTATAATGGGTGTTCAAATGGGGAGCATAAAACAATGAGAATAAAAAAAAACTTATTTTTATAGTATAAACTGGATTTTTAAAAAATTATTAAATGGCGTTTGTTAAAAACGAAAATTTTTTCTTTCAAAAACAAAAAAATATATATTTAAAAATATATTAGTTGGTGTTTGTATAATGGGTGTTCAAATGGGGAGTGTACAACAAACGGAATAAAAAAAAAATTTGTACAGTATAAACTCAATTAAAAAATTTATTAAATGACTTGTTAAAAAAGAAAATTTTTTGTGTTATAAAATTAAAAAAATTATTAAAGTAGTGACATTAGTAGGTGTTTGTATAATGGGTGTGCAAATGGGGAGCATAAAACAATGGGAATAAAAAAAAACTGATTTTTATAGTATAAACTGGATTTTAAAAAAATTATTAATAGGCGTTTGTTAAAAAAGAAATTTTTTTCTTTCCAAAAGAAAAAATATATATTTAAAAATATATTAGTTGGTGTTTGTATAATGGGTGTTCAAATGGGGAGTATAAAACAATGGGAATAAAAAAAAAACTTATTTTTATAGTATAAACTGGATTTTAAAAAAATTATTAAAAGGCGTTTGTTAAAAAAGAAAATTTTTTATTTCAAAAAGAAAAAATATATATTTAAAAATATATTAGTTGGTGTTTGTATAATGGGTGTTCAAATGGGGAGTGTAAAACAAACGGAATAAAAAAAAATTTATTTGTATAGTATAAACTCGATTAAAAAATTTATTAAATGGCTTTTGTTAAAAAAGAAAATCTTTTGTGTGAAAAAATAAAAAAAATTATTAAAGTAGTGATATTAGTAGGTGTTTGTATAAGTATAAAATTTATAAAAGAAATGATATTTGTAAGTGTTTGCAAAAGAATAATCCGGTTTTTATAGTATAAATATTAGAAAGGTCCCTAAATGTCAAAAGTGGTGGCCTAGCTCAGTTGGTTCGCGCGCGCGCGCGCACAGGAGAGGTCTCCGGTTCGATTACCAGGAGGAGCAAACTTCTCAATTTTCAGCTGCCACGCGGGCGCCACGCCAGCCGCCACATCAGCGCCACGCCAGCCGCCACGTCATAGCCACCCCAGCCGCCACGTAGGCGCCACATCAGCTCCACGTCAGCCGCCACATCAGCGCCACGTCATAGCCACATCATCAATTTCTGTCACCTTCATCAATTTCTGTCATGGTTAGTGACGAAAATTTTCGTCACCAAAATTTAGTATAGGTGACGAAACAATATTTTCGTCACCCAATTTATGTCACGTTAGTGACGAAAAATTTCGTCACCAAAATTTAGTATAGGTGACGAAACAATAATTTCGTCACCAGGTGACTTTCGGAGACAACCTGTAGACACCCCAATTTTGAACCCGAGATACGCTCGTGCATTTCCAATGATGAAACGGACCAATCATGATTACTTGGAACTTGTGAAAATGACTTGAATTTTATCAAAACCAACCAAGCACCACCCAAACAATCAAAATGTGCCAAACCAACCCAAGCACTGCCAAATCAAGCCAAGCCAGCAAACTGCCATCCATAGCCTTGAGCGCTCAAGCCCATGGCTTTGAGCGCTCAAACCCCTGAGGAGCACCTTGAGCGCTCAAGCCCACGGCTTTGAGCGCTCAACTCCGGTCCAGTCAGCAACTTGCAGAGTATCTCATCATGAGATTTCCTGCATGGGAGCGTCTGGGGTTGATCTTATACGATCTCTATGTGTACAATACACTCCACCAACTCCAAAAATACACCAAAAATACTCCCAAATACACAAACCCACTTCCTCTCTCTCCTCTCTTCCCTCCCACTCACTCTATAAAAGCCACCCACTACCCCTGGTTTTGGGGACGAACTCTCATACTCCTCACCTTCGGTTTCCATCAGAAAACCACTCCTCTCTCTCTCTCTCTACAAAACCACTCTTTTACCATCAAAACCACCTACAAAACCACTCATCAAACCCAGAAATTCGACCCTTGATCAACGATCAGCCACCTACATTGTTCAATTCGGCCAGATTACAAGCCAAAAACATCTACAATCAACCTCTCAAAGCCCAGAATCAAGCTCAAATCACAAACATCTTCCAAAAGGTAGTAAAACATGTGATGAACTCACTGTTTTGATCCTTCTGAGGAAGGCTAGTGAGTTTAAACAAGTTCTCTATACTTGCATTGAACTCACAAAGGTCTGAAAGTTGCTCAAAAACCTTTTTCAAATTTGCAGTTACAACAGGTTTGAGCGCTCAAGCCTCTGGCCTTGAGCGCTCAAGCCCAGTTCTGAACAAGCCTCTGTTTTGCTAACTTCTGAGCTTCCTTTTGATTTTGATCATTATTTAAAAGTTAATTTCGTTCATGTAACACTCGAAGCAGTTTATTTCCACACCAAAACTACATGCATGAATGTAAATTAACCGTTTTATGGTGATCAAAGAACAAAATCTTCAAATTTCTCATATTCAACTGCAAAACAGTGGCTGTCAAACCTTTTGAAACTTCATTTTATGCCTTTGGTGGTCCTGAGGAGGTATAGAAATCTGTTTAAAAGGTCAAAAAGTGGAAAGCCGTGTAATGGTTTGAGCGCTCAAGGTCAGATCCTTGAGCGCTCAAGCTATTCTTGGCTTTGTTTGCAATTTTCAGCAACTCTGATGATGGATTATGATTTAATTCCTTGTTGGTGTGTATAAATCGTCAGTGCAGCGTTTGCAATCTGAATCCCTCTCTCTTGCAAAAATTGGTTTGAGCGCTCAATCCATGATCCTTGAGCGCTCAAACTGGTTCTAAAGCAAGTATGTTTTAAGCATTTTCTGGTGATTTCTAGAGTGAGGTGATACTTGTGTGATGTTTCTGTAGTGGTTCAAAGTCTTAAAGTATCATCAAACATTAAAAACCAGCAAGGAAAATGTGTGGGTGGAATGAGGGTTGAGCGCTCAAGTCATCACCCTTGAGCGCTCAATCCCCATTCTGGGATCCAGACTGCAAGCAGTATGATAAGTTTCATGATCATAATTTCTTGAGTTATTGTGTGATTTCTGTTGTAATTTACTTCTGTGAATATTTTGTAGTTTCATGGTCATCATCCATGTAGATCGCGCGCACAAGCATCCACTGTAAATTCGTATCCCTTGTATATTTTGTTATTATGTGATCCCTGTCCCCGATTCCCCATTTATGTGAATAAATTAAATTTCACACATTTTTAAAATCCCACAAAATGTTGAGTAGAGACCGGTTCACGGACCGGGCGAGAGGGGTGCCGTAAAAACCTTCCCCTCTCGTAACCAAACCCCCGAATCCGAGAAATCTTTGGTTCCGTCAGGACTAGTAAAATCTTTTTCAATGGGCAGCAAGTCATGTTTTTTTTATCGGTTTCTCGGGTTCGGACCTCAAATCCGGGTGGCGACTCAAACAATCGCAATCTTTTTCGAGCAATCCAGGTGGGCCGTCCACAAGCTGGCGACTCCGCTGGGGACATTGGTTAATATATATTTTATTTAATTACACTTGTGCAATTTTTTTGTTACACTTGTGTAATTTTATTGAAATATGTGTTGATCAAAGCGGGTTTAATTCGAAAAATATTTTGTGGGATTTTTCAAATGTGTGAAATTTAATTTTTGCATTACATTTGCATTGTTCTTAACCCCGCTGGCATGTTTTGGCAATCCTGCCCGGCTTGCCGGTGACAGGGAATCCCGAAATGCCCAGCAGCCCTCGACCGTGATAAATCGCATTGTCACTATCGTTTTTAACGGTAGGAGACGATTTTGATTTTGAGTTCGGGGTACCCTCAGTGACCAAAACCGGCCTTTGCATATAATTAACCATAGAACCCCACGTTTAGCAATCCACCTGTGTGTTAGGTTTACGTGCTCCATTTTGTTACATGCTATGTGTCACCGCTTTTTCTCGCCATGCCATGTTGCATTCATACATTCGCATTGTATATAGTCACTGCGAGCGTCGTTTGTATAGGTTTTCTGTGTACATATCCCATTTGGTTTTAATGCCTTTACAGTTAGTAGAAGGTTGCCTTGGCCCGATGATGAATCGTGCATTCCATATGCGCGTTGTTTTTGCGAGATAGCCTTTAGGACGACCGGACGTGGGAAAATTTGCATCATCGAATTCCTAAACACTGATCTAAACAGGTTTAAGGGACCTTGGCCCGAGGAGGGTCAATCGCCCTTAGGCATCTGATCTTAGATCATTGTCGGAAGTTGTATGGACCAGAATTTCCCAAATCCGACCATCCGATATCAAGGACTTATTACTCAAAAAAGAAAACTTGAGGATTGAGGCAATCTTCCAAAGCTGTCAATTTTTAGTCCAGGAGACTTAAAATCCACGGAGTTTGAGATACCTCCGGTGTTGGTCGTGCCCGAACGGCCACCGTGATTTGAACTAGCCTTAAGATCATTGATATCTGAATTACAACATCCAAATTGCTTTGTCTCGGATGATCAAGAAAAGTGATTGGCTCTGATTTCAACAAAGTTTGGAGTTTAACCTGCCGAGTAATGGTCTACCCGGGGTGTTTGAAAATCTTCTGTGCAATGATCTTAAGTGAGATTCGGATCCGGTAGACTAACCCTAAGATTGTACATGTAGTCTAGGAGACTTAAAATCCACGGAGTTTGAGATACCTCCGGTGTTGGTCGTGCCCGAACGGCCACCCGTGTTTCGGACTAGCCTTAGAATCGATTGTAACTGGATGGCAACATCTCATTGCTTTGTCTCGGATGGTCAAGGAAAGGATAACGATTGCAGTTTCAACACCTAGGCTGTAGGTTGAAGCTGCTATTGCCGAGTAAAACGACTTACCCGTGGTGTTGATACAATCTGCTGTGCAAACAATTCTAAGTGAGTTCCGAAACCGGTAGACTAATTCCTAAGGCTAGAAATAAGACTAACTCCGTGAGTTAAGTTGTGGCGAGACGATAGTGAGCATTCATAATTCATTCATTTTGTGCATAGTAGACACATCGAGTACACATCTGAGTCCGGTTTTTGCTTTATAATCAGTTCTTGAATCATTGGGCCTGCAAAGAAGAAGAAGACCTTACCTGTTTGGACTCGACCTCCTGGACAAAGATTGTCTAGATCTTTATCACCAAAGGCCGAGACAAGTATGGCAGAAGAACAGGGACAAGACCCCCCAAATGAGTTTGAACGACTAAGGAAGGAAATGCATGATGAGAGGGTCCGAAATGATACCCGAATCGCTCAACTGATGGCGATTATGGTAAACATCCAGGGTCGACTTCCCCCACCGCAGCAGCGAGTACATGATGATGAAGCTCGGGATCAGGAGGTTCCTAATGATGAACATCCGGAACAGCCTCCTCCCCCTGAAAATCCTCAGTTGGCTGAAATGCTAGCTAAGATACTTAAACTAGAAGAATCTGTGGCTAAAAGTGAAAAGCGAGCCATTACCGGTTTTGACATGAACAAACTCTGCATCTTCCCAGGCGCAAAGCTTCCCAAGAGGTTCAAGCATGTAGACTTCGAAAAGTTTGATGGGACTGGGGATCCAAGAGGACATATTCAGGCATATGTAAGCTCCCTCTCACTGCAAGAAGTCGATGAGCCTGCCATGGCACAGATGTTTCACGAAACTCTCACAGGGCCTGCGCTTCAGTGGCTTTTATCCCTTGACATTTCGAAGAGACAAACGTGGGAAGAGATGGTGGCTGCTTTCATTAAGCAGTATGAGTATAATGTTCAGCTTAAAGTCACCACTCGGGAGCTTGAGAGCATCAAGATGAAGGAAAGGGAATCTTTCGCAGATTTTGTGAAAAGATGGAGAGCAAAGGCCGCGCAAATGACTGACCGTCCCAGTGAAAAGGACCAGATGCGCATCATAACCAAGAACCTACAACCCGATTTAGCTCAGTACATGGTCATGGCCCAAGCACATAACTTTGAAACCTACTTTGAGATGGGTCTGTCGATTGAAGAGGCTCTGCAAAGCGGGATGTTAAAGAAGGGAGACTCATTCCCCAAACCAAAGCGAAACTACATTGGTAACACCTCTTCCCTGTATGCAAACCCCAGTTACACAGCCAGTACTTCATCCAACACCATGAATCACCAACCCCATAAAGCTGAACCCATAAACGCCATCTTATCTCAACCAATCCAATCAATTCAACCGCCGCAAAATCAAAGAGGACGGCGTATTTTCACCCCTCTTCCCTTACCTTTACCTGTTGTTTTCGAACGACTCGTACAACAGGGAAAAATCAAACCTCTTCAGCCAACTCCACCTCCACAAAATCCCCCGCCAACATATAACCCTAACACCTTCTGTATATTTCACCAGACACCCGGTCATCCCACTGAAAGATGCCAGCGCCTGCGTCATGAGATTCAAGATCTCATTGACAACAAACAAATCCGAGATCCCACTGAAAAGCCCAATATCCTCACAAACCCTCTGCCAACCCACAAAAGGAATGCTGACATAGGTTAAATTACCTTTAGCTCCACTCAAAAAGACCTAAAATCCACTCCGTTTGACCCAAGCCAGTTCATCTTACCCGAAACAGACCCCAAGCCCATTGTGCCAATACCTGTTGAGCACGAGGTATGCTTTCTTGACATCCACTTGGACCCCACTGTGTGGCAAGAATGGGGTGATTTGATAATGGTTGTGGAAGCTCGGGAGTATGAGCAGATGGTGGCCAACAATGTGGCAAATGAAGAAGTTTGGCCGCATAATGAACAGCTTAATGAAGGACTTCCATTTGGTGCAATGATTAACCTACTTTGGGATCCAATGTTTGAGGATCCACTGGATGGATTTGCGCTTCCCAACCTATTTGAACCTTTGCCTATGCTACAAGATCAACAACCTGTGGAAGAAGGACAAGGACAGAATTGGCAAGAAGAGAATGAGGCACCCAATGGTGCACAAGAAGATGAATGGGACCCCACACCCAATGAATGGCAGCTCATGGACCCTAACGACCCTCTGGATGGATCCACACTTCCCATGTTCTTCGAAGAAGCATATTTTCCAATGCCACCACTATGGGAGGGTCGCCCTGATTTTTCCATGATGAGTGAGTACGCAATAAATCGAATGACGGAAGGGATAGAGTTCACACCTTATGACTACATAGTTGATGAAAACCTTCCGGTACCCCGAGTGCAAGTCCCGGAGGACTGCAACATCATGGTTTTAAATGGAGGTCTACCCGATGTTTGGGGACAGCAAATGGAAGAAAATGTTGTAGCAAATATGTGGGCCAATCAGAATGAAGGCATAGCACCGCTGTGGGTCGGAAACAATGAGGTTTGGGCTGTTAACGAGGCTGCCATGGAAAATGGAGATGTTTGGAGTGAAGCGACTGTGGAAGGAATTACCAAGGGTTTGGAAGGAGCCAGTATTGCAAAGGGAAAGAGAAAGCCGGAAGGGGATCTTGTCGATTTCTACACGGACTACACTGATTTATGGGGGGATGACATCGACTCGGTTCTTCATCTTCTTCGAAGTGGTCGGTTTTATCAACCACCTCAGAGGTTCACCGGAAACACTTCCAACCCACCACCAAATACTACAAACCAACTACCATTCAACCTAGCTCCACAAAACAACCCAGCTCCACAAAATAACCCAACTCCACAAAATAACCTAGCCACACCAAACAACCTTAGTGACCCAATCGCTAACCCAGCTGATTTCCAAAATCTCTTTAACCCAACAACCAACCAATCCCAAGCTACCTCTACGGCCAACAATCGTGTTCCCCGTCCGAAGCCTCCGCCAACCAATGAAGAAAATCCCATCCAGAAACAACTTGAGAAAACCCCAGCCGCTCTTACCATTTGGGGATTGCTTATGAGCTCCAGTGAGCATCGTCAGAAACTCGCTCAAACATTATCTTGCATGGAAATTGCGCCTGATATCACCCCTGAGGCTATGATGGCCGCCATTGTCACCAAGCCGACCATTGCCACTAAGCCGACTAAACATGTTGTAACCTTTACCGAAGCTGACCTACCGCTTGAGGGAACTGACCACAATAAGCCTTTGCATGTCACCATGAAGTGCATGGGGAAATGGATCCCGGTTGTATTGATAGACAATGGGTCAGCGCTCAATGTATGCCCTCTTCGAACGGCCTTATGTTTGGGACTTAAACCAAAGGATTTCACGCCATCTAGTCTCACTGTTCGGGCTTATGATAACACCCGTCGCAATGTGCTTGGGACTGTTGAAATGGAGATTGCTGCAGAGGGGTTTAAATCAACAGTTGAGTTTCATGTGCTTGAGATCCCAGCTTCGTTCAATTTGTTGTTGGGACGTCCTTGGATGCATCGATCTGATATCATGGCAGTTCCATCCACCTTGCATCAAAAGGTTTTGCTTGGTTTGGAAGGTGGGACAGTTGCTCTCTACGGAGACACAGGCATTCGCCCTCATGCTGAAGACAATGCTCCCTTGTTAGAAATTATGCATGATGAGAATGATGTTCAGCTTGGGGGCTTTGCTTTCGATACGTCCGGTGGTGTGTTTACGCTTCGTATCGATGATGATTTTTCAATCAGCACCACAGCTCTCGAGATGACGAGAAGGATGTCTTATCTGCCAGGCACGGGCTTGGGACGAACTCACCAGGGGGTGGCTCAGTTTCCAGAATTCCCTTCTCAGCGAGGCCGTTTCGGGTTGGGATACGAACCTACACTGAAAGAGATGCAAAGGGGGAAGACCAATGGAGCGAGTAGCAGTGCAAACCGTCGGATTCGCTTTGTTGGAGAAGGGTCGAATGCACCCTATCGCGGCCAGCCTGAGCCGTTTGTGAATGAAATAAGTGGAAAGGTGCACCCTGGGTTCGAAATCTTTGCTAACGATGCTTGGGACAGCGAAGATGAACATGAAAAGGTCGAGAAATTGGTGAAAGACCTTAAAGCAGATTAGATGGAGGCTTTGGATGGTGGGGTCTTGATGTCAATGTTCGACGAGGTCAGTCTGACAGGTAAGGATGAAGAAGAGCCAGCTGTGATGATGCTCGGACAGGAGGCCCTCGATGATCCCAGTGTGCTGATAGTGGATGCAGTCGGTGAATACAAGAATTGCACTTTCACTCCTGTTGTAAAATTTACTAATGCATTCACTAAGTTAGAGTTCGAGTCCGAGTCAGGGTTTGAATTTGACTGTGAGTCGGAGTTTGTGCCTCTTGGCCCTCCACGTCGTCATTTCTATTTCGAGTTTGAGTCTGATGCCATGTACTGTGCCCCAGAGGGCTTTGTTAATGAAATAAATGGTGATTTCGCTTACTTTGCTGTTCTCGAAATAAATTGTGTTGACCCTGACAATGATGAGACTGAGTTCGAGGGAGAAATACCCAAAGAACTCAAGTCTCTAATCGAAAGGGAAAATGAAAGGCATGCTCAGCCAATAAAAGAAGAAGTTATTTCAGTTAAATTGAGAGATGAGGAAAATCCTCGCATGGTTCAAATCGGTTCCGGGCTATCTTCTGAGGAACAAGAATCACTCGTCAATTTACTAAAAGAATTTGAAGATGTCTTCGCTTGGTCCCACGCAGATATGCCCGGAATCGATCCTGAAATTGTGCAACATAGAATTCCCCTGTATCCCGATGCAAAACCGGTAAAACAGAAATTGAGAAAAATCAGGCCAGATTGGGTTGAAAAAGTCAAAGAGGAAGTCACCAAGCAATTCAATGCCGGCTTTTTGATGGTAACTGAATATCCACAGTGGGTCGCAAATATTGTGCCGGTGCCCAAGAAAGATGGAAAAGTCAGGGTATGCGTAGATTTCAGGGATTTAAACAAGGCCAGTCCGAAAGATGATTTTCCCTTACCGCACATTGATGTACTGGTAGACAACACGGCAGGGCACGCGCTGCTATCATTTATGGATGGTTTTTCGGGATACAATCAGATTTTGATGGCACCAGAAGATCGAGAGAAAACGACCTTCACCACTGAATGGGGGACGTTCTGTTATCGAGTCATGCCGTTTGGATTAAAGAACGCGGGGTCGACTTACCAACGGGCTGCAACAACTTTGTTGCATGATATGATGCATAGAGAAGTTGAGGTATATGTGGATGACATGATTGTAAAAGCCAAGGAAAGGGAAGGACATCTCCCGGCGTTACGCAAGTTCTTTGAAAGGATATGGAAGTATCGGATGCGTCTCAATCCGCAAAAGTGCACATTCGGAGTCACCGCAGGCAAAATGTTGGGGTTTATGATCACTACCCGAGGGATTGAAGTTGATCCAACGAAGATCAAGGCGATATTAGAAATGGAGCCACCAAAAACAGAAAAAGAGGTTCGAAGTTTTCTTGGGAAAATTCAGTTCATCAGCAGATTCATCGCCAAGTTGACTTCAACTTGCAAGCCGATGTTTCATTTGCTCAAGAAAGGAGTGCTGTTCAAGTGGGATGGCAGGTGCCAAAAAGCCTTCGAATCAATTCGGCAGTATCTTCAAAGTCCCCCAGTATTGATGCCACCGACACCTGGAAAGCCGCTGATTCTGTATTTATCAGTAACACAATCTGCAATGGGTTGCATGTTGGCACAGGAAGGTGAAGCAGGTATCGAGAAGGCAGTGTATTATTTAAGTAAGAAAATGGTCGGAGCCGAAGAAAGATACACCCCTTTGGAGAAGACTTGTTGGGCTCTTGTATGGGCCTCTAAAAAGCTTAGGCATTACATGTTAGCTTATTCGGTAGTGTTGATTTCTCGGATGGACCCTCTCAAATATCTGTTCGAGAAACCGGCACTCACTGGGAAGTTGGCACGGTGGTTGCTCCTATTGGCCGAGTTTGAACTCAAGTATATAACGCGAAAATCGGTAAAAGGCAGGGCTGTGGCAGAATTCTTGGCAGATCATCCAATCGAAGGGCCAGAAGATACGGAATTCCAATTTCCCGATGAACACGTTATGACAGTAACAGAGGATGTTTGGAAATTGTACTTCGATGGAGCTGCAAATCAGAGAGGATTCGGGATCGGCATACTATTGGTCTCACCAGAAGGGCCGCACATTCCTTTATCTTTCAAGTTAAATTTCGAAGTTACCAATAATCAAGCAGAATATGAGGCATGCATTGTTGGAATGGAGGCTGCTTTCGAAATTGGGGTTAAGAAGTTGGAAGTGGTCGGAGATTCGAATCTGGTAGTTTCTCAAGCCAATGGTGATTGGAAAGTGCGAGAGGAAAAGTTGAAACCATACCACAAAGACCTCGACGACCTGATCCATCGATTCGAGCAAGTTACTTTTACACATATCCCGAGAATGAAGAACCAGTTTGCTGACGCTCTTGCTACTTTGGCATCCATGGTAGAATTGCCCGTGGGAGTGAGAATGAGACCAATCATGATTGAGCAAAGGAATAGGCCGGCATATGAATATGTGATGAATGTTGGCGAAATTGATGATGGTCTGCCTTGGTACCATGATATTTGGAATTTGGTTGAGAAAGGAGAATATCCGGAAGGGGCAAACAAGAAAGATCGAATAGCATTACAAAGGTTAGCTTCACAATACATCCTCTGTGGTGGAAGGTTATACAAAAGGTCGTATTGTGGCATGCATAAGTTGTGCATCTATGGTAATGACACGAAAAGGGTGATGGAGGAAATTCACGAAGGAATCTGTGGTCCTCACATGAGCGGATTAATGATGGCAAAGAAGATTCTGAGGCAGGGGTATTTTTAGTCGACCTTGGAAACAGATTGCGTGCAGTATGTGCGGAGATGCCATAAGTGTCAGGTCCACGCTAACCTCATGCATGTGCCGCCATCTGAACTTCATACAATGGCAACGCCTTGGCCTTTCTCAGTATGGGGGATAGATGTGATTGGGAAAATCACGCCACCAGCATCGAACGGACACAAGTTTATATTGGTGGCAATTGATTATTTCACGAAGTGGGTAGAGTCGGCCTCTTACGCTACATTGACCGCAATACAAGTGGCTCATTTCATTAAGCAAAACATCATTTACCGATATGGGGTTCCTAATGCCTTCGTGTCAGACAATGGTGTGCATTTCAAAGGAAGAGCAGCAAAGGTGCTTGAGGAATTCAATGTTCAGGTTCACAAGTCAACAGTATACAGACCACAAACCAACGGGGCAGTAGAAGCAGCAAACAAGTCAATCAAGAACATCTTGGAGAAAACCATCGAGTCATCCAGAGATTGGCATGAGAAGCTACCATTAGCATTATGGGGGTACCGCACTTCGATCCGAACTCCAACAGGGGCAACACCCTATTCACTGGTTTATGGAATGGAAGCAGTACTTCCTATTGAACTCGAAGTACCGTCCCTGAGGGTGATGATAGAAAGTGAGATTAACGAAGCCGATTGGTTGAGCGACAGGTTCGCAGAGCTAATGTTGTTTGATGAAAGGAGGTTGCGGGCATTGTATCACATTCAAGGATATCAGAGAAGAATTGCCCGCGCATTCAACAAAAAGGTAAAGTCCAGGGATCTGATTGAAGGGGATATGGTGGTGAAGGAAATTCGGGCACCGATATTCGATCCGCGGGGAAAATTCAGGCCAAAATGGGCAGGACCATACATCATCAAGACTATCCTCGACGGTGGAGCAGCAGTGATCCTTGATTTGGATGGTAACGAGTTTAGCAATCTTGTCAACTTAGACCAACTCAAGCGATATTACCCCTGAGAGATGCTCGTTGGGCGGAAAATCGCAAGGGCGAACCGACCCAAGCAAAAATTAGAGCAAGCCTGCTAGTCTGAAAACCCACACTGGGCAGTCTTGGCAAAATTTAAGGCGAAAATTCAAAAGAAGCTCGCTGGACCGAAAACCTGAAAAGGCGGTACCAGGCAAAACTTAGAGCACAAAAAGGAGAGTGTTAATACCTGAGTGAACCTATCCCTGAACTACGCCATGACCTGATTCCTTGAAAAGGGATACGTAGGCAACCCTATCTTGGGGTTCGGTCTAAATCTGATGAGTTGGCCCGCAGTTTTGCAATATTCGAAGGAGATAGCATATGGAACTAGATGAACCAAGAGGGGGAAACCCTTCATTGTTCAATTTTATTCAAATCACTTCTTTGATTACATAAGCTGAGCATAAAAGCCAAAAAAAAAAAAAAAAAAAAAAAAAAAACAACACCATTTATTTCGGGAAACAGTCTAGTGAGTCGGAAAGAAAGTTGCGCTAATTTCTTCAGCGTATGGCCCTCATCTGCATCCTCATCCAATCTCTGTAGTGTCCATTCAAATGAATAGTTGGGTAGGGATCAGGAGCCCAAACGACCCTGCGCCTCCAAGAAGTACGATAGCGCTCAAGAACGGAATGTTTGAGTGCGGGAAGGCTGAAAGTAGCAGGAACTGTATACTCCACTTCTTGGCGAATGCAGTATTGACGGAGAATGCGCTGTGGGAAATAATATGCGTACCCTTGTAATCCCGCTAAAATCACCCATGTGTCTCCCATGTGATTGGCTGTCATATCTGGCAAAGGCAACCAATGGCACCTCCAAGTGATGTGATCCTCTTCCAATGACCTGAAAAAGTCGACCCATTCATCTTCATCAGGTTCGTCATGAGCAAATGGCCTACCCACCCAAGTTCGAGGCTCGTAAACCCAATCACCTGCCGGCTCCCTCAAAAGCCCAACCTTGTCACACAGCCATATCTACAAAACCAAAACACCCGAGTCAAAGTCAAAACCAAAGCCAAACGACCAAAAATCCCCCAAAATTCCCAAAAACCCAAAGCATCCAAACCAAATAAACCAAACCTGAAGCAAAAGCGGACTCCCAGCAAATGTATCTGTTCTCCCAACTTTAACCGCATCCAAGCCCATGATTGTCTCAGCCAAAACCAAAGGAACCACATCCCTCCGTTGTTCAATCTGAGCAGCAATACCGACAATGGCAGAACTGGGATGGCCATCACCGGGGACCAACAAGTACAATGCCAAGAGGCACATGCAAAGTGCAAACATGCGCCTGTTCTGAACGGTAAAATCTAAAAAGTTGCCTGTTGGGCCGTAATCCGCAAAAAGACGGAGGATATTGAGAGTCTCGTTGCGAATCAAAAAGCGCGCAGCACCATTTCCAAGACCAAGCTTCCTGCTGAGAATGTCAGCGTAATTTTGACGGATGGGCGGTATGACGGGATCGACGAAAGCATTACCGCCAAGATATGCTTGAAATTCTTCGACGGTCGGACAAAGTTCTTGCATACCGAAGCGGAACACATGGAGTTCCGAATCCCAACAGCGAACGGCGGCGCGTAAGATGTCTTGGCGAATAGGAAAAGTGTGGAGGTGGCGAAGGGCATTAAGGCCAAGACCCCGAAAGTTGAACCAATCGATGTTTTCAAGGCTAGCAATCCAAGTATTGATAATGGAAGGATCAAGGGCAGCCATGTTTGGGGCAATGAAGAATTGTTGAAGAATATATATGGAGTGGGAAATGAGAATTGATGTAGAAATGGTGTGTGGGGAAGGCTTGGTTATGAATGATATTTATAGGGGATTTTGGGGGAATCTTACAAATTTGCCATGCAACATTGGAAATCAAAGATTACATTTTCAAGATGGTCAATTGCATGTTTTCAAAGTATTTGTGTTTGAAAATTTGAAAGTGCATTGGAAATGCATGGCATTTGTGGGGAAAATGTGAAAAGTCCTTGGGAAGGTGATGTTCAAAGCTTGAAAGATGTTATAGCAGAGCAACAATACATTTGGGGCAGAGGAAACCATGCAAAAAAGTCCAAAAATGCATTGGGAAGCAACATAGTCTGCCTGCCCAGCCTAGGAGTTGAGCGCTCAAACCAGTGAAGTTGAGCGCTCAAACCACATTGAGCGCTCAAGGTGATGAGCTTAAGCGCTCAAACCCTATTGAGCGCTCAAGGCCTGCAGAAACTGCAGCAGACAGCAGCAGCAGTATAATGGCCTGTTTGATGCCCGAAACCTTTTCTAAGCCTCCTAACCCTCATTTAACACCCAAGCCAAGTTTCAATGAGCATTTGTGACTTCACGGAACGTCCCGTACCCCGAGTTATCAAGTCGATACGTGTACGGATACGAGATACGAGAATATGGAAGATTAAAGCTTAGAATGGCCATTCGATGTTCAAATCCATTTCCAAGCCTTGCTAGCTATATCCAATCATCAAAACACGTGTCGGAAGGTATTTACGACTTGTCGGAACACTTCCCGGGGCAATTCTTCAAAGACTCAAGGTTTTGAGGTTCCGATGGCTTATTCAAGCAATGAAATGGCGGCCATCACCATGTCGAAAATGGTTTTAGAAGTCTTCTTGATGAACGGTCACGATCCCAGGGGCATTTATGTCATTTTTGACTTGGTCAAGATGGTAGCATGGCAATTCATTACATACGAAGAGGCTCATGAAGCATTTTACTTTCAAATTTGCCTTATGAACATCAAATTCCGTTCTAAGGTCACTTTGTATAGATTGTTATTGATTGCTTATATGCAGGAAGTGTGTCAAGTTGTGCGGCATATAAATACATCTTCCGGTTGTACATAAATTCAAATAATCATGTTTCGTCCAAATTCTCGAACATGTTAGCTTTTCTTAAAGGTTGAATTTTAGAACTTTATACTCGGATGTTTGAATTCAAGAGTTTGGTGGATAAGTTGCGTACATTCTACAACAGGTTTGTTCGTTTAT
Source organism: Vaccinium vitis-idaea (assembly GCA_963854785.1). Lineage (NCBI taxonomy): Eukaryota > Viridiplantae > Streptophyta > Magnoliopsida > Ericales > Ericaceae > Vaccinium > Vaccinium vitis-idaea. Next base: position 39,246,247 of record OY978216.1, read on the forward strand.
ACGTCAAAACAGCAAGTAATACAACGAACGATGAAAGTGCAAATCATGTGCATAAACTGAACTAAATCCAGGCAAGACAAAACATCGAGTCTGTGCAGGGCACACAACGCCCAATAAAGAAATCCGCAACTGGGGCACGCAGGCCCAATCCATCTATCTACTGGGGCACGCAGGCCCAATCAAAAGAAAAGATAAAAAGCAAAAGCAAAACTCTAAGCTACTCTATGTCTACTATGTACTACCCCGCTTCATCCATCGTCTCGTCCGAGCTCTCAGTCTCGTCCCCCTGTCGCTGCTCCTGTCGCTCCTGCCGGGAAGAGGGATAGTTAGCATCATCAACGCTATCATCACTCGAGCTCGTGGTCTCAACTATCCCCCCAGGTGCTACCTCCACTCTCTGACGGGTCAATCTCCGTGGCCTCACCTCCGCAGGCTTTGAACGCCCAAGCCGCACAGTTGTGTCTCCAGGACCACCAGCTCCGTCATGTGTCCTCTTTCTGATCACGGGCGGCTGCATCATCAAGCAAACAAGGAAAAGAATCAGCACATGGTATAGTCAAGAAATTGAAAGCACAAGGAAGGTAAATTGCATACCGGTGCGACTCTCAGTCGAGAAGGACCAGGAGCAGCAGGAGGTACTGGCTCGCCCTCCCGGCGGATAGTGACCTCCTCTCCAGCTATGAGGCGGCGAATCAGGACGCGTTGTCCTCGGTTCTGCTCATACAAAGTCTGTACCGCCTCATGTGAAACCTGCAAGCATATCAAAATTTGAGTCATCAGTACATTTGGGCATTCATAATTGAAGTTCACAAATTGAAAGAATGGAGTGTTTCTTACCGGTGCTGCAAGTCGCGGGAAGTCTACCGGAGGCCTCGGGATGTCTATATCCCCTATCTCACCACCGGCAGAGGTAACGCGCACCCACCACCTAGCTCCCGCTATCTCCTGGGATGAGGTACCAGTACCCTCACCTCCTGCAATCCCTCCAGCTGAGGCACGCGCCTTCGCGGCCTTCTCCCTCTCCATCTTCTCCATCCACTCCGCCGCTCTCAAGGGACCGGCTAGGTATCTGCTCCGGTAGTCAATATAGCTCAAAGCAGGGCGCAGATACTGGCGCAGGTCCAGGTCGGGCGTTGTGTAGCGCTCTATCTCCGCTAGCGTATACCGGGATGTCATCAGCACCCGGGGAGGAAGGCGTCCTGGCACCCGTGGTTTATCGCCCCGTATCGACTGGCGTAGCACCCTGTCACCAAGGTACCAGAACCAGCCGTACTGGCACTCGAGTAGGACCCTCCCTCTCGTGAGCTCCCTGCTCCGAGCCAGGTAAGGCTCATCGACGGCGTCCCATACTTCCCAGCGAACCTGCAAGAACCATTAAGAGCATCAGATATTGAATTCGTGAAGAAATCAAAAGCAAATTGAGTACATGAGAAAGAGTTCGATATTTACCAGAGAAGCAGGAAGTCTGTCCAGCGAAGCACGGAGAACGTGGATGTTCCCCCGTGCTGTACCGCCATAGCGGAAGCCTTCACCCCAGCACAATGCCCGGGGGATGACATTCGGATCCTGGTGTCGTGTCTCAGGGGGGTGCAACCCCAACACCTCGTAAGCCCAGAGCTGCAATGAAAACAACAAATCAGTCAGTCAGTGTGAATTTTGGTAATCAAGTGCGAGTATCGAAATGCATGCAATTAAATTTGAAACTAAGAGTTTTGAGTTTTACCTCCCAGGCGCTCCATAGTCCTGAAATGCCCGTTCCTTTCCACCTCGAGACGGCATTCATGAACGCGTAGCAGCTTCCCAGCGCTGCCCCTCCCCAGTCATATCTCGCCGCCCTGGCGAAATCTCTCAACCCTCCGAGATAGGAGAGGTGCACCCTGTTACGCCTGTTTGGGTACAGTGATGCCCCAAACAGGTATAACAAGTAGCACCTCGCCTTCCGTGCTGCATCCTCCTCGTCGGTCGGCTCGCCCAATCCCTTCGTCTTGAATTGGCCATATGTGGCCGTCTCTCCCTCCTTGTTGGGCACGAAACCCAAGAACCACCTCAGCGCAGCATCATCCCTGCCAATCCCCGAGTCAAATGGGATCGGGTCTCCTCCTACCTGCAGTCCCGTGATCGCCGAGAAGTCCAGCGGCGTCATCGTTGCCTCTCCGAAGGTGAGGTGGAAAGAACTCGTAGAGTCCCTCCACCTCTCGGCCAGTGCTGTCACCACAGCATGGTCGTGCTGTGTGCCCGTGAGAGTCGGGATGAACCTCCCAAACCCGGCCAGATCCACCAGAGCCCTCACAGAGGCATGCAGCTGCTGGTATACCTCCCAACTTGAGCCCATGCCTCCATGAGCCTTCAAGCGCAAGTCACTCTGCACACAATCAACAGACAGACAAACAATCAGATGTTAGTCCAATCTCTTATTCAAAATCCAGTCATCAACAAGCAGTAATTCAATCATTCAATGCAAATCAGGTTTATTAATTGCTAAAGTGCGTGAAAACAATAAAGCAAGGAAGTAAAAGCAAGTGTACCCTCAAGCAGTCCGTCGAAAGGTGGACCTCGGGGTCCAGTAGCACCTCCTCTCCAAAGTACAACTCCCGTTGGGGAGTGTAAGCGTCTGAAGCGGAAGGCACAAAGAGGTGCACTGGTGGAGCATAAGTCGCCGCATCGAAAGCTGGCCTCCCTCTCCTCAGCCACTGTCTAGCAGCCTGGACCACCGTCACTCTCCGCCCAGCTGCCCTCGCCTCCTCCGCCGCCTCCTCTGTCTCAAACTCCTCGCAGAAGGCCCTCGCCGCCTCGTCCTCAGCGGCGGCCTCCCGTAGCATCGCCACCTCTCTCTCTCTGCTCTCAACTACAGCCTCCCTCGCTGCATCTAGGATCCCCGGGGCATCTGCTGCGGCTGCCATCACCACCTCCGGTGGCGCGTGCTCAAGATAGTCCTCCCGAGAAATCCCAACCGGACCCTGATCCGCCGGCCTACTACTCTGCCCCCGAGTCAGTGACTCTCCACCAATCACCACTGCCTTCCCCTTATCCCCCTCGCTAGGCTGCCGATCAGGTCTCGGCTCAATCCTCCAGCGAGTTACCCTAACCTCGGTATCCTCGCTGTCACTACTGCTGTCGCTGTCCACTTCTTGGACCTCCGCCATCTCTTTGTCTCTCCCATCTCCCCTCTCCTCTACTCTCTCCTCTACCCTCTCCGACGCCGGGGCATCGTCACCACCACCATCACCACCCTCACCATCACCACCCTCACCATCACCACCATCACCACTCTCACCATCACCATCACCTAAACCACTACCCCCACTGCCGCCTTCTCTCTCCCTCTCTCCTTCATCGTTTCCTCCTCTCTCAACTGTCTCCACGGCCGTAGATGACGGCGCGGCCTCTGATGGCCCCTCAACCGCCGGGCCAGGGCCTTGAGCGCTCAAGCTCGGTGGTGGCAAAACCTCAGCACCACCGTTGCTCTCCCTCGACGTCGGCGAGTCCACCGGAGGATGTGATTCGTTGGGATTCTCCATGTAAATTGATCAACACCTCAAAATCGAGCCCTAATCGACTGGAATCGAACCGAAATTGATCGAAATCGTATGGGAAAACCCTAGAATTTGGGGGTTTTGATTTTTCAAGAAATTTGAGGGAAGAAACGAATGGGTTTGGTTCGGAATCGCGAGAGAAGTATGAGGGGTTTGATTTCGAAAAGTTTTGAAACGTTATGAGGTTTAATCGGAGTAAAATCGGAGTTTTAAACGGACGTTATGTTTCTGAACCGTCGTCCCCGATCAGGGGTCTAAGCGCTCAAGCTGGACCTTTTGAGCGCTGGAGGGTCAACGTTTGAGGTTGAGCGCTCAAGGCTTCAGGGTTGAGCCCTCAAGGTAGGGTTGAGCGCTCAAGGGGGAGGACCCTGAGCGCTCAAACCCAATCCTGGCATAATTCTTGGCTTCTTTTGCAAGCTTTGCCGGGGCATTTTGGGCATCCTTTGTGATTTGTTAGTGTGTTTTGGATTTGATGGTCCCAATCAATCGAACGCGTATAGATCCAAGGATCTAAATTTCGGTAATTGGTCGCGCTAGACCATGTTAATCAATCAAAGTGTGTTGTACAATCATGCTTCGTGTTAGCGTATGCGCGAAGTGTTTTGACTGCGGTCTGAGAGCTTTATGCTCATTTAAATCATTTTCTGAGGGCCACGTGCTCGTTTAAATCATAGTTCACCAATCATGTTTTCGCGTTAGCGTATGCGCGAAGTGTTTTGACTACGGTCTGAGAAGCTACGTGCTCGTTTACATCATCATTTTTGAGGGCCATGTGCTCGTTTAAAATCATCTCTCGAAGCCACACACTTGTTTAAAATCATGTTTAGCAATTGTGTTCCAAGCCAATCTTGTTAATCATCTGAGTTTTTGTTGATCACTTAACTGTCATGCCGCTAAGACCATCACATTTATGTGTTTGGTTCAATAGCGTATCGATTGCCTCGTTGCTCAGTAGACAATCATCTTATCATTGGTTATCTTGTTGCTCAAGGGATAGCCCCATTAAATTTAGCCTCCCCGTTGTTCAGAGGGTAGCTACACAATCACAATCACAATCACAATCACAATCACAATCACAATTATTTGCTTCATTTGCTAAGGCGTTTCACGACCCGGGAAGGCTCGTCGATTCGCGTTGTATCAATTGTCCTGAGGGACCAAACTTTTTGATCAATCGTCCTGAGGGACGGGAGAACCCATTGCGTTTGTGTGCACATACCCCCAGGAACTACGCCGGTCTGATCCCTACAATGGGGTACGTAGGCAGCCTGAATGGCACGACCGATTGGTTTTTAATGTTTCCTTTTGCAGTTTGAGATGTATTACGGATAGCGAGTTGGGTCATCTATATCTTGGACGTTACTCATACCAAATCAATGGCATCGAGTCTCATCCAAGAGGGGCAACTGTAGACACCCCAATTTTGAACCCGAGATACGCTCGTGCATTTCCAATGATGAAACGGACCAATCATGATTACTTGGAACTTGTGAAAATGACTTGAATTTGATCAAAACCAACCAAGCACCACCCAAACAATCAAAATGTACCAAACCAACCCAAGCACTGCCAAATCAAGCCAAGCCAGCAAACTGCCATCCATAGCCTTGAGCGCTCAAACCCCTGAGGAGCACCTTGAGCGCTCAAGCCCACGGCTTTGAGCGCTCAACTCCGGTCCAGTCAGCAACTTGCAGAGTATCTCATCATGAGATTTCCTGCATGGGAGCGTCTGGGGTTGATCTTATACGATCTCTATGTGTACAATACACTCCACCAACTCCAAAAATACACCAAAAATACTCCCAAATACACAAACCCACTTCCTCTCTCTCCTCTCTTCCCTCCCACTCACTCTATAAAAGCCACCCACTACCCCTGGTTTTGGGGATGAACTCTCATACTCCTCACCTTCGGTTTCCATCAGAAAACCACTCCTCTCTCTCTCTCTCTACAAAACCACTCTTTTACCATCAAAACCACCTACAAAACCACTCATCAAACCCAGAAATTCGACCCTTGATCAACGATCAGCCACCTACATTGTTCAATTCGGCCAGATTACAAGCCAAAAACATCCACAATCAACCTCTCAAAGCCCAGAATCAAGCTCAAATCACAAACATCTTCCAAAAGGTAGTAAAACATGTGATGAACTCACTGTTTTGATCCTTCTGAGGAAGGCTAGTGAGTTTAAACAAGTTCTCTATACTTGCATTGAACTCACAAAGGTCTGAAAGTTGCTCAAAAACCTTTTTCAAATTTGCAGTTACAACAGGTTTGAGCGCTCAAGCCTCTGGCCTTGAGCGCTCAAGCCCAGTTCTGAACAAGCCTCTGTTTTGCTAACTTCTGAGCTTCCTTTTGATTTTGATCATTATTTAAAAGTTAATTTCGTTCATGTAACACTCGAAGCAGTTTATTTCCACACCAAAACTACATGCATGAATGTAAATTAACCGTTTTATGGTGATCAAAGAACAAAATCTTCAAATTTCTCATATTCAACTGCAAAACAGTGGCTGTCAAACCTTTTGAAACTTCATTTTATGCATTTGGTGGTCCTGAGGAGGTATAGAAATCTGTTTAAAAGGTCAAAAAGTGGAAAGCCGTGTAATGGTTTGAGCGCTCAAGGTCAGATCCTTGAGCGCTCAAGCTATTCTTGGCTTTGTTTGCAATTTTCAGCAACTCTGATGATGGATTATGATTTAATTCCTTGTTGGTGTGTATAAATCGTCAGTGCAGCGTTTGCAATCTGAATCCCTCTCTCTTGCAAAAATTGGTTTGAGCGCTCAATCCATGATCCTTGAGCGCTCAAACTGGTTCTAAAGCAAGTATGTTTTAAGCATTTTCTGGTGATTTCTAGAGTGAGGTGATACTTGTGTGATGTTTCTGTAGTGGTTCAAAGTCTTAAAGTATCATCAAACATTAAAAACCAGCAAGGAAAATGTGTGGGTGGAATGAGGGTTGAGCGCTCAAGTCATCACCCTTGAGCGCTCAATCCCCATTCTGGGATCCAGACTGCAAGCAGTATGATAAGTTTCATGATCATAATTTCTTGAGTTATTGTGTGATTTCTGTTGTAATTTACTTCTGTGAATATTTTGTAGTTTCATGGTCATCATCCATGTAGATCGCGCGCACAAGCATCCACTGTAAATTCGTATCCCTTGTATATTTTGTTATTATGTGATCCCTGTCCCCGATTCCCCATTTATGTGAATAAATTAAATTTCACACATTTTTAAAATCCCACAAAATGTTGAGTAGAGACCGGTTCACGGACCGGGCGAGAGGGGTGCCGTAAAAACATTCCCCTCTCGTAACCAAACCCCCAAATCCGAGAAATCTTTGGTTCCGTCAGGACTAGTAAAATCTTTTTCAATGGGCAGCAAGTCATGTTTTTTTTATCGGTTTCTCGGGTTCGGACCTCAAATCCGGGTGGCGACTCAAACAATCGCAATCTTTTTCGAGCAATCCAGGTGGGCCGTCCACACAACCTATAGGTGACAAAACTATTTTTCGTCACCAAGACTATCAGAGACAAAAACCATGCTTTTCGTGACGATTTCATTCGTCTCCAAAGACCAAATTTCTTGTAGTGCTATTTAGTGAATGTGGTGTTGATATTCAAGCCAACATGTACTTATCTTTAGGTGTGGCAAATTGAACACAAACTCAATAATAAACCCAAATCCACACCCACTAATAAAGAAAATAAACCCAACTCATTTATTTGTTGGGTCAGAACGAGTCAAAATTCATCTAATCCATTTATGAAGTGAGTCGAGTTAAATGACCCAATAAGTTAAAAAAAACATAACCCACCAGTCACCACATGACCGTGTCGTACCGAGTCAAAATTATATTTATAAGGACTTAGAATTACCTACTACTCAGAAGAATAGTGGCTAAGTCCGAGTGTCGATCCGCGGAGACAATTTGACTGAGTTATGTTAACTTCGATTTGCTTCTAATTTAATTCTGTAAGAAGAGGATTGGTTTAATCGATTTTGGAAACTGAATGAATTAAGAGAACAAGTAATTAAATTGGTGAAAAACTAGTGAGAGAAAGATCTAGGGTTTCGAATCCACCTCGACCACGTAACTAGGTTATGCATAGGTTAGGATTTCTAATCGAATCACAGTTTGTCAAGAGAATAATTGAGTTGTTAACTGGCATGGACTACTATCCCATAGCACGGACCGTCTCGCTGGCACAAACCACCTCTTTCACGGACTGTCCAGTGGCACGATCTGTCTTATGAGTATAATCCATCTCAGTTACCCAAGCACAAGTGAAGAAAATCATCGATTAACTAGGTATTTGAGAGTGCACACACAAATACTCAACCGATAGAAAGAATTGAGACGATTCCATTCATATGTAATGAAAACAAGTACTTAGTTAACCAATCTGTAAGGACTCGTGTTTTTAAATAATTTTCCGGAAATAATGTTGGGGAAATGTGAGGAAATGAAAATAGTGTGACATGGGGTCAATATGAGTTGGTAATTGCATTTGGGTGTTTGTGAAGCACATAAGAAACTAGAGGGGTGTAAGTGCTAGTGTGAGAGTGTATATAAACACTTTTGGATCAGATTTTGGCCAAAATAATCATCTTCTTCTTCTCCCAAAATTAGCCCCTCCTCCTCTCTCCTCCATTTTTGCTCCTTTGAGCTCAAATTACTCCCTCCTCATCAAACTTCTTCACAAATTGACCAAAGAGTCATCATCTACGCGTGTTTGGGAGCTCGGAGTACCATCTTTTCGCACCGGGAGGACCAAATTCGGGATTGCTCAAATTGGGGATCTACAAATTCGTTTTTGGGTTGACTTGGAGCAAATCCTTGAGGTAGGGAACAATCTTCTACCTCCTCTAAGTGTATGTCTGTTGAATGATTGCATTGGTTGTGTTCTTGTTCCCAACTTCTTGTTAAATTTGATTATCTCCATGGAATTAACTTTGGATCATGTATGAGTTTGGGTTTTGTGTATTTGGTTGATAAATCCTTGAATTGGTTGTTGATATACCCCTCTCCTATGAGTAGATGTTGTTTGGAACCTCAATTTTTGGCTTGGGTTGAAATCCCCTCCATTTGGAAAAATCTGAAAATCTGAAAATTTGCTCGAAAGGGGCCTTTGTATCGATACCCCTTTTCTTCGGTATCGATACCCAGACTTTCTGTAAAAATTTTAGCAACCCGGTATCGATACAGCCTTTCTCTAGTATCGATACCCACTGCGACAGATTTTTACCCAACTTCGCAGGCACGCCCCGGCTTCATCCGAACTCCGATTGAGGCGATTCTTGAACCGTTAGAAAGCTCTATGAGTCTACTTTCAAACCCAATTGGTCTCATATTCATAGCCTTTGTATTTTGAGAGAAATGTACTTTCTCCTATCAAGGTGTCGGATTTTCTCGAGATTCATAATTCCATTTTCATGTTTCTTTGCGTCGGGCCTTTATTGGTCTTTCCTAAGCTTCACAAATCGACTTCTAAGCTTTGGTAGCCTATCGTGGTATGAATGATGTTTTGTTATGATCTCTCACGTTCTTGGACACATATTAACTTTGCCACAACTGACACACTACGAGCTTTCGAACTAAATGAATTACATGGATGTTTTTGGACACTTGATTGTTTGATAAACTTTTGAAAAGGATAATTTGTTTACTCTAGGGCCACCATTTGGTGCATCCCTAGCCATGGGTGTTCGGAGCCCACGAAATCCGGCAGGGGTGTTCGGAGCCCACGAAATCCGGCAGGGGTGTGCGGAGCCCACGAAATCCGGCAGGGGTGTTCGGAGCCCACGAAATCCGGCAGAGGGATTCATTCCCTATTTAAATAAGTGGTTATTTGTGAAGAGATGAAAAAGGACATGTTTTATGAAAATGACCATGTTTTTGAAAGGATTGAATCTACGACATGAAACGTAACGTTTACGAGGAAATCTATAGACACTTGGGTTTGATTCGATCTTTGGGGCATCTATTGGATATTCTCTCATCAAGTCGACCTAGTTTGGACTATTTTAGCTTATTCATTCATGTGTATCACACCTCCATATGCATGTTTCATCTTTTATACCCTTAGCGTTGGTAGAAAAGTTTCCTGCTGGGCTAGTGAGCTCAACCTATCATTTTCAGGTACTCGGCAAGGCCTGTGATTGGAATGCTTGGCGTGTGGATGCATATCATGGAGCTCATTTGACATGAAGTTATTTTATCCTCTCTATCGTTAATATATTTTGGGAGATGATATTGTAACTTTGATTCCTTAAATCTTTTGACAAAACTTGGTTATGTAATAACTCTTAACTATTAATTACTTATGCATGGGTACGGGTACCTCTTGTAGAAACCCGATGTACTTTGACTTTGACTTTTCAACGGTGGAATGTATGACTTTTGGTTTATCCTACGTGGATTTTATTGGTATTTGGTTTATTAAATTTGAGGGCGTGACACAATCGATTCGAAATAGAAAACCTAGGTCTACACATAAACAAGGTTACTTGATTCGGTGCTTCATCTTCCCTCTAGATGAGGGGTTTAATTAGCAGGCCATGAGAGAGATTGGAGCTCTTGGAATTGAAGAAAACTTGAAGAACATGAAGAACAATGGAGTTTCTCTCTCTAGGTTGCCTCCAAAACAAGTGGGGAATCCTAAAACAATGTTAGGAAGTTTTATTTATACTTAGAGCCCTAAACATTACATAAAAATACGTAAATTCGCTGAATCCTGTCGACATGGTCCGGACGGGTGAAATGGTGGTCCGGACTACCAAGTCAGATTGTTCAGTGAAGCTTGTGGAGTCGCTGGTCCGGACGGGGAAAGTGGTGGTCCGGACTACCAAGTCAGAAAGTTGACTCTTGGTTCCCATTTTGCTCCTCTTCGCATCCTTGACGCTTCTAACCCACTCCAAAGCATGTTTACCAAGTCCTTGAGCATTCGGAGCCTGTAACACCAATAACCAACAATCACTAATTAAATAACAACCCAATTAGCCTAACAAAGTGCAAATTAGAGATGTTAAATGGGTGCTTTTCAGCATCTATCACACCCCCCAACTAATACTTTGCTAGTCCCTAGCAAAGAGAAATTAAATTACTAACTAAATGCGATTTAAGGATAGTTCTTTTAAACCCCTAGGCGGCCCCAGTAGGACGAGTGAAGTCTCGTGAGGGTTTTCAGCAGTGATCACCCACAAAACACAAAGGGAATTGGATACTACAAATGCAACTCAAACCCAACCGACAACATCTCAAAGTACCGTAGCGAATGCCATGCAAGTCAAAGACAAGATGCTTTATTCATGCAAAGATTTAAACAAGTGAATTCTCGTATTCAATCTACCACAAAGATTAGCCTTCGCACCTACGATCGGATAGGGATTTATCACATAGCATGTGTGTAAGTGAGAACCACACAAAGAGATTCACCAACCCTGAAAACAGTTCACACTATCAATAGCCCGGTGTGTCTCTAAATTCACCCCCTCCCTTTATTCAACTGATTCCTTTTTTATTTATTTATTTTTTCTTTTTCATGTGGTTGTGCAATGTCCGATTTTCTCGGGCTTTCTAGTTGACCCTTTTAGCGAGCTTCAGGTAGGTCATCCCCAAGCCAGATGGCCTTAGGGTACCAGGTTTAAAGAGACCCCTCAGACTTAATTGCTCGAGTAAAAAAGGCTTTAGGAAGAGACCCAAACTAACCACATTCAACCAATGCCTTCACAAGGTCTATCCATCTTTTGATGCGAACAACACGGTGGGAGCAAATCCCGATTGCCCGGTTACTCAATGAATGCCCAGATAAGCAATATCAATTTAGCGCACAATGTAGAGAAGGGGTTCCAATTAGCCCGCGGGCATAATCAACTAACACCGAAATATCAATGACATGTAAACCAAATTCAAGGTCAGTGAATGCTCAAAGTGGGACAGTGCGCGTGAAAAAGCATGAACTTAAGTGATCAAACACTATCCAACTATAGATGATACGGGCTAACTAAGTGCTTTCTATCAACATCTCATTCACAAGCTTAAACCGATCCATGAACTCGCATCAAGACATTAATTCGCATGATAAACAGCACAACACTAATCAATAGCCATCAATCAAGAATAAGTGCACTCAAGCATCCAATGCCCTTGAAATTCTTTTTTTTTTTTTTTTTGGATTTTCAAAACTCTAAGTATGAACAAGTGACAAAGTAATCCCTCCCCCCAACTTGAATAGAGCAATGTCCTCATTGATTGCACAAACACTAAAAGATAAGGACGTAAATAAAGAAAGAGGAAAGAGATCACCTCGAACTAGCGAACAACACAAGAGAAAAAAAATAGGTGGGGAAGGAGACTCCCCAAACTTGAATCAAGCAAACTGCATTTGTTAGTCCGCAAGACACAAAACAAAAGGAAAAGAAAAGAAAAGAAAGAAAAGAAACGATACTAAAAGCTCTGCAAAACATTGAAATCCACAACTTTCTTCACGCGAAAGGCACGGGTACTACTTTTCTCCCTAATTTCTCACTTAAATTTGTGTAGAGAAGGTCATCATAACAATCCCGAGTAAGTCATGACTCAACAGGTTAAATCACTCAAGGTTCTTCCTTAAAGAAATCAGAGTCAATCATCTTTTATGACTATCCGAGACACGGCAATAAGATTGTTAGATACCCAGATACACAAATTTAAGGCTAGAAATTAGGTGGCTATACCGGACCATTGATAGCCGTTCGAGCACGGCTAACACTAGAGTTATCACAAACTCCAAGGATTTATAGTCTTCTAGACTTGTCACGATTCACCACACATTTAACACTCATAGAATAGATTCAATTCTCCATTTAAAGTTCACACGAGATGGATCATCCCAAAAGACATCATTCGACTCTTCCATAGTAATGAAAAACAGTAGGTCACATAATCGAGTCGAAATTGTTCCTCGTCACCAAACGAGTGAAGTTACCATACCAACGGAAGGTTTGCTTGTACAAAAGTACCTCTAACAAAATTCTATGAGCTGGATCCAGGGGCTCTATCCCAAAGATAAAATCGCAGGCGACTTCTTTGACGTACAGTCCAGTGTCATCAATTACGCTATTCTGTTCAGACTGATCACTATGTATAGGTAGGACAACTGACATAATTTCTACTAGCTCCAACAATTTGACACGATGATTGGGTGACAAAGGTTTCAACTCACAGTTAGATGACTCTGTGGCAATCAAGAGTGGAGATAATGAAAAAGGTCGAAGTGGCTCCACATTAGATATCCACTCCTCAATATGTGACCAAGGAGATGGACTCATCAAGTTCAAAATTATCACCACAGTGAGCTAAGTAGGTCTCTAAAGAATCATTACAACCAGAATTAGTGAAAGAATTACCATCCAGACTAGGAATCTTGTAAAAGTTACTAACCTCCTAGTGTAAACTAAACTCCAGTTTTACCTGTTCCTCACTGACATCAATTGCAAAGTGCTAGTTGCTCTTATTTTGGCGATGTATCTGTGTTTTGGTTGACCTCTTGTTAGCCTGTTATCTCCCTTTGGGTTTGAGTAGGCATATGATTGTCGCTTGGAGGGGTGCCAACCTAGTTGGGATGCCTTCTTGCGTTATGATGCCTTTCACTCGAATCCTTTTAATCTTTGTAATTTGTTTTCAAAGATTAATAAATTTTCTTTGCCGTTCAAAAAAAAAAAAAACTTTGTAAGCTTCCCTAACCATCTCTTGATAAGGCCTCGTGGTGTTCCCTTTCTCTGCTTCCACAGGAAGGTTAGAAGTCCCGATAAAGCCTAGACCAATACTCTGCATAAAGTTGGTATTAAAACAAGTCACATTATGGATTTTTCTGCACAACCATCTGGTGGTTATGACAAAGTCGGATGCATGCAAAAAAATTTGTACAATCATTTTACGGCTCGGTGACATATAAAGGTTGTAGATGGTGACACGGAAGGTGCCTTAGCCTACTTGTGTGCGAAAGCCGAATCTGATTGTTCTATTACAATTATGAGGTGGATATTGACCATTCAGTTGTGGATGGTGAATCTACTGTTGAATCTAATTTGGTAAGTCTCCTATTATGTATTAATAATAGACTATCATCAATTTGACCATTCGCTATTTAAATATTTAAACTGTGTAAACTGCTGGATGGTCAACAAATCCCATGAGTGTTTATGCCCAATTCTTGGGCAGTAACTCTGAAGGATGGTCAACAAATCCCGACAATGGTTTAGAAGCCTAATTCACTAAAAATTAGTAATTGCCGTAGTAAGTAGGGAATTTTGTAGTAAGTATGGACTTTCTTGATGTAATATTGAAATCTTTGTTCGTCTTAAGTAAGATATTTGGAGTTGGATGTTGTGGACTATTTATCATGTAAGTTGATTTGTATTTCTGAAGTACTACCAATAGCTATAGTAACTATGTCTAGATTTCAGTAAGTAAATCTTATATCAGTGGTAAGTACGTCTAGAATCTAGTAAAAATACCCTATCTTTATGGTAAGTATGCCCAGATAATGAAACCAATTCAATGGTAATTCCATATTCTATTAAAACATTTCCTATACTAGTGGGATTGCACGTGCATTGCACGTGGTGTTTTGTTCGAACATAGTCCATGTTCTTGGTCTATGATTTGTTCTCTGTAAACTTTAAATTTGATTATATGGACAAATTTTGGAAGCCATGTCCTTCTATAGAAAGCAAATTTTGTTGCCAATTGTCGTAGAGCATGAATCCTTATAGATTACAATGGTGAACAATTGATAGAAGAAAAGTTGCACAGTGGACCTAGGGGAGTAGAAATGATTCAATGGCAAAAAGCAAGAAACATCGAAATAAATGAACATGTGATTGAGACTGCTATGAAGAGTTAGGACAATTATAACCAACACATTCCATGTATGTCTTCAGTTCCAAACTCTACAACAAGTTTATTAAACAATTGTCTTGTGAACAATACACAAAAATATAAATACAAAGTACAAAATTGGGAAAAGAAATCTAATGTTGCTGCAATTAATCTTTCTCTATCTTTATGGCCTTTGGCAGTGTTTCTTCCACGTTCACAATGCATTCCTTTCGGCTTCGGAAGATTCCTTTTGCTTGAATATTTCTTGTACTACAACTTCGCCCTCCATTCGGTCCTTGTAAAAAATATGTATCGTCCACCATAGCAGTTTATCAAATGTTTGTAAAACTTGTTGTTTTCACCTTCCTGCGATAGTGGAATATGTGAAAATGAAATTAGTCTATAGTATCTTTCCCTTCTTCCTTTTGTACTAGGGTGGCGGTGGTAATTGCAAACCTTGTTAAGCATTCTAATGAATTCAGATATAGTACAACCAACAAGCTTTTTCGCTGCATCAAATAATTTGATATTAATTTGGCGCACTCCGTCAACTACATTGAGCTTCATCATATACCTAATGAATTCGAAATGCCGCTTCATCATTCCTTTGATTGCTGGAAAAGCTTCTTGTAGGATGAGGAGAGGTTCGCTTCTTACACCACGAGAACAGCCGCCTGCCGCTTTACTGTGCCATACAAATAGTCCATTGGCAACGTAGCACAAACGGGAACCAAAGCAACAACCAGGAAGAACATAGACATATCAATGAGTGCAAATACTCAATGGTACCCACAGGTGAACAGTTGTGCATGACTGGATTCTGTAGATGCTAGGACTCTGATGGATCCTAGGCTGCAAAATTAAGAATTGAAATGAACTGTAGTAGAATCATGGGCACCTTGGCCTGCATGTGTCTTACAAAGAACAACTTCCTAAGCAGGAACATTATAAACTATACCAAAATTTAGTGAACATTAACTCCCCTGTAACACCACCAACTCTAGGACAGTGGGGTCACTACTACAAAAAACCATAAGCATCACACTTTTTAGGTGTGATGTTTTACTTTCCATCTCGCTCCCAAAAGCATGGTGGATCCAGGTGTGATTGTAAGTCATTGTTTTCCATCACACTTATTAAGCGTGATGAAAAGACAACAACAATCACGGTCAAAAAGCATGATCGTTTCTTGTAAAAACCGAGATTAAAACTAATTCCGCATGATTTTTTTTTGGTTTTCAATCTCGCTTTTCTTCTAAAAGCGTGGTTGAATGTAACATATGATCACATCTAAAAAGTGTGATCTTTTATGGTTAAAACTGAGATAGAAAATAAATAAGCGTGATCTTTTCTTATTTAAGATCTCACTTATTTGAAAGTAGTGACATCTTTTCTTTAGCACAATATAAAAAAAAATATTGCAGCCATTTATATTATTTCAATTAATCTGAACTATTTATTTGCACCAATATACATCAATTACACAAAAACAAGCATAATTTCAATAAAAAAAATTACAAGCTACTTATAGAAGTTACCAACACAAAAATAAAGAAGTTCACAACTTAATTGGTGTAAGGACCAAATTCCAAAGTCGTCTTGTTTGGCAATTCCATACGACAAAAGACATATTTTTATCGAGTTGTAATTTTATTGTTTTTCCTTAATTTTCTAAGTAGCGAGTCTGTACAGGATTAGAGTGGAAGGAATCATTTTATTATGTAATTTGAGAGTTAGTGCTTTAGTCGTTTTGTGCCGATCAATATGGTGCATTTAGCACGGGAAGATCGATCATTGGATCAATCGGTTTATTAGTCGGGTGTCTCCAATATAGCACAAGCCGCAAGGTTGCACAGGGCGTACAGGTTCAGAGCATAGCGACTGATAGATGGATCAATTGGGTTCTTGCTCGGGCAGCTTCAAAAATTAGATCTATAATGGTCTGATCAATCGGCTTGCAATGCGATTGATCGGAATGACAACTCTATAAATATATCACAGTTTTAGATCTAGGGTAAGGATGTCGGCTGAAAAAGAATATTAGAGCCGATTGTTCTCAAAGGCATAAAACCCTAGAGTATCGAGTGTGAATCTTGAAGCACAAGATCAATGAAACTTTAATCAAAGCTTCAAGAGGTTTCTACATCAATCAATAATCAAGTTCAAGTTGTTTTCCGGTGGATTTCCAGAAGAACGTTTGGAAGGCTCGAGGATTCGAGGCAGCGACAATCAAATACTGGGTGTGGTGTACGAGGATTCGACAAGTACATCTTAGAGCGATTGTGAGTGATTCAAATCGTAGGGTAAGATTACTTGTAACTACACAATGATTTTATAGTGTTTGATTCCTTCCCGTGGTTTTTGTCCATTTAGGGTTTTTCCACATATATCTGGTGTTCATTAGTTTATTTGCTTTATGGTTATGATTGGGTCATATATTGATTGTTGTTATTGTTTTTTTTTAGATAAAATAATCTAGCAAATTATAAAACCTAGGCTATCTAGGATTTTTCAATTGGGATATCCATAGAATGGGTCTTATCGTTATTAACACAACTGTACAATCTATAACCTAAGTTCTGTAAAGAAAGATTACTAATTGCATAAGCGGTGATCTTTCAAGACTTTGATTTCCCATGGAAGATAGCAGTACCTCAATCCATATCTTCGAAATGCATCATCAAACATTTGAGCATCACTTGGACACTGCACACATACAAGAACAACACACGAGACAAACAATCTATTTAATCAAAGTCATCACTCTAACACTCACAAAGTACTGATCAAGTATTAAATGCACCGCAAGGAAAATTGAACGGGCACTGCAGAACTATCATAACATTGTCAAGAAGACTTTATTTCGGCAAGAAAACAATCAAGGCAATAATCCCATATTCGTTCATAGGATCAAATATGAAAGATCAATGTATTCCATTGTCAGCACAAGCGTAAATTTAAATGCAGGTTGTGAATGGCCTTGAATAACAAATGAAGGAAAGAAAATTTCTTTGACAATTATGAAATAGCACAAACCTTGTTACAGCTGGGAACAAGTTCTTGTAAAGCCCTCATCCTTTCTTCTATCCTTTCTCTACGTAACTGTGAAGAGGGAAAAACGAAAAAAATAAAACTCTCAATGCAAAGAAAAGATGACAGAAACAGAAACATGGAGCTACAAATCCTACTTTTTGGTTACATGGAAAAAGTTCTTGAAACCCTTCATTTAAATAGTGAATGATCATACATATTTTTTAAGTGTATTATTTTGTGTCTTTGGGACAACTCCTTCAGCTTTTAATTGTACTTATGCTCCCTAAACAACTTTTATACTTATGCTACTCAAATTACCCTCTCAGCAATACTGTGGGGATTTGTGGCTTGCCCACGTCGAGCTTGCACCCTTGGGTGGATGGAAGGTGGATGTGGTACAGAGACTGTTGTGCTGGGCGTTGGTTGACCATGAAAAGCCTGCAAAAACAATCCACAAGCCGGTGGCAATTACAAATCCAAGTTCTGAATATTATACTGCAAAACTCCAAACAGATAACTTAATGCGTCATAAATCATAAGCTTCAATGTAGAACTGGCTTCCGCTGGACTAGTTATTGTTCATGTTTATTTGAAGCCCTAAAACAATTGCAAATTATGACGTTGGAAGTACATATACAGGAGCTTCACTATACTGTCCATATAGGGAATGGTGATGCATCGTTCATCTCTATTAATCCCCCCACGGGACTGACAAATTAAAATAAAGAAAAACACTTTCATGCTTTCATGTACCAACAACAACTCAATCACCAATAAACATACAAAATAAATTCTTATAGCTATAACATTTAAACAAGAAGACGTACTATAGTCTTTAGTATTTATGTATGAGAATGCATACAACGTAAAATCGTAAACAAACATACAAAGTAAATTCATATAGACATAACATTTACAAATGCATACAATGATACAACTGAAGTCCACATAAGATTTATTGCTAATTGCCCAAAGTGAGAAGCAAATATACTCCGACAAGGACATTCTAATATGCATATTTGCTAATTTTTGAGTCCCAAATCAGTAAATAGAAATTCAAGAAAAATGGAGTTTCACAATAGTAATTAACATAGCAAGTCATGAAGGGCTTTTCGTTTGTAATCTCACCCGCGTGGCTCTCATGTAGAAATCGATCAAATTTCATTCTATTACGTACCAAGAACAACTCAGATCAAGATCTCATTTACACCAAGGAAACCAAAACATATCAGCAACATGCATCCATATTTGTTGCTCTGTATGAAAATCATTTACAGTAATATGTACTAAAATTTTACTCTGTGTATGTGAAAGTAACTAGGAATTAATGAGAAAGAGTATATGAACCTGGTGAGAAACGGATTGGCGCACAGAATGAGGCTGCAACAGAGAGCCCACTGCAGAACAAAGTATAGGAAAACTTGAAAAAAATAAGACAACTAAATTAAAAGATGGGGAAGGAAACCACACAAGGGTCCACTGCAACAGAGAGCCCCACAATGTTTCAAAAACTAATCACAGAACTATCATAGCATGAAAGCAGCACTTGGGCTATTCAAAGCATGAGTCTGAAACATGCTCATATGCTCCTCTTCCTCTCCATTTAGATTACTGAATGCACCCAAAAGAAACAAGGAAAAACAAAAGTTGGAAGAAGAAAAACCCATGCAAATGGAGTTATCAAAGAACTTTAGATTTTGACTGATGAAATAAGATGGAGGTTGTATCCGAAGCAAGAATTTGAGCAAAAAAACACTTTCATGCTTTCATGTACCAACAACTCAAATCACCAATAAACATACAAAATAAATTCTTATAGCTATAACATTTAAACAAGAAGACCTACTATAGTCTCTCGTATTTATGTATGAGAATGCATACAACGTAAAATCGTAAACAAACATACAAAGTAAATTCATATAGCCATAACATTTACAAATGCATACAATGACACAACTGAAGTCCACATAAGATTTATTGCTAATTCCCCAAAGTGAGAAGCAAATATACTCCGACAAGGACATTCTAATATGCATATTTGCTAATTTTTGAGTCCCAAATCAGTAAATAGAAATTCAAGAAAAATGGAGTTTCACAATAGTAATTAACATAGCAAGTCATGAAGGGCTTTTCGTTTGTAATCTCACCCGCGTGGCTCTCATGTAGAAATCGATCAAATTTCATTCAATTACGTACCAAGAACAACTCAGATCAAGATCTTATTTACACCAAGGAAACCAAAACATATCAGCAACATGCATCCATATTTGTTGCTCTGTATGAAAATCATTTACAGTAATATGTACTAAAATTTTACTCTGTGTATGTGAAAGTAACTAGGAATTAATGAGAAAGAGTATATGAACCTGGTGAGAAACGGATTGGCGCACAGAATGAGGCTGCAACAGAGAGCCCACTGCAGAACAAAGTATAGGAAAACTTGAAAAAAATAAGACAACTAAATTAAAAGATGGGGAAGGAAACCACACAAGGGTCCACTGCAACAGAGAGCCCCACAATGTTTCAAAAACTAATCACAGAACTATCATAGCATGAAAGCAGCACTTGGGCTATTCAAAGCATGAGTCTGAAACATGCTCATATGCTCCTCTTCCTCTCCATTTAGATTACTGAATGCACCCAAAAGAAACAAGGAAAAACAAAAGTTGGAAGAAGAAAAACCCATGCAAATGGAGTTATCAAAGAACTTTAGATTTTGACTGATGAAATAAGATGGAGGTTGTATCCGAAGCAAGAATTTGAGCAAAAAAACACTTTCATGCTTTCATGTACCAACAACTCAAATCACCAATAAACATACAAAATAAATTCTTATAGCTATAACATTTAAACAAGAAGACCTACAATAGTCTCTCGTATTTATGTATGAGAATGCATACAACGTAAAATCGTAAACAAACATACAAAGTAAATTCATATAGCCATAACATTTACAAATGCATACAATGACACAACTGAAGTCCACATAAGATTTATTGCTAATTCCCCAAAGTGAGAAGCAAATATACTCCGACAAGGACATTCTAATATGCATATTTGCTAATTTTTGAGTCCCAAATCAGTAAATAGAAATTCAAGAAAAATGGAGTTTCACAATAGTAATTAACATAGCAAGTCATGAAGGGCTTTTCGTTTGTAATCTCACCCGCGTGGCTCTCATGTAGAAATCGATCAAATTTCATTCTATTACGTACCAAGAACAACTCAGATCAAGATCTCATTTACACCAAGGAAACCAAAACATATCAGCAACATGCATCCATATTTGTTGCTCTGTATGAAAATCATTTACAGTAATATGTACTAAAATTTTACTCTGTGTATGTGAAAGTAACTAGGAATTAATGAGAAAGAGTATATGAACCTGGTGAGAAACGGATTGGCGCACAGAATGAGGCTGCAACAGAGAGCCCACTGCAGAACAAAGTATAGGAAAACTTGAAAAAAATAAGACAACTAAATTAAAAGATGGGGAAGGAAACCACACAAGGGTCCACTGCAACAGAGAGCCCCACAATGTTTCAAAAACTAATCACAGAACTATCATAGCATGAAAGCAGCACTTGGGCTATTCAAAGCATGAGTCTGAAACATGCTCATATGCTCCTCTTCCTCTCCATTTAGATTACTGAATGCACCCAAAAGAAACAAGGAAAAACAAAAGTTGGAAGAAGAAAAACCCATGCAAATGGAGTTATCAAAGAACTTTAGATTTTGACTGATGAAATAAGATGGAGGTTGTATCCGAAGCAAGAATTTGAGCAAAAAAACACTTTCATGCTTTCATGTACCAACAACTCAAATCACCAATAAACATACAAAATAAATTCTTATAGCTATAACATTTAAACAAGAAGACCTACTATAGTCTCTCGTATTTATGTATGAGAATGCATACAACGTAAAATCGTAAACAAACATACAAAGTAAATTCATATAGCCATAACATTTACAAATGCATACAATGACACAACTGAAGTCCACATAAGATTTATTGCTAATTCCCCAAAGTGAGAAGCAAATATACTCCGACAAGGACATTCTAATATGCATATTTGCTAATTTTTGAGTCCCAAATCAGTAAATAGAAATTCAAGAAAAATGGAGTTTCACAATAGTAATTAACATAGCAAGTCATGAAGGGCTTTTCGTTTGTAATCTCACCCGCGTGGCTCTCATGTAGAAATCGATCAAATTTCATTCAATTACGTACCAAGAACAACTCAGATCAAGATCTTATTTACACCAAGGAAACCAAAACATATCAGCAACATGCATCCATATTTGTTGCTCTGTATGAAAATCATTTACAGTAATATGTACTAAAATTTTACTCTGTGTATGTGAAAGTAACTAGGAATTAATGAGAAAGAGTATATGAACCTGGTGAGAAACGGATTGGCGCACAGAATGAGGCTGCAACAGAGAGCCCACTGCAGAACAAAGTATAGGAAAACTTGAAAAAAATAAGACAACTAAATTAAAAGATGGGGAAGGAAACCACACAAGGGTCCACTGCAACAGAGAGCCCCACAATGTTTCAAAAACTAATCACAGAACTATCATAGCATGAAAGCAGCACTTGGGCTATTCAAAGCATGAGTCTGAAACATGCTCATATGCTCCTCTTCCTCTCCATTTAGATTACTGAATGCACCCAAAAGAAACAAGGAAAAACAAAAGTTGGAAGAAGAAAAACCCATGCAAATGGAGTTATCAAAGAACTTTAGATTTTGACTGATGAAATAAGATGGAGGTTGTATCCGAAGCAAGAATTTGAGCAAAAAAACACTTTCATGCTTTCATGTACCAACAACTCAAATCACCAATAAACATACAAAATAAATTCTTATAGCTATAACATTTAAACAAGAAGACCTACAATAGTCTCTCGTATTTATGTATGAGAATGCATACAACGTAAAATCGTAAACAAACATACAAAGTAAATTCATATAGCCATAACATTTACAAATGCATACAATGACACAACTGAAGTCCACATAAGATTTATTGCTAATTCCCCAAAGTGAGAAGCAAATATACTCCGACAAGGACATTCTAATATGCATATTTGCTAATTTTTGAGTCCCAAATCAGTAAATAGAAATTCAAGAAAAATGGAGTTTCACAATAGTAATTAACATAGCAAGTCATGAAGGGCTTTTCGTTTGTAATCTCACCCGCGTGGCTCTCATGTAGAAATCGATCAAATTTCATTCTATTACGTACCAAGAACAACTCAGATCAAGATCTCATTTACACCAAGGAAACCAAAACATATCAGCAACATGCATCCATATTTGTTGCTCTGTATGAAAATCATTTACAGTAATATGTACTAAAATTTTACTCTGTGTATGTGAAAGTAACTAGGAATTAATGAGAAAGAGTATATGAACCTGGTGAGAAACGGATTGGCGCACAGAATGAGGCTGCAACAGAGAGCCCACTGCAGAACAAAGTATAGGAAAACTTGAAAAAAATAAGACAACTAAATTAAAAGATGGGGAAGGAAACCACACAAGGGTCCACTGCAACAGAGAGCCCCACAATGTTTCAAAAACTAATCACAGAACTATCATAGCATGAAAGCAGCACTTGGGCTATTCAAAGCATGAGTCTGAAACATGCTCATATGCTCCTCTTCCTCTCCATTTAGATTACTGAATGCACCCAAAAGAAACAAGGAAAAACAAAAGTTGGAAGAAGAAAAACCCATGCAAATGGAGTTATCAAAGAACTTTAGATTTTGACTGATGAAATAAGATGGAGGTTGTATCCGAAGCAAGAATTTGAGCAAAAAAACACTTTCATGCTTTCATGTACCAACAACTCAAATCACCAATAAACATACAAAATAAATTCTTATAGCTATAACATTTAAACAAGAAGACCTACTATAGTCTCTCGTATTTATGTATGAGAATGCATACAACGTAAAATCGTAAACAAACATACAAAGTAAATTCATATAGCCATAACATTTACAAATGCATACAATGACACAACTGAAGTCCACATAAGATTTATTGCTAATTCCCCAAAGTGAGAAGCAAATATACTCCGACAAGGACATTCTAATATGCATATTTGCTAATTTTTGAGTCCCAAATCAGTAAATAGAAATTCAAGAAAAATGGAGTTTCACAATAGTAATTAACATAGCAAGTCATGAAGGGCTTTTCGTTTGTAATCTCACCCGCGTGGCTCTCATGTAGAAATCGATCAAATTTCATTCTATTACGTACCAAGAACAACTCATATCAAGATCTTATTTACACCAAGGAAACCAAAACTTATCAGCAACATGCATCCATATTTGTTGCTCTGTATGAAAATCATTTACAGTAATATGTACTAAAATTTTACTCTGTGTATGTGAAAGTAACTAGGAATTAATGAGAAAGAGTATATGAACCTGGTGAGAAACGGATTGGCGCACAGAATGAGGCTGCAACAGAGAGCCCACTGCAGAACAAAGTATAGGAAAACTTGAAAAAAATAAGACAACTAAATTAAAAGATGGGGAAGGAAACCACACAAGGGTCCACTGCAACAGAGAGCCCCACAATGTTTCAAAAACTAATCACAGAACTATCATAGCATGAAAGCAACACTTGGGCTATTCAAAGCATGAGTCTAAAACATGCTCATATGCTCCTCTTCCTCTCCATTTAGATTACTGAGCAGCCAAAAGAAACAAGGAAAAACAAAAGTTGGAAGAAGAAAACCCATGCAAATGGAGTTATCAAAGAACTTTAGATTTTGACTGATGAAATAAGATGGAGGTTGTATCCGAAGCAAGAATTTGAGCAGAGGAACCCAAATGGAAACTGGACCAGCAATTCTAAATGAAGGGAGTACTAATTAGCTAAAAGAGTATCACGGATGCAAAGGTGTGATATATAGATCATGTAAGCTCTAGCAAATCATAGTGTCGCCATTTTATTTTATCCCCAACCCAAACAAATAATCACACAAAACAGAAAGAAGGGGGAAAAAGGGGACCATACCTGAAATTAGTTCTTTGGCAAACCCCAAATGGTCTTTGTCACTTGCCATTGCAACCACAAGAACCAATTTTGCCTTCGGAAATGTCATCTCAATTGTACCTGCCAAAGCTTTTGCAGATTCCTTGGTATGTGCTGGCAAATAAAAATCATGGAGTAGTTAGTACTTAGAAACCGTACATAAATGTTGAGATCGACACATTTGGATTTTAAGTGGACGAGCACAAGATGCATGTGATAAAGGTTAAGTTTTTTTTGAACGGCAAAAGAATAAATTTCATTAACCTTTGAAGGAATTACAAAGATTAAAGTGGACAAAAGAGAGGCAACAAAGTAGCATAGAGCGAATCGACACGAGACTCCCAAAGCTAAAATGTAGTCAATCCAGACGCAAAAGAGGTTAGCAAGGAGCCAACCAACAACAAAAGATATAGAGATCAAAATCAAGGAGACAATCCCTCCTCGTTACAGAAACCAATCTGAAACAGAAAAAACAATCCAAGACCAACCTTGAATCTAAGTATAGAGACTCCAAAATACTTTTTAATCTGAACACAAAGTCATCCACGGTGTAGTCTCCACCTCCCAACTTTGTTTTAACCCATAATGCTACTCTGACCTTTATAAGCTCAATAATGTCTTCCCAATTAGGCTGAGATTCTTCAAAAATCAGTTTGTTCCTAGCATTCCAAATGGTCCACATTAGAGCCACCGGAATGCAGTCCCAAATGATCTTCTTTTCCGGCTTTAATTTCTAATCATTCCACCAAATAAGCAATTCCACAAGAGACCTTGGTGTTACCCAAATCACTCCCCACCAAGACAAGATTTTAGACCAGACATTCCATACCAAGTTACAGTGCAGTAAAAGATGATCCAAAGATTCAAGATTAGAAGTACAAAACTTGCAATTTGCAAAGTTAGCATCATGTATGATCCCAATATTTAGAAGGTATTCTGCAGTTTTTACCCTTCCCAAATGTACAAGCCAACCGAAACACTGGACTCGATAGGGAGCCACATTTCTCCAAATTAAGTCATAGGCATTGTTAGTTAACATTGCTTGAGGTCTGGCAAGATCATATAAGGATTTAACTGTGAAATTGGTTGAGTTTAATCCATGCCAAACCATTCTATCCTTGTCCCCAATGGTTACTCTCACCCCAGCATCATCCAGTAATTGGCATAGATCATCCTTCATTTCTATCTCCCAATCAAATAATCTCCTTCTGAAGTTAAATTCCCAATGGTTTAATTCAGCTTTCCTAGCTAAGACAAGACTCAATAAATCATCTTTAAGAGTAACAATTCTGAAAAGAGATGGGTATTGTCACGCCCCAAAACGGGTAATGACTGGCCGTGAACCACACAACTGACAAATGGCTCACGAAGCCTACATAAAATAATCTATGCACACTAAATGATCATCTTTATTATTAAACAAAATTTAAACCAAATTGTCTCAACAAAGCATGGGGCACACCATCCCATGAACCCGACGATAAAAATCATCACCAATAATAAAATGAATCCAATCTTTTACCAAAAAGGTTTAACCATGTGCGGAAGCAAATAAATTAAATAACAAAGTTATGATGCATGCAATATCCTACGGAGGTCGACACAGTAGTTCCCCAAGCGCCGCCAGAATCCTCACCTATTGACTTGATTTTCCTGAAAATTGTGTTGGAATAAATCCGTCAGCTGACGAGCTCAGTGAATGACAAGCATGTATATTAAATAAAGTTCTAAAACAGGGATTAAATTAAATTATCATATCTTGATAATTTGGCACACACGACGTAAGATAAAATAAAAATAAATCTTAACGGTGATCACAAAATGATATCCAATAACAATGGGGAACCACAACCAAATAGTACCATGGCCAACAAATAATAATCTCAAAATTGGATCCAATATCGAACTTAGAGTCACCAGGCGTTGGTAGACCGTGGTACTCTTCCCTAAGTCGATCCGGCGAAAAGACAGCCGTTGAGCAAAAGGGTCACCGGCCTAACCCGGGTCTCTTCCCTAATGGCCAGGGTCACCTATATAAAGGAATAATTTCCCTGGACTTCCAATAATAAAAGTTCCCAATAATATCCATAAAGTTCTCACCAAAAAGAACATTTTTTTTAATCGCGTGCCAATTTAAAGAACCAAATAAAAATAATTCGCTTTTCCAATTAACAATTCTATTTGTTTTTAAAGAACAATTTAGAGGACACGGGGAAGTTTCGAAAGTATGTAACACACTTAACCACTCACCTGAATCCAAAAGTAATGCAACTCCAACACATCAAAAAGAGACTAACCTGAAATATAAATTAGAACAAACGGAATGACTAATTATTTTTATTCCGAACATAAACTGTATAGGTCAAAAAGCTATATATGCTATCAAACCCCAAAAAACCCAGCCTAATGTCAGTTAGGACAAGCCATCAGAACCAAAAATAAACTAGGTGCAGACTTCAATTCCCATTTATCTCCCAAGAGACACAAATTGACATCAACGTGGACTTCAAGAAAAACACCACATGGCCATAAGGCCACTTGTTTACCCTATGGATCTTCCACCACCAGCCTTTTCCTCCAAAATTTCTAATATCCTAACAGATCTACAAGTTAAACATGAAGGTACCTAAACTTCACACCCAAAACCAGACAATGCGTTGCCATCAATTTTTTTTTTCTTTCACGTGGCACTCAACACCACCACCAGTGCCATACATAACCCTTCTCTCTCTCTCGCTCTCACCAACTTGCACCGCAACACTGATTCCCAAGGTAACCAAATACACCAAAATAATGTAAATCTCAATATCTGTTTCTCTTTGACCAATGGACGTATAGCAAAGTAATTGAAACAATGAAGAATATGAACACTTACCAGCAAAAGTGATCGAGAATCGGTGCG
This sequence comes from Vaccinium vitis-idaea, assembly GCA_963854785.1. Classification (NCBI taxonomy): domain Eukaryota; kingdom Viridiplantae; phylum Streptophyta; class Magnoliopsida; order Ericales; family Ericaceae; genus Vaccinium; species Vaccinium vitis-idaea. The sequence continues at coordinate 39,273,639 of OY978216.1, forward strand.
CGTACTTCGAAAACCTCGTCTAGTTATCTTTCTCTCGCTTGAGGCCTTTTAATTTCAAATGTGAACCCTAATGAACTTGTGTCTATCAAGTATAACTCTTTTAAACCATCCCACCATTCACGTACATCCTAACTTATAGGTAACTGACTAACTAATATTATGGAAACACCTAATAAATAGATTTATTTATCTGCTTCAATCTATAATTATTAAACAAAACCCGCAACGCACACAAAATCACTAATTAAGACCCGACCGTAGCACCCAAATATAAATGACACATAAATAAGTAAATAAAAATGCTAGGGCGTAACAGGTATGCTTCAGCCAAACATGGATTTCCAAGCCAAACATCTTTCCAGAAAAAGATGGTATTCCCCTCACCAACCTTAATTTTGGCATTTTCAAGAAAAATGGAATGCATCACAGGGTTTCTTTCTTTCACTTGCATAATATGCTTCCAAATGGTAGAAACTTTTCACTAAGTCTCAAGTTTTGGTATCCAATTACAATCCCTCATTTTGTAATTGGTTTTTATGACATTCCTCCACAATGCCTCCTTTTACAATCCAAATCTCCACCACCATTTTATAAGAAGAGCATCGTTCATGTCCTTAATACTTCTAATGCCTAACCCCCCACATTCTTTTTTCTGCGTAATCTTTATCCAAGAAACCATGTGAAGTTTTCTTTTCAAAGACCCACCCCACAGAAATTTAGCTCGAGTTGATTCAATGACTTTGACTACTGCATCAGGCATTTTGAAAAGGAGCATAAAGAAGACAGGCAAGCTACATAGGACTGATTTAATTAAAACAATTCTACCACCAAAAGAAAGGTACCTCCTCTTCCACGTTGCTAGTCTGGCTTTGATCCTGTCTATGACTGGTTTCCAAGTGGATTTGAGCTTTGGATTGACTCCCAATGGCATGCCTAAATATTTAATTGGCAGCTTTTGAGTTTGGCAATCGAAAACTTGAGCCATTTGTTGCGTGATCTCTTCAGGTAAACCAACACCACAAATGATGGTTTTGTGGTGATTGATCTTCAAACCAGACATTTCCTCGAAACTTCCCAGAATGCTCTTGATTGTATGGACTTCCTCAAAGCTTGCTTTACAGAAAACCAGTGTATCATCTGCAAATTGCAGATGAGTGATGATAGGACCATCATTTCCCATAGCCAGCCCACTAAGAGTACCTTGATCAATAGCCTTTTTGAACAACCAGTTGAGTCCTTCTGCTGCTAAGATGAATAGAAAAGGGGAAAGGGGATCACCCTGTCTCACCCCTTTTTGCATTTGGAAATTCTTGCTAGGAGAACCATTAACCAGCACAGAAACCCAAGCAGTGGCAAGACACTCCTTAATCCATGAATTCCATTTAGGAGGGAATCCCATGGAGTTCATTAATTCCAGAGTGTAGTTCCAATTAAGATTATCGAAGGCCTTTTCAAAATCCAGCTTGATAATCATGCCTTGTTTCCTTTCTTTCTTCCAACCGTCTATAATTTCATTTGCAATCAAAATCCCATCTTGTATATTTTTCCCTCCTGAGAAAGCTGACTGGACCTCTCCAACAACTATAGGGATTGTGCTTTTGATTCTAGTTGCCAATACTTTTGCAAGGATTTTGTACATCGAGCTTATCAGACTAATGGGTCTGAAATCTGAAAGCCCAATAGGATTTTCAATTTTTGGCACTAGAGTAATGAATGATTGATTGATGCACTTTGGTAGCCTTCCGTTTCTGTGAAATTCTGCCATGAAAGTCATAATATCGCCTCTCATAAATCCCCAACTCTTCTTAATACTCAACATATTGAAGCCATCTGGGCTAGGTGCTTTGTTCCCATCACATGATTTGATAGCATTCCACACTTCATCTTCTGTAAAACCAGCAATCAAAAATTCACACATCCCCTGATCGATAGTGTTTCCCCTCCAGTCTATGGACCAAGGTCTGATTGTCATCACCTCCTTATATAAATTGCTGAAGTGATCATGCGCAGCAAGCTTGACATCCTCAGGTTCTTCCACTGTTTGCCCTCTCACTAAAATAGAATTGATACTATTCCTTCTCTGCCTTGTTGATGCCATAGTATGGAAGAACTTAGTATTTTTATCCCCCTTAAGATGCCAATTTACTCTGGATTTTTGCAGCCACATACTCTCAATGAGTCTGCCAAGTTTCCATGCCTCAGCTTTGAGTTGTCTTCTCTGAATGTTACCATCAGCAGTTATGGAGTTGTCTTCAGCTTGAAGGTCCAGCTTGTGGAGTTCAGATTCTACCACTTCCAGTCTTGTTTGAGTGTTGCCAAAGACTTCTTTTGCCCAGACTTTAAGAGTTTCCTTCATGGATATAAGCTTCATGCTAAGAGAATAAGTAGCCCATCTTTGATTTGGGCATTCAACCCATGCTTTTTCCATTACTTTCAAACACTCCTTATTTTCTAGCCAGGCATTAAAGAACCTAAAAGGTTTAGGTCCCCAATCTCTATCATCAACTTTTAACAAAAGGGGCAGTGGTCCGATAGAGATCTAGGTAATCCCCATTGTTTCAAATTGAACTTATCTAACCATTCAGGATGGAGAAGAAAAAGATCAATTCTACTCCATTTTTCCTCCATTTGAGAGTTTGACCAGGTAAATCTTCTCCCTAGCAGTGGCAGATCAACAAATTCTAAATCATCAATGAACTTGTTGAGATCGCTCATACCTCTTTCTCTTTGTGAACATCCTTGCCTTTCCTCAATGCATCTTATTTCATTTAGATCACCCCCTAAACACCAAGGATCAGGGAATTGACTTTTAATAGTTGTTAACTTCTCCCAGAGCTCCCTCCTATCAATAAGGTTGCAAGGCCCATAAATATTTAAGATGGTACAACAAAAATCAGATTTAACTGTCCCCTTGATCAGCAAAAAATTTCTATTACAACAAGCCTCTGCCAAGTTAAACACATCGGTGTTCCAAATAATAAGTAATCCACCAGCAGATCCCAGAGAGCCTACCTCCAGAAAATCACATTCAATATGGCCCCAAATAGAGTTTATAAGAGCTTTATCTACAGACTTTTGTTTTGTTTCTTGCAACAAAAGTATCTCCACTTTGTTGATTCTGACAAGCTTCTTCAACTTCCCTCTTTTCTATTTTTTTCCCAAGCCTCTGATATTCCACGACAAAATCCTCATCAGCTTTCCCTTTTGATGTAAGCTTATGCAAAGGCATTGGTAGTCTGCATGATGTTATTCGAGTCCTCTATAGTATCCACCACCATAATTTTGCTGATAATCTCATCATCATTGCCCATGTAATCCTCTCCAATGATTTTTGTAACTGTCCAGGCAGCTTCTTCTTCATTTAGAATAATTTTGTTTCTGTTTTTAATACCATTTGAAGAGACAGAGGAGACGGAGAGGGCAGCAACCGCAATAGCTGACCTGAAGACAACACATTTTTGTTTTTTGCCCCCACCTCTTCTTTTGGATTTGGGGAATTTCAGTAACTCTTCAATGGATTTTTGCTTTCTTTAGCATTTGGCAGTCAATTTCACATCAGAAGTTTGATTTAGGAGGTGGCCATTTGACTTATTGGGAAGCTCTTCAATCACCACCTTATTCAATTTGGTGATACTCCTGTATGAATCTTGACAGAAGGGACTGTGAATGAGGCCATTAAATGAAAAGGCCTTAGGAATATCAATGTTAGTGAGCTTATCGAAATGACCAAGAGAGAGACTTTTGCTTCTTCTATCTGCATCAAAGACTTTTCCACTTCCAAAGGCCTTAAGATTTAATTCAAGCCGAGACGTAGAGCTCCCCACTCCATCAATAGCATTACATACTGTTAATAAATGTATATTAGCAGGCTTAGAAACAGTTACAATAGCATTCATATCATTCAAAGTGGTTGCCAACTCAGCATCATTTTTCCTAGAAAAATAGTCAGCCGCCACATCATTATTGATCCCTGGAGATTCGTCAACCCCTTCAGCTCTATCTGCATTAGTCTCAGCAACAAAAGAAGAATTTGAAAAATTCTTGACCTGCACCCTTTCCTCATTCATCTCCAATTTCGTATGAATACCCGAGTCGAAGAATGCCCAGAACAAGAGCAAGAATTTAGGATTGTGTTTAGAACAATTTGGTCTTCAATAACTCGGATTGGACTCAAAATTCCTTTGCATTCAACTTCCACCACTTGGTTAATGACATCCATAACATTAGTAGAAATAAGAACCTTCCCGGCAATAAAATTGAGAGATTTTGCAGTCTCATCTGCAACTTGAATCACATCACCCCATACTTTGCCAATCTTTAGAAAAGTGCCAACATTCCACAAATTAAGAGGGACACCATAGCAATTGAGCCATACCAGGCATGATCTGGGCATATGCTTTGAATCCTCCCATTTATGAACCTCCACGAAACATTCCCGAAGCCAAGCTAAGTCACCATCAGAAAATAAGGATTCTCTTTCTGCTACTGAGTTAAAAGTGAGTACCACTGTATCACCTCCCATAGGTTTAGCTTCAACATTGACACATCTTAACGATTGGAGGTGTTCCTGAATAGAAACAAGCGATCTGTCCGGATAGATTTTTGCAACAACACTTCTGGATAACCACTCATTGCCCACCTCCATCACTTTAATTGTTGGAACGGTCTTCTTAGGATAGGTTGGATATGGTGGTTGCAATATGGAAGAAAGCTTGGGTTTCCAGAAATGGTCTATTGTGGTTCTATTGAAATTTCTTTGCAATTTCTCCCCAGAGTAGTTTGAAAATCTAGCAAATTTTACCAATAAATGGTGACCCCTGATAAGCATACCATTTATGCATCTGATTGCCTTTAACCCTTCCTCTTTTTTTGCAAATTTGACAAACCCAAATCTATCATTATGCATATAAGATCTTTTGTTCGGAATAGATGCGAATAAAACCTGTCCAGAAGAGCTGAAAAGCTGAGATAAACATTCAGAGTCCATGTCTTCTGGGAGGTTTCCAATGAATAAAGTAACATTATCTTTGATTACATCTGCATATCTGGGCATCTGGTTTGCCAAATTCTTCTTGTGAACATGTGGAAGCCAATTTGAGTCAAAATAGTGAGGACCAAATCTCGATCCCCAATTCCTAGCTCTGAATTTATCATCAAAGATAGTTTCTTTGATATCCCTTCTGTGCTTATTTCTCGCCATAATACAGAGTAAATTCAATGAAAGTGGCAGTGAGCCACACCCAGGAGAAAGTGACCCAAGATTTCTCCTCACCGAGATTCTGGTGAAGTCAAAATCCTGAAATCACACCCAAAAAGAACGCAATCAGAAGCGGCAATCAACGATGCAAAATTTAAACAGCACTTTAGAAGAGCTTCAAAGACGGCTTCATCAAGAACTTGACCAGAACAATGATCGGCGCAACGGAGAGAGATGGAGTCGATTCACCTTCCTTGATCTCCAGGATTTGAAATCCCAAGCGAATCGATTCACCAATTTCAGTACAAGAACGAACCCAATCTTAGAATCCACGTAAATCTCTCAATATTTGTATGAAGCTATCAATCTTTGCTAAGTGATGAGATGCCCAGCTAATCCTCACGCCAGCCCTTATCCACGGACTTACCGACTTACCGTTGCCGGCAGGTGGAGCTCAAACTAGGGTTCCGATTAACCTTAATCTCCTAACAGCTTAGAAAACAAATCAATAATTGGCTCATGTAAATTGGTTGGCTTCAACAACATCGACATGGCAAAACACAAGTCAAAATTGCAACCAACCTGTTCCTTTCACTTAAAAAGGTTAAGTTTATATTGAAGGCGCTAGTGAAAAGTACGGAATTGAACATTTGCATAAAACCTCCATCAAGCAATATAGTGGCTCCATGCAGTCCTAGTGCCTCTGCTTCCTCAAGAGGTTAAAAACTGACTTCTCCCAAGCAGACAGGTGTGCTCCAAACCAAAGCTAATGGATCCATCTGTAACTTTCCAACCTGAAACTCCCAGTTAAGTGCCAAGAGAAACAAGTTTCACCAAACCATGTAACATGAAAGACTAAATACAAATACAAATTGGATAGCCTACTTTTGCATTATATATAACAGATTTTGTGAAAACCAACTGCAAATTGAAATCAACCTGTGACCAGTGAAAATGATCCTGCACACAGTCTACAAAAAGACAACCCCAATAATCATGGACATAGGTAGGTATTCAAGTGCAAATTATCGTGCTACCAGGTAGTCTCTTATTTGACAACTACAAAGAAGTAGAAGCCTCCACTTAGTGGTTATGGAGTTTCTCCCAACGAGAAATTTGCATTAGTGGAAGATCAATTCCTCTAACCAGTAGTCATTCTCACACAATGAAAACAATTCCCAATAGATGTAGATGTGTATCTTTCTGCAATCTTCAACATTGCACAACTAGAACATAGGGAAGACATCCAATTTACCACAAACACATGTACTTATAGCTAATATTGAGGATATGGAAACATAAGAAACTAGAACTTCTTATAACATATTACAACATAGGCCAAAAGGCAACTAAATCTCCAAGCGTGATGGATGTGGAGGTTTCAGCGCCCTTTTGGATTTTGGGGGAGTAATTACTTCCATCACACTTAAACTTAGAAATGAGATTAAAAAAAACACTAGTTACAATCATGCTTTTTTAACTCCTGAGATTAAAACTTTTCCTTGTATTTCTTTATCACTCTTTTTGTACCAATCTATTAGATAGGAAAGCATAGAACAACAAAAAACGGATCCCAAAATAGGTACCAATATATTTGATAGGAAAGCATAGAACAAACAAATCAAACTGTAAAGAATAGAATAGAGCTATAACTTACATGCTAAAAAAGGTAGAAGATAGTCATATAAGTTTCAAACAAAAGTGTTCCACCCAAGTCTCACTTTGTCGAGCTCGGCTTCCATGTAAGTGGATTCCACATTAAACTGCAAGAGGTATTAACAAGGAGTTAGACGCTGAAATTGATCTAGAAAATCAATATATGATACAAAAAGAAGTATAACATCACAACAACTTCCTACGGAGATACATCCATTTTGACGAAATATCGTTACTACACTATACCAGAAGAATCACCTTTAACTTTGGCTAGGAGGCCTTGATTATTTGAATTTGAGAAAATATAATTGGAACTTAATTACCAAGCGAAAAACTTGCACTAATTCACTTGAGCTCTTCAGCCATAATCACCATTCACCTCCATAGATGGTTTGCAAATTCTGTTTGTCAGAAACTCATAGAATATGTGTTTAACTAAAAAAATATCTTTGTAACAAAAAATTTAACTTTCTCAAACAAGCTAGGAAAAACTATAAGAGTACATAAAGCCTAGAAAATCATAGTCAATGCTCAAGGAACTAATATGGCAAGTGAAAGACCTACAAAAACTAATATATATATTAAATAGTTCGACAACATAATGAAATGCATAATTAGTGGGGTGGATAGGTGTTAGTTGCCTTGTGCAAGAGGTCAAAGGATCAAATCTGGATGAAAGCAAGGTTTAAAAGGTAAAGCAATTTTTGGACACCTATATTAGTGAGAAATTTCTTTTCATCACGTTTTTTTTTCATTTCTTAATCATGGTTTTACTAAAAACTGAGATCTTTTCTCTGTAAACAATTACGGTTTTTACTAAAAATTGAGATATTTTCTCTGTAAACAATCACGGTTTTTAGGAAAAACTAAGATGTTATATTGTCAAAGATCACAGTTTTTTCATGGTTTTAATCACAGTTTTTCATGAGATTTCATCACGGTCTAGAACCGTGGTGATTGAAAAATGGGGACTTTTAATCACACTAGGTTAGATCACGGTTTTTTGACCGAGAATAAAAGTGAAAGATCACACCAAAAGACTGTGATCTTTATGCCTTTTTGTAGTAGTGTATGATCGGGAATAAAAACTTTTGATATGATGAAGATAAAAATGTATATATAATCAGTACAATAAAAAAACTTTTGATATGATAGTCCTATGAAGAGTAATTTATTTGTTGGTTATTCATTTACCAAGATACTTGTTTTTATTTACATTCCGTGTAATGAGTGCAATGGGCAAAATTTTAAAAAGCATGGAATTTGAAATTTTGTTTCAATGTGTACAACGATTTCTATTTTATTTTTTATTTTTTATTTTTTTACATTTTTTGCCTTTTTTTCAGAACATTAATCTGATGGAAATTGACATAAGCTGCATTAAATTTAAACTTCAAGCTTGTTGGATGCTTTGGTTTTGTGCATTTAGATGAAATTCAATTCTTGGCCACCAGGCACCAGCCCACTGCTGACTCTCCATGGCTCTGTAACGGTGTAACCTATATTTTGCGAGAAAGTAGAAAATCAATAAAAAAAAGATATAGTCATAGATATTTTCTAATTATGATATCTTCAACTATGCAGGTTATTTCCCCAAAAGGCCAACAATCGCTAGAACCAAAATGCCAATCGAAGACCCAACCGATGAGGATCTGAATCTTTTCCTAACAAAGCCAGAAACTATACTCTTGCAATGCTTCCCTTCTAAAATTCAAGCTACAAAAGTCATGGCCGTTTTGGACGTGCTATCGAGGACAGATCGAGGGAGTGTGGGCAGACAATCCAACAATTAAGGCTGCATTTGAACGGTTTAACGGGAAACTGAAGGAACTTGAAGGAGTGATTGATGCTAGGAATGCAGATAGGAATTTGAAGAACAGAAGTGGATCAGGGGTGGTACCTTACGAGCTTTTGAATCCATTTTCTGAGCCTGGGGTAACTGGCAAGGGTGTTCCAAATAGCATCTCAAGTTGAGACTCGGGGCTTTTAATTTTGTTTTGTGTTTTTGGTTGGAGTAAAATATCGAGACAAGAATTTCTAGCTACGTGTTTCTCTTCATTATGTTTTTTCATTAAGTACTACGAAATTTCTTTTTCGAACAATTTTTTTTTACACTTCACTACTTATCGACTGGGGGGTTTCTTTTTTTTTTTTTCATTAAAAATTAAATTAAGGTTACAAAATCTGGGGTACAAAGCCCCTCAACGTCACTCCAGATCAGCTGCACTGGTGCCTTCCTTTGCTAACGAATCAGTGCATTTGTTGGCTTATCGATATGCGTGCTGCCTTGGGACTCAAAGCTTATGATCATCTTCTACAAACTTAAAAAAAGGGAGAAAACCATTAAAGATAACATTTCTGCAGTGAGTTTGCTCAGGATAATCTGTGCGGAATGGAGGATGGTGCTGTGACAGCATCCATGTTGGGCCGAGCGCGGCCGTCCGTGGTTGGCGATAGACGGCTCGGATTTGATCGGCAGCAAATGGTTCGAATTTGTTTAGACAAGATGTGATCCGAGTTGTCTACTATTGCCGAGCATGGACGGCCGCGCTCGGCCCAACATGGATGCTATCACAGCACCATCCTCCATTCCGCACAGGATCCAGAGTGGACGGCTGTGATGGGACAACATGGATGATGTCCCTTTAAAGGGACAACACCCACCCCGGATCGTGATCTGTGCACTCAATTCCATTCTTACGTCGTGAATACTTTAATAGTTTGAGTGTTGAAGAGGCATGTTTTGGTCACAATGAAAAAAAAAACTGGAACAATAGGCTCTTTGTTAAAGATGCATGTTTTGGCCACAATGAAAAAAAGTTGGAACAAAAATTACCTATATTTCAAGGGGTGAGGTGTAACAGCCCGCATTTTCGTAAAATAGAATTTATAAAATAATAATAATAATTTTTTTTTTTCATATATATTATACTCTGAGCTATTTTGATTAGCGAATTTCGAGGATGAAATTGTTTTAAGGGGGATAGATTGTAACGACCCGTAATTTCGCCCATTTTATTTTTGGTTTCGAATAAAATTTTGATTTCATTAAATCTTTTACTAAATAGATAATTTATCGTAGCTCCATTGATTACTACATTTTTATTTCGCATATTTAAATATGTATGTGTGTATCCTGTTAGTTCCAAATTCCATTACATTCCTCATTAACCAAATCAATTACTTCCTAACCGAATTGTTTAATTCCTAACCAAATTCCTAAGTAGCCTAACTAGACATCATTTCTCTCCATCAAAATGTCAACTTCCATTGTCATTCCATGTTTACCCATATATGTATATAACTTTACTTCAGCCATCTACAAGCCAACAACTCCCCAAGAGAGTTTCCTTTAACCCTTGGGCCATTTGTCACCTCCTAATCCAATGGTTTATGCCCAAAACCCACTCCCCTATATCTCACCCTCTCCTATTCCGAAAATAAGGCACACTAACTCCTTGCTACTGATTTTTACTCCACACTTAATCAGCTTGTGAGAAAAGAAAGAGAAAAGTGAGAGCTAGACACAACAATGGTGTTTTAGGAGAGAGAAACTCAAGTGGGTTTATTATACACACACCTCCACACTAAAATTCTGAGATTCAAACATTCTCCTACCTTCTCATACACCACCAAGCTCCAACCTTTCACCTCAACGCCACCCCGTGGCCTTCTCTCCGGTCATCTTCTCCGTCTACATTTTTTCGCCAAAAATCTCTTTTTCACGCTAAGACTTTGGAGGAGAGGTAGATTAATTTTTTCCCACTTTCCCTAAGTATATTGTGATGTATTTATATCATTTTTATCCTATAGAAGTGAAGAAAAATGAACCCATGCGCATAAACATGGCTGAATCGATCACCCCCTGTTTTTCCGAAAAATCCCGTCCGAAAACCAGTTTTGTTGTTCTGTCCGAACATTGGTTAACATGCTGAGAAGTCAATTGCTATGATCATGACATGCATGAAATTGGGTTTGGTAGCTCACACGTGTTTCTTTCAAGCTGTAATGCTTGCCTTAGTTTGAAAGCCTTAATTTGAAAGCATGCATGATGTTAGCATTAGTTTATTAGTAAAATGTGTTCCTCATTGTGGCAATCAAATTGCCAAACACGTGGGACCAAATAATCAGACAACATGTACTCTCTTTTGTTGTTCAGACCGGTTTGTACCAAGTGAAGTGTTTTCAACCGAAATTTACTTCTAGTGTAGAACAGAATTTTGGTTCCTGTTGGTATCGTTATCATTCTGCTTGTTGATTGAGTATTAGTATACTAATAGGTGAAATGCTGAGTTTTTGTTAGTTGTTAACATTAACATGTTCAACTTGGATTAGAAATCTTGATTAGATAAGATATGTATTTAATATGCTTAACCTATTAACTTGTTTAATGTTATTTATTTATTTATTTATTTATTTTTCTTAGACTAGAATCTAGTTTAAATTAACGAGACTTGGAAATAAAAAAAAAATAATAGTTCTAGATAACAAATTTTGGCGTGGGAAAAACTTACCAGTACTTGTATATATATTTTTGTGTGTCTAATGATGAAATCTTTTATTTAATTAAAAGATACTATCTCCATATCATATTTTCTAAGTCTAGAATAAAAGTTAAATTTAGAGTATTAGGCTTTCCTAATATAGGAAATTATGACTTCTGTAAAGTTGGAAAATCCTCGTTTAGAATTTGAGAAAATAATAAAGATTTTAAGTTTTTAATTAAAAACTAAACCTATATGTTAGACTTTGTTAAGTTTAAACATAAACCCCAGTGGTTCTAAGTATCTATATTGCACTAACACCCCCTTAAAGATTATCATGATCATTTCTGTATGATTAGTTTTGCATTCTAACATGTATTTATTCTTCTTAAATTTTTTATGTGAATTGTGTTACCCTGAAATTATTGTTGTCATTTTCTTTGATTTATTCTGTTATTTTCATTAATGAAATGTTGATTGTTAGATCGGACAAATAGGTTCCCGGGTTTGGTGATCGTACGCAGATTTCACGTAGACGTTGAGGTTAATGGAAATTGGAAATGAATTGATTTATGGGGAGTCACCCCGAGATTTGTTGAATGGCAGACAGCCAAGTGATTTTGGTTTGGAGGATTATTTGGCAGCCTGCCAGGATTTCGAAACCCTAGGATATGAAAATCTGTGATTACTTCATTTGAATTCTGAGGCGTTAAAAGGGTGGATGTATTATAGACCGAGTTACGGCTATATACCTACAGGAGCTGACAGTTGTCACTCGTAGCCCAGTGGTACAGTCAGTCCCTGGGAAATTCATCCTTGTGAGGCGGTAGACGGTTGGATTAAGTACGTAACTTATGCCTTCCGTCAGAGCTCCCAGTCAGGGCAAGCAAGGGGGGAGTTTAATCACGGATTGGTCATAGTCCTTAGTGGTTATTTGGGAGGAAAGTTCTCTAGGTTGAGAACTTAGATGAAAATGTAAGTTAATGGCTAGTAATGAAATCAGTTATGTGTTTACTCTTTTACGTACTGCTTTTCAATCATATATGTTGTTCATGTATGTTATGTAAGGGTTGGGGGTTAGAGTAGCTATTGAGTGATTTATCGCTCACGGTGTTACACTTCGTGTGACCCTGGTATAATACCATGATGTTGCTTTGCGACTCGGACGTATTATGCCAGATTGTGATCAAACAGGAGGTGTAGGTGTCGAGGGTGATGCTTATTTTGGAACAAAAGGCTTTCCAGTGGATCAGACTCAAGAGGAGCATTGGGATCAAGATCTCAACCTTAACCTATAGAGCCAATCTCCCTTATTTTTGTGTTAGAAAACTGTAATCCAATTTCCCAACAAAGTACTATGTTATTGTTGTAATCGAATTAAGACAATTATGTTATTTCCGCTGCTTATTTTATGAGATCCTTTCTATTTATATTAATCATTTATTAAATGATTTAAATTAATGCTTCCAAAAATCGGGGCGTTACATGAGGAAACAGACTAACAGACATAATGAGGGATGCAATGTGACGTATGGGCCGGTGTGGGGTATTCAGGCCCCCCAAAAGACATTCGCTCAGGCATTGAATGGGGAAACTTCGAATCCAAAGGCGCTGAAAGAACAGAGTATTACTCTCAAAATCAACCCAGCTAGAAATGAGTGGGTTACACAGAAGTGTTGTGGCTGTGATGCATAATGTTGTTTTCATGCAATCTTTGAGTGTGAGTTTCAAATTAGAGACTGGTTTTGAAGCTCATTTTAGGTCATTGGGAGGGAGATTGGTGCTCATTACTTTTCAAAGTCCAGAAGATAGAGATAGTCTTATCAAAGTGCTGTGGATGAAAAGATGGTTTGAAGATATAAAACCATGGAGTGATGAAGCTGCCAGCCTTGAAAGGTTTGTTTGGTTAAGTTGTTAAGGTATGCCTTTAAACACTTGGACAGCTAAAACTTTTAAACAAATTGGAGAAATATGGGGTTATTTCATTTTATTGGAGGATGAAACTATGAGAGAGGTATCTTTTGATAGAGGAAGAATTTTGATAGCTACGAAGGAGATTTCAAAAATTGAGAAATGGATCAAGATCGATGTTGGGGGAGTATAGTATGACGTCAAAGTCGCAGAGGATTCTTCTTTCTCCAATCCAGATGTGATTGGGGCCATTGTTTCTATGGAGAAGGATGCTAAGGATGATTCCAAATCGAAGGAGAAAATCTTGACGAAGCCAAGCAGTCTATCTGAACCCAGTGAAGATGAGGATGAAAAGGATGATGTGGATGCTATGGCCGCTAGGAAGTTGCAAGAAAATTCCAATGATCAGGTTTCTTTGGGTGGTTTTGAATCTATAATGGAGGAATCTCCAAATCATGCTTGTGATGGTTTGGAGATCCCCAAGTTGGATGAGGAGAAAGAGGGTGAAATTCGAGTTGATGATAAACCTTTCATGCTGCCAGATTCGTTTGGAGGCAGTACCGACGATACTATTTCCAATTGTGACTCAATGGTGGGCGATTCAACTGAGGATATTAATTCATTTGAAGATATTGCAGCTGCGAGGCAATTGGAAAATACTCTGGACGATGTTAATGCGGTCGCGGATACAGATGTTGGGGCTAATAGGAAATCTGATGAGTCGACATCCCAGTTAGCTCTATTGCACCAAGTTGAAGATAATGATGATGGTATCCCCCTGGATCAACACGAAGCCATCCGTCTCTCTCCAGTCAAGGCAGCTTTAAAAGGAATCAAAGGGAAAAAGAAGAAGAAAACGATTGATGAGAGTTTGGGTTTCTCTAAGGTTCATCAAGGAAACTATAAGGGTGGGAGAAACAAACAAAAATGCGTGGTTTTTAGATCAGTCGTGGCTGCCACTGCTCTATCTGCTTTTGTTTCAGAGGATGGTATTGCAAACAGGAACAAAATTCTCCTTAACGAAGCTCAGGCCATTTGGGCAATCAACAAGGCCGCAGGTATTGGTTATGAGGGGGATGAGGATGAAGTTATTAGTAAACTAGTTGAAATGAGAGTGCAAGACATCGAAAGAGCCAATTGTCATCTTTGATTTCTTGTGTCGATGTTCAGCTTTGCTGCTTTTGGGTTGGGTCTAGTTCGTTTGCTTGGCTTGGTTCGTTTCAGGAGGTTGTTTTAGGTGTTTTGTGGTCTTTGCTTCTGAATACTTTTGGTTAGTGAGGGTTTGCTTTCGGGTGGTTTGTTTCTTCTTTTTGGGGGCTTTTTGGTGCTCGTCTTTAGGTGTTGGGAATTAGGTTTTTGTTTTGATTGTTCGGTTGTCTTCTTATCAGCCTTCCAATCTTTTGGGTCTCGAGAGGCATTTTTGTTTTTCTCTTGCCCCGTTTAATCTTGTATCTTCGATATTAGATTAATAAAATCCTATTTTGCAGTGCAAAAAAAATAGTTTGAGCGTTGAAGGATGAACTGCGTAGAAAATAAATATGACGACTTATTTTTGTTATTAATGAAATAGAAAGGTTCAAATTTCACGGGTTATGCTATGAGAGATCGAACCGGATGTCTCACAAGTCCACTAAATAAAAAATTGAAACATGCTGATTTTCCGATGTTATTAATGTATCAAACACTCTATTGGATCTATATTTAATAAGGTTGTTAGTTTCATAATGTTCATATGCTTGTATATATTATGCATTGTCAACGGATAGGGTGGTATGTGAAAGAGAATTTGTACCAACCGTATTTATGTGATCATCTTCTCTCCGGATCTTAAAAGTTCAATTTTGGGCTCTCTTCGATTTCACTTTAGTAATTGAAATGTTCAATTTTTTGAGCTCGTCAAGAACATTTTCAAGGCCGAAAGTCATGCTCATCGACTGCCGATTTATATGTTTCATGTCAAAAGGGAAATCAGACAGAATATCCGCTGAACTTTATTTGTTGCATTTTCAATATTTTTGGAGAACTATAACAAGTGAATGGTTTTGATTAGGAGTGGTCATCGTATCATGTCATCTCGTATTTGTCTCAGAATTCTCTCAATTCTAGTCCGAAATATTTATTTTCGTGTTATAGTGTCGTGTCATATCCGTTTTTAATGTAAGAAATAGCTGACCCTATCCCGCTAACTCCGTGTCGGGTTAGTGTCGTGTTATCATGTCTTTTCATAAATTCTCATGTCGTGTCCTGTACTTATCTCGTGTTCATGTCAAAATTCTCTCGACCCTAACCCGACCTATTTAACGTCATGGTATATTCGTGTTTCGTGTCAGTGACCCTAACCCACTAACTTCGTATCGGGTTCGGGTCGTGTTCTCGTTTTGTATCAGGAATTCCCACCCGTAGTTTTGATCATTTAAGTAGATTTGAATATAATGGATTGAATATAGTAGAGAGAGGGAGTGGATTTTTTCCTATATTTATGTTGCTTATTCCATTTGCAAAGGCCGTAATCCCATCCGTCATACAATTCTTTTACTGATAAAAAGAATTTGTTTTATTCCCAAGTCCACTCAACGTTTCACTCGTGAACAAATATTCAATCCTTTGATCTTATCCCCGCTGATCTCGAAAAACATCGGAAAACATAAGGGACAGATGGTGGTGCACCGATGGTGCACCGACCGGCGTCGGAGACTTTGGATGAAATGGGGTGATTTTGGATCAAGAACTAAGGACCGTCCGATTGTCTCGATTCTCGCTTGGGGCCCCTCGGAAAACGATTTTAAGATGATCTAACGGTTCGGATTTTCCGTTTAGGACCTACAAGTGGGTCCCCGACGCCGGTCGGCACCATCGGTGTATATAGAAGGGTTCGAAAAACATTAAAGAAATTGAAGAATCGTTTCGATGCCAGCCTGCGCGATCAAAAAAATAGTCAGATTTTTTTGTACTCAAATATTTTTATATCAAGTGACCATAAAAGAATTGTATTTAACAAATTATCGTGGGAGGTCCAAATAATTAAATTAGTCTTTTTTTTTTTTTGGAAAGACGTCAAACAATTCATTTCATCAATCGGCCCTAAGGCAAAGACACGAGCAACTGCAAAGAGCACATATGCTCACAGGCCCAAGACACGTACTGCAAAAGCAGACCTACACTAGGTGCGGGCGTAGAGTCCGTCCTCGATATGGTAGAAGAGGATCCCAAAAGGGACACCCAACTCAAACCAAATGCAGAAACACACTGATAAAATCATACAAAAACCACCCATAAAGGGGGCAATACGATTCCACAACGGGATAAGATCCCCCAGGGGCATAAGCAAAGAAAGTAACAAAAATAAAATAAAACTAAAAAACAACTAAAAACCCCGGTCAGAGATGTCGCCAGAAAACCGCCGCTGCGCCGGATCCAGTAACTTATTCGCCGGAGAAGCAGACCCCCATCCCCTATCTTCATATTTGATCCGGAAACGGTCTCATCTACCGGAACCACGGAGGGAGGCAGAAGGTGTAGCGGTGGGAGAGATGGTGGATGGCGGAGTGGTGGGTAGGAGGTCGAAAAAGGAAGATATGGAGGTGAGGAGATAGAAGGGGATCTGAGAGAGGAGCGGAGGGGGGTGAAGGCAGATGAGGCGGTGGCCTCACCCCCTCCCGGACAAAACCCTAGAAGATGAGAAAGTTAGAGAGAAGGCAAAGGATAAATCTTAGAGAGAGAAAACGATAAGTGATTGTTAATAATTAAATTAGTCTCAATACACAACAATGCGGAAAGTAGCCTCATGCGGGAAGCAACAAAATTATTACATAGAAGTAAGGTCGTTAAACTAGAGAACAAAAAATCAGGGTTTCCTTCGGTAAAGATTTGAACCACTTGTACGTAATTTTTTTAATGTATGCGAAGTGAATAACTTGTAGAAATATACCAAAAATACGTTTGAAATACCGAAAATATCAATAGGCTTAATCTTTTGTGGAAAACTACAAGAACATACACCGCTATTTAAGTGCGGCTTCCAGCACCCTTTATTTTGTCTTAGATTCACAACATTACAAATTGCAAAAAATTCATAACACCAGGTCAAAATTTGATAATATAGAGAGATTACACCAGGTCCAAATATTTTTTTATTTTTGTATCAATAAGTAAAGTGGATATGACGCAAATATTAACTCAAATATGGAGGGTGTATTCTAGCATTAAGACAAAGGGAAGCGCTACTAACTACTAAGTACTAACAGACCCAGAGCCCCCGTAGCTCCTCTTCCGTGTTATTAGGGTGTAGCGACAGTAGCGTCCTTCCTAGCCGTCCATCTTAGCAATCAATGATTTGGATTTAAAATAAAATTCTTCCATAAAACAGTAAAATTTTATTCAGAAGAGTTTTATTTTAAATCAATGACAGTAGCGCGGAAGGTGCGGTTCAGGGACCCAGATTTAATACTAACCATTCAAATCAGTTATGAATACATGAAATCCACTAACCAACCATAATCCTCCAACCAGACCTCTATATATTCTACCTTTATCCTCAACAAAATTCACATCTTTCCCATTCCTAATCTTCCAGAATCAAGAAACCCAATTCAATCCCCCTCTCCCTCTCTCTACCCCCAAAATAATAATGATTAGGGTTAAGGCAGTTGTTACTGTTAAAGTAACCATTGGTGAGCTCGAAGATATTCTTGACTTGTGTGGTCCATCTATCTTGTTGGAGCTTGTCAGTGAACAGCTTGATCCAAGTAAGTATTTATATCGCGTTGCTAGCCGTTTTTTTTTTTTTCTTTTTTGTTCTTCCTTTTCTTTTCATGCTAATATCGAATTTTGTTTATTTCCTTGTGAAGAATTAACATTGGGACGATGGGCAGATTTTTATTTTCTTACTTTATTACTGTTAGGAAATAAAAGTTTTTGTAGTTCCACCATAAGCAATATATGCCGGGTAAATTAGTTAGGAGTCCTATGAGGAGCTAAGTAATTTGAAATGCTTATCCTTTTTCCGTCATCCTGAAATTAAAAATATTAGTTATATTAGGATGAATAACTAATATTTATTTAATGATCCCATTATGTGAAATTATAAGTGCCCCAGTTGAATTTGTTTATAATCTTGTTTATTAAGTTGTTTGATTTGCAGATTATTGGCATTCATGATTATTCTCTTTTGCAGTTCCACAAAACAATCTGCAACATATAAAAGGTCCGAAAATAATACCATGTCCTCATAAGCCAAGTAAATCTAGTTTTCTATTTGATAAAATCTGCTAAAATCAGCAATTGAAATTTTAGCAAATGAGATTTTTGCGAGAGCTAAAAAGATTTTAGCAACTGGCTTTTTCATTTGCTAAAAAAATTAGCTGTTGATTTTAGCAAATGTTGATTTAGCAGATTTTATCAAATGGAAAATGCTTTATCAAAATCATTCGAGAGAAGTGGCAAGAAGAAGATGAAATATCTATAGGAAGAAAAAAGTCATTTAGAGAGCATCGAAGAGTGTAGAGGCTCTCCCAATACTGCAACTCATAAAAACAAAACATATATTCGACATTTTTTACAATCTGCCAACAAATAAAAAAAAAAACAAGAAAATATCAGGTGTCCTCGGCCAGCAAAACGACCAAAGGATCCAAAAACCTGCAAACACCCTACTTGGCGGTGACGAAAAAGTCACCTTCGTCATTAGACATGAACTCTTCGGCATTTCCCTTCACATACTCCGATGCTGCCTTAAAAAATCCCTAGAAAAGCTACCAAACCACCCTCCCCCACCAACCTCATCGACCTAAACCTACCCAAAAACCCAGGCCTAATCGAGTAAAACCCTGCTCAAAATCTTGCCCCAACCACCTTCATACCAACAACCAGAAACCCCGAAACGAACACCCAAATAGCAATTGCCACCACCGCCCCTGCTCGCTGAAGCTTATTTTTGCCGAACCTTAATGCCACTGCCAATGGTTGATAGAGAAATACACAACACAAAACAAAGAAAAACTAGATGAACTAGAGAGAGAGTGTAAGAGAGGGCATGCCAGGGAAACCCTAACTGATTGAAACCAAGTTTAGAGAGAGAGAGAGAGAGAGAGAGAGAGAGAGAGAGAGAGAGAGAGAGAGAGAGAGAGAGAGAGAGAGAGAGTGGGAATAAAATACTTTGCGTTTAAATTTTTTTCGTTGTATTTCCTTCTGGTATGAGAGACAGATTTTGGCATAATCACCATAAGAAATATATATGACCATTTTTGTTTATCGAAAAAAGAAGAATTCTATAGATGATAATGGTACACCGAAAAAAATATATATATGAGCAATAGATGAACTAAAAACTCAGTAAAATAATTCAAAAACAATATCTTTAAAAATAATAGTGGAATAAAATAATACACTAATAAGACCATTGAAAGCATTTACTGCAACAGTAAATAGTAATGAAGAAGAAGAAATAAAAGAAGTAAGGCGTAGAGAATATAATAATAATAAGAAGAAGAATAAGAATAAGAAAATAACTAAAGTAGTAAAACCATGTTTGTACCTATACATCCTTACTCACATAAAGGTAATACAATAGATAACCCTTTCGAACTTGCACCACCCGAAAAAAAATAAACCAAAAATGGGCCTAAAAGAATGATGGAACGAAAAAGTAGTAAGCGATTAAAGGAATAGAAATAGAAAGTAGTATTGAGCACTTCAAATTTACTGCATATGCAAAACAAAAGTAGTTATTATAGTTATTAATCATGCATTTAAACAAGCATAGGTTTCAAGCATAGTATATATTTTATTGTGAGCATGTGCTAGCTGAACATTTGACCTAGATTTTGAAGTATTTTTTTCCTTTATCTTTTGTAAAGAATTGAATCATGTTTATTGCATGTACAAGCTAAACTTTTTTTTTTAACGGAACAAAAAAGATTTATTAATCAAATGTAACAGATACAAAATATTAAAAGGACAAGAGAGGAGGCATCATTGCAAAAGCATAGCATCCCAACGAGGTTGACACCCTACACACCTGGAAATTACATGTCACTTGAGCCCGGATAAAACTCAGCTGATAAGAAATCAAACAAAGCCTAGGGAAATAACAGACAACAAACCGCAAGGCCAAAACCGATGAACTCCCCAGTGTAGCTTTGAGATTCTTATAGATCAGAGTCAACTTCAACTTGAGCTGGCCCACCAAAAGGAATTAAATCAAGCCCCAAATCCCTTTGGGCTGAGTTAAAATCCCGAGTAGGATGGTCCACTGATTCTCTGGGACCAATAGTACCCCACCTTAGCACGCTTCCCTTTATCATGTTCCTTGCAATCCCATGCAGGATTAAAAATTCCTCCATCATGAGCCAACAAGGGGAGAAGTACTTTTTGCATTGGCCATAGAATCCTTATAAGACAACGAGTCATCACTATTGACCCTATGCAGCATTTGGAAATGTTGAATCGATTGAGCGGGTTTCATGTTACTTAAGTGATACAATTTGTAACTTTATCGGTTACAAATAATTTCAAAAAGCTTAGAAAGTTGGTCACAAATATTATGGTAGTTCTATATATTTTGATACTTTTTAGATTTTTCTTTTCAATAATTAGCTTTAACCATAAGTTTCAACTGCAATTTGACTGCATTCCTAAATCCTATCTTCGGTTTCTTCACAACTGAATTTGCTTACACTGCACTGCATAGTGAACTTAATCGCAAATACTAGGGACCACGTAAATACACATTTAACAACTATTCATTGTATTTTTGGCAGAGACAGGATTAGAGAAGGAAGCAATAAAGGGGAACCTGCATAGAATCAGCGAAGATGAGAATGAAGTGAAGTATGGATGTGATTTTGTGGTAGGAGATGGTTTTGGGGAGATTGGAGCAGTCTTGGTCGAGAATGTACACAACAAGGAGATGTATCTCAAGACTATTACATTGGAGGGATTGCCAAATGGTAATGTCAATTTTAGCTGTAACTCATGGGTTGCTCCCAAGTCTACTAATCAAGAGAAGAGAGTTTTCTTCACCAATAAGGTGAGCAACATATCTTGCCCGATACATAGGAGACAGTTCAATATGCTCACCCTCGAGTATGCACATTTTGAATCACCTTGAATCCATACCATGGTTTTAGAATAATTCGTAACATCAGTCTTGAATTTATAACTTCTGCATGGTAATTGATATCATTTGGTCATAAATGCATAACAAAAACTTTGAATTCATAGCGTTTTGTATGTTATGAGTTTTTATATTGATAACAAGCAAGATTGTCTTGCAGAGGTTGATCTTGGCTTTCTAATTCGTGAAGTATTTATTGATACACACATTCAGAGATAAATATACATATGTAAGTTTAGTAGTCAAATATTCAGCTAGAAATAGACTTAGACAGTTTAGCCTAGAAAAATTAATGGAAATTGCTACAATACACACCCCTTATTTGGGCGTACCATATGCACCTATTGTATGGTTCAGATTGTGCCACCTCATCAGCAATCGTAACATTATTTTAGTTTTTCGTAACTTTTCACCAATATCATTCGTAACATTTTCTATGATTCGTAATATTTTGGTGCATTTCGTAACTTTTATAAAAAAAATTCATAACTTTTACAAAAAATTCGTAACTTTAACATAAAATTCGTAACTTTTACAAAGAATTCATAACTTTTATAGGGGTGTGTATGATACACATCCAAATAAGGGGTGTGTATTGTAGCCTTTTCCAAAATTAATATTTTTCTCTTTTCTAATTTTTTTTGTAGTTTTGCATCATATGAAACTTCAAAAGAAAACAATGTCTTGTCAAATGAAACTTGAAAAGAAAACATTATGAGCGAAATCTTAAACTGGTGTTTCAAGACCTAATTGTTCATCATGTTAGTATTTATTATTTTACTACCATTGGCAGGTACATAACATACTTTTATAGGAAGCAAAGCTACAAAGGAAATTTATTCAAAACACTATAGCTGGAAGTCCTAACTCTCTCACTTAACTGGAAACTAACAAAATTGGCCTAAAGGCCTAGAAATTTCACTATTACATTATACTGCCTTGCCCAAAGCTACCAAAGAAAGTGGAACCCTTGAAAGAGAAATGTAGGCCCGAAAGCAAGAGAAATAAGGTTTCGTTTACCACAGGAACTGGAGTAGCAGAACTAGCACGACGAATTCTTTTTTTACAATTTTCCATTTGATAAACATGTTCCCTGGGTAACATTGGATTGAAATCTTTCCAGCTTGTGATAATTGACTATGTATTTTGTGTTTGGGTGCGTAGTCATACTTGCCAGCTCAAACACCAAATGGGTTGAGAAGGTTGAGAGAGAAAGAGCTGGAAGAAATCCGGGGCAATGGGCAAGGAGAGAGAAAGAGTTGTGACAGGATTTACGATTATGATGTGTACAATGACCTCGGTGACCCTGATAGTAGTCCTGCACATAAACGACCAGTACTCGGTGGGGAAGAACATCCTTACCCTAGACGTTGCAGAACAGGTCGACCACGGTGTAAGACAGGTATTAAACCAAAAATACATATGATCAAAAGCAGTTCTATCAGATTGTGATAAATACTTATAAACACATATACGTGAAATATGTTACTAATATTTTTCCCTCATTCGCTACGCATATTTTTGGATAGTTACGTAATGGTGTATATTTGAAGTATGTAGTTCAAATAATTTTGGAGAATGATACGCGTATTTTAAGTTCGTAGAATACCTGTTTTTGGTTTATGGCACACTCATTTTGTGGCTCACTTGCAACGAATATGGATGTACGGTAAACTCCCAAAATAGTTACGCATATCTGTTATACTCTAGTTAAGTAGCTTTTGTGTTAGTTATGCATATTTGTTATATTAAAAATGTTGTTTTAAAAATACTAGAAAGGTTTTTATATTTAGTTCTATCACAGATTCATAACTTCGCAACAACCATATTTCTTCTTGTAAGTTATTGTATGGGAAATTGATTTTTCACTCCCTTATGGCATTTTCAAATCAAAGCGCGCACGTAAACACAATCATTACTGACGGATCTTGGAAGTGGCTTATGGGGCCAGGGCCACCCCTATTTTGGAAACTCCATAATTATCAATTCAACGCTGGTCCCCTCGTTTCTGGTTTCATCCCTGCTTATGGATTCAAAAGTATTAGGTACTGTTATGACAGGAAGCGGGGAGGTGCTGTGCACGGTATTGTGCACCCCTCGACCGTTGGATAGAGTTTTGGACGGCTCGGATGTGTTTTGATTTTTTACCGGTAAAAAAAATCAAAATTAAAAAAAATTACCGAACGCATCCGAGCAGTGGCGGAGCACAAGCACAAAGTAAGAGAATATTCCACGAGTGGGGATGGCGAGGGCTCACTATCAACGAAAGTGATTACAAAAAGCTAGCTATGATCTGTATGACTGTAAGTCTTGAGAGAGGCCACAATATAAGAGCAGTGGCGGAGCAAGGATTTTCAATCCGGGGGGACCATTAGCCATAGGCATTTGATAGCTCCGTCGATGCCTACGATGAGGCCAGAATTGCCTTCTCATGGGTGGCATTACGGAGAGAAGATTAACCTTTGTCCTCGGTCCTTGAAAATAACTTATAATAGTTGCCAAATTAGCTTTGCAATTGCAAGCTTGACGGCCATGTAAACATTGATAATTTGAGACACTGGAAATCAAGGACGGAGCCCAAATTCGGGTACGGGGGTGACACCATTCAATGAAAAACTAATTACATGTTGTATGGAAAAATATAAAGAAAAAAATTATTAGGAAGTCATATAATTACATATAAAAAAATGAGTAATCTGTAATTTATGCATACAAATATGTAAATCGACATGTTTTTGTGATTTAATTTTCATTGTACATTAATTCTACCATAGTCCGTAAAGAAACATAGAGAAAAAATTAATGTCCAAAGGTGTCATGTTTGTCTCCATTTAATAAAAAAAAAATTACAAACCTTTAGAGAGGGAGAGAGAGATGAGTATTATAGTTGCAGTAAAAAAATACAGAACTGTGTGCCTTGTGAGAGTCGGTCCCAGGGTGGGAAGTGTAGAGTAGGACACTCAAACTATTGAGCCAAAGCTCACTGCTGGTTGAAACTTTCCCTGCTTTGAAATTTATATTGTTTTCATTGCAAATATATATTTTTTAATGTGCCATTTACAGTGGGGCAAGGCACATCCCTACCCCAATGTACATCCGCCCCTTTATAAGAGTAATAGCCAAAAGAACTCCTTATCTCCCATTTAGAGACTTATAAACTAGGTTTAAAATGCACTATACGAACTCAATCATGTGTCCGACCGTCCTTACGGGAATTTCAGTCCGGACGGTCGTGACATCCGTCCATACGGGTTTTATAGCAACTCTAAATTCAAGGCTTGTCGACAAGTACCACATCATTCCAAGTGAATTTGCTATAAACAAGAAAAATTATATTTGACGATCAAAAGAATAAAAAGAGAAGAAAATATTTCACTTCTGGTATAATGTTCGCATTTTTACGTGATTGCTAATTAATTTCTTATTAAACATATCTATTAATTTGTTTTCGATCGGCCATCAAAACATGGTAGATCCAATGTCCGAGACAAGGAGCATACGAGTTTACGTGCCCAAGGACGAGGTATTTTCAATCGTGAAGACTGAAACATTTTCAGCAAACACATTGCAAAACGTGCTTCACGCAGTTGTACCTGCTCTGGCTGCAGCAATTGTGGACAAGAACCTTGGATTTGCATACTTCACAGCCATAGCCTCACTTTTCAATGAAGCGGTTAACACTCCTCCGTCTCCCCAAAAGGATGTCCTGCCTGGGATTGTCAAGACCATTTCTGATACATGTGAAGATGTGTTACGCTTCAAGACCCCTGCCATGTTTGAAAGTAAGCATAATTTCACGCTATTACCAATACTTTAAGAACATGTACGCGTTTGTTAAACTTAAGACTCCTAACGTGTTTTGCGGAAAATGTGGACCTAACTAGAAATGATCCGAGTCACAACCCGACCTGAAAAATTTGTTCACCCCCTACCGTGTTTTGTGGAAAATGTGGACCTACCTAGAAATGATCCGAGTCACATTCCGACGTGAAAAAATTTGTTCGCCCCCTACCGTGTTTTGTGAAAAATGTGGACCTAACTAGAAATGATCCGAGTCACAACCCGACGTGAAAATTTTTGTTCACCCTCATCAAGAGAGGATGAGCAAAAACCCTCACCCTAATTGGTTGAAATGATGTGGGTCCACCAAAAATAGTGTGGATCCCACCACAAAGTGATGTCATGTTTACCAAAAAGTGTATTAATTCCATGGCTCTCACGCCATTTCAACCAATCAGAGTAAGGGTTTTGTTCACCCTCCTTTAGTAAGGGTGAACAAATTTTTTGACTATTCTACGAACTACTGAATCATGACTCAGGCCTTGTTCTCCTATAGATTTTAGGTGCATTTTATGAAGGGGTGATAAAATAGAGTTGTTTTCCCAACTAATAAAATGTAGTGGTTTTCCTATAGATTTTAGGAGGATTTTATGAAAATCTCATAAAATCACTTTTACATTTTATGTGTTGAGATTGGAGTGTCATAAAATGTGAGATTTTATGTCCCAAAAATCCGTTGAAGAACACACCCTCACTGAGGGATAACCCTAGATTGGCTTTTATGTCTGTAATTACTTCTTACACACCAACCCTCCGTACGCTTTACCCGTTTTGGTCAATTCTAAAATTGACATTTAAGATTATATAATTTCATTTTATTTTATTTTTAGGCCAGTTAACCGGTTGGGCCCGAGACCTTTTGTTCAAAGCACAAATCCAAGTCGGTCTCGGGTACTTGGTTTTATTTCTAACTACAATTACATTGGATAAAAAGTTTATTTTTATTTATGAATTCGTTTTAAAAACAAAAAAAAAAAATTTTAATAATCTATGAAGTTCTACTTATAAATTCTTTTTCTATACGTCTTTATTTCCTCATATGTGATGTTTCTTCTTGATATTGCAGGAGACAATTTTTCTTGGCTTAGGGATGAGGAATTTTCTCGACAGACTCTTGCTGGTTTAAACCCCTGTAGCATAAAATTGGTCACGGTATGCTGAATTAAGACGTGAAAAAAATAATTGAATTATGTATATATTAATTGTTTTTTTCAATACATACACAAAACTTTGAACAAAAGAAAAAAGGTAAATTATGGTATTTAGATCCTTAAAATTATTGTACATGAGCAGGATGGAGCCGGGAAGGGGTTAGTAGGGGCGGTCACCCCTACGAGGAAAAAAAATGTATTATCACATAGATAAAAGAAAATTTCATATAAATTATATAGGTTCTCCTGTCTCGAATACATGTTTGACCCTGCGTATTGAAATTTCTGGCTCTGTCCCTATACATGAGGATGGCTTTAATCCATGGACGTGGTGGGGATCATTGGTGCCCGTAAGAGAGGTCTTAGATTCGAGTTGATGAACTAACATCGGACTGCTCTTGTAACTTATTTATTACTACCACTAATGCTATCACATTGGTTAAAAAAGAGAGGGATAGATAACGATTTTTCTTTTATAACCGAATGTCCGGCCCTGGTGGATAAATAACGATTGCAACATGCTTGACGCAGGAATGGCCATTGAAGAGTAAACTCGACCCTAACATCTACGGTCTGCCCGAATCATCAATTACAACAGAGATTATTGAGTGTGAGATCAAAGGGTACATGACTGTTGAAGAGGTAACGAATCACTATTATTTTTAGCTCCATCGAAATTGGATTTGATGCAAAATTATAAGTGATGTTGTATTGTATATATAACATTATTATCCATTTATATATCCAATAAAAAAAGGCTAGTACATTTCAATTTTATCTCACTTATACATTTAGGATGGAGTAGACTATTTCTTCAGTCTCTGTTCATCGATCGTCTCATAAGTTTCAGCATCATAACAAATTATTGCAAACTTCAGTTTTTGAGTGATAAGTATGTGAACATGTCGCAAATTGATATGAAAAAATAAATGGTAAATATGTTCTACAGTTTAACCTTACAATTTACAAAACAAAGTGTAACTTATTTACATATCTATTGATATCCGATCATACTGACATTTGTGTTTTACAAAGTGAGCTGCTCGGATCTTAGTTTTTGACCCGAGATGTGGATGAAAATTGATAATACGAAGAGGTATCGAGGATTGGGGCATACAGGGGAGCTGAATAAAATTATATTAGTAGTAGATCAACGCAAATTTATAAGTTTCAAAAAATGATTTGACAGACTCATCAAGACACTGCACATCATTTTGACTGAATGCGTTACATATGATAAATTTTGAAAAAGTATATTTTTCCTTTTCTTCGACTTCAGAGATTGAGACCTCCAATAAATTTGGGCAAATGCAGGCTGTGAAGCAGAAGAAGTTATTCATGCTAGATTACCATGACCTACTCTTACCCTATGTTAAAAAAGTGAGGGAGGTTAAAGGGACAACACTTTACGGATCGAGGACGTTGTTCTTCTTGACACCCGACGGAACCCTGAGGCCATTAGCAATCGAGCTAACTCGGCCGCCGATGGATGAAAAGCCAGAGTGGAAGCAAGTTTTCACCCCGACATGGGATGCCACAGGGCGCTGGCTATGGAAGATAGCCAAAACTCATGTGCTTGCTCATGACTCTGGTTATCACCAGTTAGTGAGTCATTGGTATGCAACATTTTCTTCTGGGGCTGTTTAATTTGTTGAGCTAGACTTTAAATTCGATTAGAAACCTAGTCATCTTCACGAGATCGTATCAAATTGTTATGAAGAGAAATTTGTTCAATGTTTTTCCTCAAAAGCTGTGTCAGTATATTTGTCGAACATTCTATTTCATTTTCAACGTTTGGCAAAAAACCAATCTTACGAGTTACTTAAAAATGATTCTCCAGAAAGGAAAAGTCTAAGAACACACCTTCTAGACACATTTGTTGTCTTCGGAATCGTTAGATGTATGTGTAGGCTAAGAACACACCTCAACTTTCTATGGTTTTTTTGCAGGCTAAGAACTCATTGTGCTACTGAACCATTTATTATTGCGACTAATCGGCAACTTAGCGTAATCCACCCGATTTACAGACTATTGCACCCTCACTTTCGGTACACAATGGAGATCAATGCTTTGGCTCGAGAGCTCCTGATTAATGCCAATGGTATTATTGAGATAGCATTTTCACCGGCCAAGTATTGCATGGAACTTAGTTCCGCTGCTTACAAGGTTCAGTGGCGATTCGACCACCAGGCACTTCCCGCAGACTTAATTAGCAGGTAACAAAGTAATCTTCATATAACTCCAAACCTATGCGTAAACAAACAGATTCCTCTACAAGTACTAAGATTTATGTCCCATAACCATACCAATGCGTACTTGCAACTTATTCTATTTATTTGGGTAATGCTACAAGGTGTTAAGTGCAATTGTGATATAATTATCGAACTCTGTTGTAATTTTTAATTTTGTTAATTGCTAGGGGAATGGCTGTGGAGGATCCAAAGGCCCCACATGGATTGAAATTAACAATTGAGGACTACCCTTTTGCAAATGATGGTTTGATCCTTTGGGATGCCATTAAGCAATGGGTTACGGAATATGTCGAACACTACTATCCAAATTTAACCCACGTTGAGTCTGACAAAGAGCTTCAAGCATGGTGGACAGAAATCCGAACTGTCGGTCACGCCGACAAAAAGGATGAACCCGGGTGGCCAGAGCTCCAAATGTCGAAGGACCTAATCGGAATTCTAACAACCATGATATGGGTTACTTCCGGCCACCATTCTGCCGTCAACTTTGGCCAATACACGTATGCAGGTAATTAATTTCCGAATGTATTTACTTGCAACTGTGTAATATGTGACGAAATTTTAAAAAGCATGGAACTTGAAATTCTGTTTTAATGTATAGTACAGTATTCCTGCTGGATGTTTTAGTAGACTAATCAGTCGAAAATTGACATGAACTAGATCAAATTTAAACTTGCAAGCCTGTTGAATGGATTGGCTCTGTTCATTTAGATGAAGGTTTGATTCGTAGCTACTACTTTCCATAACCCTGTAACAGTGTGACCTATATCGTGTGTATTTCTTACTATTTTTAACAAAATTAGAGGATCGACAAAAATAACTTGTTGAACTCTACTTATCGCAGTTATTAAAATCATACTGCTGCCAGAAAGAAATTTTACAATTACGGTCTCTTTGCCGATGCAGGTTATTTCCCCAATAGGCCAACAATTGCTAGAACCAAAATGCCAACTGAAGACTCAACGGATGAGGAACTGATGCTTTTCCTAGCAAAGCCAGAAACTATACTCTTACAATGCTTCCCTTCTAAAATTCAAGCTACAACAGTCATGGCTGTGTTGGACGTGCTATCAAGCCATTCGCCAGATGAAGAGTACATCGGAGGACAGATTGAGGGAGCGTGGGAAGAGAATCCAATAATTAAGGCTGCGTTTGAACGGTTTAACGGGAACTTGAAGGAACTTGAAGGAGTGATTGATGATAGGAATGCAGATAGCAATTTGAAGAACAGAAGTGGAGCTGGGGTGGTACCTTATGAGCTTTTGAAGCCATTTTCTGAGCCTGGGGTTACTGGAAAGGGAGTTCCAAATAGTATCTCAATTTGATACCTTATGAGCTTATTTATATCCTATTTTAATGTTTTAATTATTTATGTAAATTTAAAACCTTATCTGTTTATGCATGTTGCCCAATTCTTTGCTTATGGTTTTTTCCATATAGTTTTTGTTGTTCGTTCATCTCGGAATAGATTCTACAAAACTGAATACGAAAGATGAACTGGATTCTTATTTTGTTTTTGTTAGAATTTGGGGCCGGGTCCAGGACCAAATTAGGTCGCCATGTGGGCATGACCCGGTGACCCATTTATTATAGAGTCGTATCTTATCTTGGAGATAAGATAGGAGAAGTTGAAGTAATCCTAGACTCTTAGGATTATATGACTTCTAAAGCTTCAAGGATGCTAACTCTATATATTTCCTGAAGCAAATTCATAATGAAGTAGGATATGTTAGTTTTGTTGGCGTTTTCCGGGTTATGTCCAGCCTTTCGGTGTATGTAATTTGCTTATGGGGTTTTGGGAGGTAGAGTGCTTAGGGCTTGAGTCTAGCTAGATGCTCCATTCGAGATATTACAAGCTTCATAATCAAGCCAATGCCTTGTCAAGTGTTTCAAAGCTCAATCTGGGAAGGTATACTCGTGCATGTCATATTTGCATTAGTTTTGATCATCATGGTTTAGGCCATATGAGTTTTAATTAGTCAATTGCATTGATACACTTCCTAAATCATGATTTTGTGAAAGGCATTTGAATTCCAGTCTTTTGAATCCCTCATAGCGTTTGAAAAGCGTTTACACGTGTCTGCTAGCTCGTGTTCCTTTAGTGACTGATGAGCTCACAATGCGTTTACACGCGTCTGGTAGCCCGTTTTAATGACGTGTCATGTTTTGAGAGGCTCATATGAGGGCTGCGAATTTGTGCACTATATAAGCTCTTTTTCTCTCATTTTAGGGTAAGACATTCATTGGAAAAATCAGCCCCCTTTTTAGAGAGAGAGAGAGTGTCTCATTCTTCTCTTTGTGGAACTTGATGTTCTTGATGATTTGAGCTTGCTCTTTTCATCTTTCTTCAATCTAGAGTCTTCCTCTCCATGGATCTACTCTAGGTTGATTTTATTTTTTCAAAAATCTTCATAAAAATCATATCTTTCATACATCATGTTGTGTTGCCTACATATCTACATGGCCGGATGATCCGGAGCCGTCTTTGATACGGAGATCGAGGGGTGTTGAACTCGTGGAGGCTATGGAATCAAGAAGGGCTCGGGGAGCTAAACCAATGAGTAGAGTTAGGTGTAGCTTGGGGCAAGTTGGTAATTCCTAATCTTGTAACTCTTGATTTAACCTTTTGATTTATAGCAAATTGGTAGATTAGGCTGTGGTTTTATGCTTAGGGTATTTAGACCCTAAGTAGTTTCCACGTATATCCTCGTGTTTGTGTCTTTGCTTTATTTACTTTGCATTGAAATTGTTGATTTGATTAAATAGCCATGGAATTGGGGTGAATGTGAATCACTTGGTGGTATTGAATTTTTAATTGATAGTCCTATTAACCCCCCCCCCCCCCCCCCCCCCCCGTAGGAATTGTTTCATCTTTGCATAATTTGAATTGGTATCAGAGCCCATGTGCTCTTTGTTTGCTTAATTGCTTGAGTTGATCCTTTGTTGTGCAATGGATAGGACGGGTCCTATGGAAGGTGGGTCAAATTCTCGGCCCCCTTACTTTGATGGGAGTGACTACTCTCTTTGGAAATAAAAAATGAAGAACTATTTGATTGCTCTAGGCATTAAAGTTTGGAGGTCCGTACTTTATGGTTATGAAGAACCCACGATTGAGGATCCTAGCACTAAAGATGTTAGGAAGAAAAACGAATCGGAGTGGAGTCCCACGGATATTGAGAGTTGTGAGATGAACTCACGTGCTTTGAGTGCTATTTTTAATGCCTTGTCTAGATCCGAAGGCAATCGTATCTCTTCTTGTGTAAAGGAAAAAGAGGCTTGGGAGATTCTCCGTACATCCCATGAGGGTATTGAAACGGTGAGGGTCTCTAAACTTCAAATGTGCACTACTAAATTTGAGGAACTTAAAATACTTGATGAGGAGACTTTTGATAGCTTCACAACTAGGTTCACCGAGATCATTAACACATTTCATAGCCTAGGTGAACCTCTTTCAAAATAAGTTGTGTCGTAAGATCCTTAGGTCCCTTCCCTCTAGATTCTTGACCAAAGTCACTTTCATAGAAGAACGGTCGGATATTGATGACATAACTTTTGCCGAGTTGGTTCGTAAACTTCAAATCTTTGAACTAAATCACTTGAAGGACTTCAAACCTTCGAAGTCCCTTCCCAAGATCGAAAAGGGTATTGCTTTCAAAATTGATAAAGAGGAAATCACTGAGGGTAGTGACACGGATGAGAGTCTTGACAAGGAGGAGTTGTGTGCTTTTGTTAAAAAATACAAGAGGTTTGTGACACTTCGGAATCATAAAGATCTTGGTAAGAGTCTGAAACCATTGAGTGGTTATAAGAAGAACACGTTTGACTCAAGTGGCAAGAAACCTTCATTTGATAAATCCAAAAAGGCACAAGGAATACAATGTCATGAGTGTCATGGTTTCGGTCACATTCAAACCGAGTGTGCTAATTCTCTTAAAAAGAAGTTTAAAAAGGGGTACAAGGTCACGTGGGAAGATGATAGTGACGGTGAGGATAGCGAGTGTGATGCTTATGAGTTGGGCGAGGAAAATTCCAATGTCAATGCTTTGGTCACAACGGTTGGTTCTCCTCCTTCTCCTAAATCATTGTCCGAGTCCTCTTTCTCTAGTGATGAGAGTGTTGAGAGTAAGAGATCTAGTTCCAAAGTGGAAATTGCTAAAAATGATGGTGAGGATTGTGAGACCGAGTCTATTAATGTGATCTATGATCAAGTTTACAAAGACTTTAGGAAACTTGGGAAAAGAAAGAAGGAAGTGGAGTCTAATCTTAATATGTGGAGAGAGAGAAAATTTTGCTTAAGGAGGATCTTGTTGTCACCTCTCGTGACTTAGAAGAACTTAAAGTCTATAATGCGAAATTGGTTGAAAAGTTTGAACTCATTGAAAGGGAGAGAATTGAAGGTTTGAAAGAAATTGAAAAAGCCAAGTATAAGATTGTTGAACTTGAGAAAGATCTTTTTGAGGCTAATGAAGTACTCCCTCCGTTTCATTCCATTGGTCCCCTACGAAACTACGTGCAATTTTCAAAATTAAAAACAATGTACTTATGAACATAATTTGTTCATCAATATGGATCTTGTTTGATAGATCTCATTGTGAACTTTTAAACGGTGCGAAAAAAATCCAAAAATTATTTCTAGGTCTTTTAGGGATAAGAGTGGCCTAGGTTTCTTGAATTCTTCATCAAATCCTTCCAAACCTAGTGAAGAGCCTACTAGGAAGATTTCCTTTGTGAGTGTCGGGACTAACTCAAGTCCTTCCTCTAAAAATTCCACTCTTTTGAAGGTTGAACCTCCAAAGAAGAAATTCGTTGCCTTTGATACTTGCAGCCTTGATGATGAGTGTGATACCCCGAACAAGAATAAAAAGAGCAACCCTATAGAAGTTGAGAGTTCTAAGCGAAAGGTTGTTACTTGTCACCATTGTGGGGTTGAGGGACACATTCGTCCCTTTTGCTATCGATTGAAGAGAGAGTATAACAAGAGGGGTCAAATACAAAGACCCATGAGTCGCTTTATTCCACATAGCGTGGTTCTTGGTCAACCTAATGTTGGAAGACCTCGTGGTGCTACTCCTTCGCCACCTAAGTCTCAAAATGATGAATTTCTCTCCAAATTGTCTCATCTTGCTACTCAATCATCATATATTGTTGAAGAGATAAACAAGTTGTCTTTGCATGCTAAGAATTTGAATAGTGCTTCTTGTGATCAAAACAAATCAAATCATGCTTGGAAGAAAGTTGATCGTGCTTCACATGTCTCACAACCTCTAAATACTCTTAGAGAGTTTGGGGGTTCTTCCTCTCTTCATTGAGTTTGGTTGGGTTGCATGTCACTCTTGTATGCTTCATGTCATCTTTGAGTCTAGAGTGGTCATATTTTTTTGTTTAGTTTTTTTTTTTTTGCACTATTTTTTCATTTTTGTCTTTTGTTTTCACTTGTTGCATGCATTTAGGGTCATGTCTTGGCTATTTTGTTTGTGTGCTTGCTTGTTAAATGCTTGTGTGTTTGTCATGAGAATACTTTCTTCCTCATGCACGAGAATAAGTTTGATGCACTTGTTGGTTGGGCATTGAGATTTGAGCATAACCATTGGGATCATTGAAGTATGCATGCGTAATGATATCATGTTGTGGTCATTGTCTCGGATGAATCTCATGCTCTCCTCTATTTGCACACACTCTTTTGGGGCTTGATCCTTATGGTGTATGAGGGTACTCATTCGTATCTTGGTTAGACTCTACTTGATTGGATTTTTTATTGACCAAATGCTTGAGTTCACCTTTAGATGCTTTCCCCCATTGATTTTTCTCAAGATCTACCGTCTAGGGATTAGTGTGAAAGCTTTCTTGGTGCATAAAAGAGTGAGATCCTTGTTCAAAAGAAATCATGTTTGTTGAAAAGAATTCCTAAAAAAAAAAAAAAAAAGGGAAGAAGAAGAAGGTATTCATTGTGTAGAAGGGAAGAAGAAGACAGTATTCATTGTGTAGAAAAGAAGAAGGTATTCATTGTGTAGCCTTTTAATTCTAGATTTGGGGTTGTTGCTCTAGTGTATCCCCTCCTTTTTTATCTCGCACCTTGGCGAATGGCTACCTAATCATTGCACCATCCTAGATTTGTGTGTACCTCTTGGGTCATGGAAATCAAAATGGGGTTTGTGCGTGAAGGCTTTAGGTCCAAGTGCCTTATGGTTTGACTTCACTTATCTATCTTGTGTGAGTCTTTCTCGGGATTTGGGTGGTGTCACTTGACATTTTTGAGGTTCTTGCACCATCTTATAAGAGATCACCCACTCACCTTGATAGTAGAGAGCATGAAATTCACTTGTTGTTTGTGGTAGCTCATGATATTGTCATGCTATGCATTGCTCTTGCTATCTTGGATGTGTTCAAATTCGTCTCTCATAGCAAGTCTTTTCATGTCTTGTTCTAGTTCATGATGTGAGAAAGTGCTCATTGTTAAATGCTTGAATTGTGTGTTCTCTTGGATGATTGCATGAGTATGATCTCATTAGAATGCATCTTGGAAGGGGGAGTTACATTTGTGTTTTCTTTTGCTCTTCACTTCATTATTTGTGTCTTCATTCATGGGGGAGATACATTTGCTTAGGGGGAGTGTTGATTTTCAAGGAGCCTTTGTTCTTCTCTAGGGATTTTTATTGTTGATTGGTGGTTCTCTTCATATTAGCATTTTGTGAGGGAGAATATCTGTGTGAGGAAGTTATGCTCACTAATTCATGTCTTTGGGTGCTTGAATTTGTGCATGTTCTTTAGAATGCATTGGGTGAGGGGGAGAGTTCTTTTTTGTTGATCATTGGATTTCAAAATTTTCTCTTCTTATAAGAATGCTTTGGTGAGAAACTCAAAATTTTTATATATTTGTGTGAAAGGCATTCATGAGGGAGTTGACATTTGTGTGCTTTAAATGATTTCCTAAGGGCGAGTTTTCATTTCTCTTATCTGTTTGATCCCTAAAAGTTTGTGGGAAGTTGTTTTATGTCTTCGAGCATTTAATTTTGTCAAGAGAAGTGTTTTTGTTCCTTAGTCAAAATTGGCTTTCATTCTCCTAGAGGGAATTTTTCTGTGGCTTAGAAAAATTTTAGTGAGTTTGTGTGTATCTCTTTGATAATAGGTCCTTCACAAATTTGTGAAGGAATTTGTTCTTCACCTTTTGAGCAAAATTTCGTGTGTTTTGTGGGTAGATTCAGAGAGTTGGAGCTAGAAATGAGTTTGGGCGTGTCTGATAGCACTGCACCTCCTCCCAGTCACGTGCACATGTGCACCTGTGTGACTTTCATAGTGCGGCATCATGCATTGCCACGTGGAGCTCGTGCATCTGTCCGTTTTTAGGGAGCCCGGCTAATTCTTATTTGCATCTACAGGCCCGTAATCCTTCTGTCCACACGTCCTTATCTGGTGCTTTGGTTCTATTCTCAGCCGTCCATGGCTCTCTTGCACGTACTCCACTAGGGTAGACCATAATCCTTCTCTAAACCCTCAATCGATTTACCTCTGTACCTCTCTCTCTCCTTCCACGAACACATCTTCTAGGTTTCTTAATTGGCTGCGGCGATTTGAGTTTTGGGCATAACCCATCTCGATTTCTCTCCTCTAACCCTCGTTATCATCATCGATCTTTCACTATGGGTCAGTCGCATAAAGGTTCACCGATCTGTAGCCTTTTCAACCCGCAAAGCTAGGGTTTTAAGCTTCGATCGATTTCATGCTTTTTCTTCCTCGGTTGTGCTGCGATTCAAAGGGGTTTTCGATCTCCAGGTGTTCTCGTCTTCACTCGACTGTGCTTACAACTTGGGTACGGGTTCTGTGATTCGTGTATAAGGTTTTCTCGGTTGAGTTATGAAGATCTCAGAGGTTTCACACATGGCGGTTTCTAGGTTGCTCTATTATGCTGTTTTTCGAGTCTATCATACCGTGTTGTGGTGTTGTCGACTTCAACCTGCAACTGATTTGAGGCTTTAGGTAAATTACTCCATTCATTCTGTTCTAGAGATTCACACTGTTCATATGTGATTGTTTCACCTGAATCTGAGTTTTGAGACTCTTATTTCCCATTGCCATCCGTATTCTATTGTGATTAGAGTTGTGGAGCTGCTATCAATTTGTTTGAGCTGCCTTATTTGCTAAGGTTTCTGGTGTTGTATTGCTCTATTTTGATGGCTGTTGAAAAACCATGGGTTTGGTTTCTAGCTTACATGCTCTAGAATTTCTCTAGTTAAAGGCCTGATACTTTGATTTACCTGTGTCTGTGGTTGTGATTGGGGTATTAGCTCACTGGTTTATTTGTTGGTTGTTGGTGTACTAGGTTTCCACTGCTGCACATTTTTGCGTATGCACTTTCTGCACGTGGTGATGATCTTCTTGTGCATATTGTTGTGCTCGAAGACTTTACCGAGGTGACTTAAGTGGTCTTCCGCATGCTTGTTCTTCACCACCATGTCGTCGATGTAAACCTCCATTACGTCCCCGAGCTCCGTCTGGAACAATTTGGAGACCATCCTCTGGTAGGTGGCTCTGGCGTTCTTTAGGCCAAAGGGCATTACCCGGTAGCAGTAGATGCCCCTCGGCGTGATGAAAGCCGTCTTCTCCACGTCCGTTTGGTCCATGGCAATCTGGTGGTACCCTCGGTACGCATCCATGAAGCTCAACCTGGCGTGTCCGGCGGTGGCGTCTACCAGTTGGTCTATCCGAGGGAGTGGGAAGCAATCCTTTGGGCAGGCGTCGTTGAGGTTGGTGTAGTCCACGCACACCCGCCACTTGCCGGTCTTCTTTTTTACCTCCACAGTATTGGCCAACCAGGTGGGGTATTGCACCTCCCGGATGGCCTCGGCCTCTATGAGCTTCTGGACCTCCTCCACCACGGCGTCCGAGTGGATGGCCAAGGACCGCCGCGGCCTCTGTACTATCGGTTTCCTAGCCGGATCAACGTTGAGTTTATGCGTGATGAAACCCGGGCTCACGCCTGGCATTTCGTAAGGAGTCCATGCAAAAACCTCAACGTTGTCCTTGAGGAAGCCCACCAACTCGTTGCGCTCGGGATTGGAGAGCTCGGAGCCCACCATAAAGTACCTGCTACTCTCTCCGTTTTATTGGTACTTTGATGAGGTCCTCTTTAGCCTTTTTCTCAGCCATGGAGCCGACGTCATCGAGGACAGGAGTGGCCTCCGGCATCTCAATCCACTGGACCTGCTTCGGCATCCTGCTTTCCTTTCTGTCCTTTACCCGGACGGCATTTACAAAGCACTTCTTGGAGGGCATCTGGTTGCCCCAGATGGTCTCCTGCCGCCCGGATGCGCCGCTGAAGCGGACGCACTGGTGGAAGGTAGAGGCAATAGCCTTCATGGCGTGGAGCCATCCCCGCTCGAGGATGGCGTTGTAGGGGCTCGGGGAGTCCACTACTGTGAAGTCGACCTCCAACCGCATCGACCCCGCCCAGACCGGGAGAGTGATGCCTCTGAGGGGGTAAATGGGGTGGCCCGCGAATCCCACCTAGGGGGTGTCCGAAGGGGTCAGCTCGTCACACGTCCGCCCTATGGCTTTAAAAGCCAAGTAATAAAAGACGTCCGCGGAGCTCCCCTGATCGATCAGTATTCTCCGGACGTCTATGTCGCCGATCTCAACCTCGACCACGAGGGCGTCCTCGTGCGGAAGTTGCAGTCCCTCCATGTCTCGCTCAGTGAACGAGATGGTGAACGGGCCCTCGGGCTCCCGATACTTTCGCTTTGCGGGTTTGCCCCACCGAGAGCACCTGCATCCCCTGTTCTATCTTTGCCAATTCTTGGTGCATTGCCTCGGCCTTGTCCTTGCCAACCGGCTGTGGATCGTCTCGACGACCCCACCCCGCCCTCTCAGCTCCCCCTATGGGGGCTGCTACCCCAAGGGGGGAGGGGGACGTCATCGCATGGGGAGAGGAGTTTTGGTGTGGTCGATCCACTCATCTAACCGTCCCTCGGTCACCAACCGCTCCAAATGGGCTTTGAACGGTCGGCAACCGGTTGTGTAATGCCCCACCTCGTTGTGGTAGTTGCATTTGCCCCTCTGAGTTGGGTCTGACCCCATCTTGTTCTCGGGCCAAAGGAACCACCTCGTCCTGCCAATCTTCGTGAGTAACTTGTAGATTGGCAAAGTGAAAACGGTCGACTCGGCCACATAGTCATTGTCGTTCCTGGGGGGTCTCTCCCATCCTCCCCCGCTGTTGTTGCCTCTGCTATTGTCTCGGTAGCCTCTGCTACCTCACCCACCACCTTGTTCGTTCCTTCCGCCTTTCTTAATGTTGTTGACCTGCTTCTTCCCTTCTTTCGGGGAGCTCTTGCTGCCCCCCCCGGAAGCTTTGCTGACCAGGAATTCCTCCAGCTCTCGCTACCTGTCCACGGGGGTGCACCATGAGGTCCTTGAAGAGGTCTGAAGAGTCTTCCAGGCCGTTTTTGAAAGAGGTGGCAGCCACCTTGATAGGCGCGCAATATCTCAAGATATAAGCGCCTAAGTAGGGCGAATTAGGGCATTAGAGGCGCGATTTATTCCATTTTCCACTTGATGCGGTGTTGTCTCTTGTTTTTGGTGTTTGTGTTTGCTTTGTAGGAAACAGGCCGGAGGAGAACGGGAAAGTGAACACAAGGCATTGGGCATGTTGGGAACCGGTGGGACCCAAGCAAGGACGACCAAACAGCTGGAATTTCATTTTAGGGGGCTCGGTATCGATACAGGACTTCTCCTGTATCGATACCCGTGTGGCAATTTGGGAACAGAATGTCTGGGTATCGATACAGTACTTCTCCTGTATCGATACCGAGGGTCTTAAAAGCCAGAAATTGACTTGCCACGTGTGTTGACTTCGGGGGAGCATAAATACTCCGATTTTAGGTCGAATTAGGTTCCGAACTTTACATTAGTTTTCTTTCAATTAGCAGCCGATTTTTCCTTTGGAGATTCTACTTTCCGGGTTTCTTTTCCATTGAAGTTTTTGAAGTTTTGTCTCGAAGATTCAAGTTTTGTTTCCGGTAACTCTTTCTAGTTTACATTAATCTCAGTTTTTGGTTGATCTTTTAGTTTATTCCTTTTCCGAGTTATATGAGCATGTTTTGTGTTGAAATCTTGCTGTTGATTCAAGTTAATATGAGTGAGTAGTTTCATAAGTATGGCCGCGGGGTGATTAACACGCCGTGGCTAGGGCTGGGTATGTTCTCGCTCCTGTTTTCAGAATTAATAAACGGACAAGCAATTTTAGGTTATTAAAGAACTTCCGTGGACGAATCCGGGCATTGTCGGAGCCCATGTAACGCGGGGATCGGGGGACCAAAACTCGTTCTTCGCTGTACATGGGTAAACGGCGACCACGAGGATTCGCATCTTTCGGGGTACCTTTTTCTCTCTAAAATCAAACGTTTTTAGAACACCGAACGGAGCGAAACTGTCTGGGCCTTGTCACTGGTGTTGTGAACCCTACGACCGTACCTTCTTTTAATTAATTTAGGAAAAATCAAATTTTCTTTAGTTTAGTTAATTCACCCATCAAATTACAAGGGGTGGCTACCTAAGAGCCGTGTTAAACTAGCATCCCGAGTTTTTAGTAAGCACTTTCCACCTTCTCTGTGGATTCGATTCCGGTCTTACCGGGTATTGTGCTACACCGGTCTCCGCCCTACGCTTGGGGCAACCCATTAAGTTAGGTATAGGATTTCGGTCAAGCACACCTTCTGGTCGCAATTTTCCACCAGGCTGTACACCTCTCAGTAGCGGGTGATGTACTCCTTGAGGGTCTCGTCTGACCCCCTCTTCATGTTTACCAGCGCGTCGAGCGTCTTCAACTGGGTGTTGCTCGTCACAAACCGAGATGTGAACGCGCGCTCTAGCTCATCAAAGTCAGCGACTGACCCCGGAGCCAGCTGGTCGTACCACATGAGGGCAGTGGTCCCGAGACTCATGGAGAAGGTTTTGCACATGAGGGCATCACTATGTCCATAGAGCTCGAAAACCAACCGGTACTGTTGCATGTGGGTAATGGCGTCTGTGGTGGGTTCGTACTTGTCGAACTTTGGGATTTTGAATCCCCTGGGGGGGATTACCTCTACGACCTCGGCCACAAAGGGGGACTGCTTGGCTTTCTCCAGCCGGGAGTCGAATTGGCTGGGGTTGGGGCGGTTGAGGTCGACTGTCTGGTGCGCTCTGCAAGCTCTCTTGGGAGGGATGTTCTGCCGATGCCAAGCCTCGATACCATCATGTACATTGCTTCGCTCGGATGAGCGCCTCTTCGCATGGGGTCCTCGAATAGCGTGAGCATCGTCCCTCATGCAGGGGTGCCTCGCCTCACTCTCGGGGTGGTAGACTTTTGTGCCCCCTGTCTGAGTGTTGATGAGCACTATGCTCCCGCCTTGGTGGCGGAGCTCGTATCTTTCCCCTGGGTCAAGGCCCTGGTCCTGGTTGTTGCCACCTCTTTCTGCCGAGGTGGCCTCTGGGACGATAGCCCTATCACGATGACCCCGTCAGTTGTCCTCGGCGAGGACCCTCCATCCGTCCTATCGATCCACCGACCGACTAGGGTGGCAGGGATCAGCTCGATCAACCGATCGACTTTGGTGTTGGCAATCCCTCCGGTCCGCCGACGGGTTGCCTCCGCCGTGCTCTCAACGTGCGGCCGGGCCTCCCTCTGGGCCCTTGCCTTTATCAAGGTCCCTTTGAATCTGCCGAGCGTACTCGGCGTCCCTGCGGACGTCCAAAGTCCTAGCGCTTGAGGCAGTGGCGCTGTCCTCCGGGTACTCAGTTCGCCTTGTCTGCCCCCCTGGGTCTGTTGGTTCCGGGAGGAGGCACGCTCCTAGGGGATAACAAAGGCATTACCTCGGCTGTCAACCTCAATGATTGGGCCGAGGCGGTTGAATACCGGGGCCCTCACGCCCTCACTTCTCGCGCTCAGTGGGGGTCTCTTGGTCCTCGTTCAACCCCCCGACTTTTGAGGTCGTAGGCTAATTTCTAGCTTGCTTCATAGCCAGTACCTCCTTTCTTAACAAGGCCAACTTAGCCTCGACGGTGAGGGGTGGAGGCCGAGGTAACGCCTCCCTCCGAGCGGGAATAGTGAGGTTGTCAAGGGAGAGAACATCGTCGTTCATGCTGAACAGGATGCTCACCGTGGGGGCATTACTGGGGCCAGCGGCGTTGGACGCCAGCGTAACGGTCCCATCCCTGTTGAGGGTGGGGGAGAGGGTGAGCCCCAAGTCGCTCCTGACTTGGTGGTATCTATGGGTGAAAGTGCAAACCGCATAAACCAGACCAAACCGGAAACTGGACCGAACCGGCCTTATTCGGTCCCCCTTTTTTTCACCTGGTTCGGTGCCGGTTTGGGGAATTAGTAAAACCGAGAAACCGGTCCGGTTTGCGGTTTAGGGGCTCTCATAACCGGACTGGACCGGACTGAACCGTTTTCTATAATACTTGGAAAAAATGTTAAGAGTGGGAGTCGAACCCAAGCATAATGTGTGGATGCACAGCTCTTTACCACTGAGCTGAGTACACCACCTGTTTAATATGAGAGGAATTATTATATTTAACAACATTTAATGAGTTACTACTTAATATATATGATCGTTTCCACACCAGATCTGATTCTAACCTATTTTTTCTCTCTCTCTCAACTCTCACTCTCCGTCTCTATCTGGTATCTCTCTCTCTCTCAACTCAACGCCGCCGCACGCCGCAAGCCGTGACCACTTCCCTCTCTCCCCCCGATCTCGATGGCGGCGAACTCCCCTCTCTCTCTACCCAATGATCGATTCCACGAAGAAGACAATACTCAACAGCCATGGGGATTTAATAGTGTTTGGATCTGAAAAAACTTGATCTGGTTTGTTGCTTTGTTTGGATCTGAAAAAACTTGTTCACAAAATCTTTGTATACCAGTGTAGAATACTAGCAATAGGGTAGATGGCGTACTGCTTTGTAGTTTGTTCACAAAAACTTGATCTGGTTTGTTGCTTTGTTTCGATCAGGTACTGGCGTACTGCTTTGTAGTTTGTTTCGATCTGCATCTCTCTCTCTCTCTCTCTCTCTCTCTCCCTCTTGTCTAACCAAACCGGGAAACCGGCAAAACCGAACTGAAACCGGATGAAACCGAACCGGCCTTATTTGGTCCGGTCCCGGTATCAAAAATTCCCAAACCGAATGACCGGTTTGGTCCCAAAAATACCCCAAAACCGGACCGGACCGGACCGTTTTCACCCCTAGTGGTATCTGCTGCTGTCAGCGCTCTTGATGTATTCTCCGGCAGTGTCGAACGCGTCCATACCAAGAGAGAGGTTCGTCATCTTCGTGGCAGCTTTGGAAGAGGTGTGGAGAAGGAGGTCTGAGCAAGGTTGAAGGACCACCACTAAATAGAGAAGAGAGGCTGGGAGAGATAACTCTGTCCCCAGCAGAGTCGCCAATTGTGGGGAGCCCTTCACCGGAATGACCTCTTTGCCCGTTTGGTACTGCACGGATGGGGAGGAGCTGGGCTGAACGTCACTGGATCCCTAGGGACTCGTCGAAGAAGAGGCCTGGAGCTCCTGGGGTACGCCGGAGGAGGACCTGCACAAGGGAGCGACCACGTTAGTGCCTAGCCCGGACGGTGGTGATCCGGGAAGGCACTCTGATGGCTAAGTCAGCAACGGAGAGAGAAGTTTTAGTGGAGAACTAGAGAGAGAAAGAGTTTCTAGAGAGAGAGAGTCCTCCTCATGAAGAAGGTGAGAGACATATTTATAGGCAAGGGCCAGTGTCCCGTACGCCCCTTGGGGGCCTCACGCGTTCCGTCCTTACCAACGCATTGAATGCATGGATTGACGTATGTCCCTCAAGCGGCGCCTTGGCCGCTGCCTTCCCAGAGTCGTCATCTATCACTGATATTCCCATCAATCAAATCCCCACCTACAGGTGTGACCTGCAGGGTGGGTGGCCTGCTATA
Organism: Vaccinium vitis-idaea; assembly: GCA_963854785.1. Lineage (NCBI taxonomy): Eukaryota > Viridiplantae > Streptophyta > Magnoliopsida > Ericales > Ericaceae > Vaccinium > Vaccinium vitis-idaea. The sequence goes on from OY978216.1 coordinate 39,317,178, forward strand.
AATGCAATGCAGGCGGGGCGGTTGAGGCCATTAATGAGCCGCTCAGACTGTCAGATGTGCCTCGATCGAGCCCTTGACATCTGGCGCAACCCCCCGGGACACAGATGTCAAACGACTCGGTCCGGGAGGCGCTTGGGAACAAGCCCCCGAGGGCAGCCGTCGAGCTTCTCGGCGCAGGCTCTCGTGGGGGGGGGGCACACGCGAGGCCCCAGGCTCTCCGAGACCTGCGGTGATACTTCCATGAGCCGTTCTCGAGGGGAGGTGTTCCTTCCGCGGACAACCTGACCGAGGCCATGGGCCACGCCCCTAGTCGTCGGGCCCCCAGCCTTTGGCAAACGCAGCCCTTCCCGGGACACCGTTCGGCCATAACAAGGGGTCCTGGCCTTCTTGAGCTATTCAGCGAACCCTGGGTCCTGGCCTTCTTGATTTGCGTATATACATAAGTGTATATTAATTGAAATTTTTTAAGAGAAGCCGTTTATATTTCCGTGTGAAATGTTAGTCTTCTAATTAATATGCTTAGCATAAAAAAATTGACATCATCTACGACAAAATTTATTTTGTTTCCGTCACCATACTTAAACTAACTCGAATACATGGAGTTATCAAGATACATATATCAAGTCAATATGCACAAAATTGACAATTTTTCAACATCAAATATGCTATGGATCTAGGGTATTATGCTGCCACCAAGCTTTTAAATAGCAGAATGGTAGTGGTGTAGCGGTAGCATATCTAATAAAACTCTAGCGGGAATGGGGTGTAGCGATCATGGATTTTTTAAAAAGAGAAATGCTAGAGGCACTCACTAATGTACTGCTAATGTACATGTGGCATTCTTACAGTGGATGAGTGCATCCATTTAATGCATCATACATTCACTACAACACATGTAATGCATCATACATTCGCAACAACATAATAGACCTATATACCGCGACAAAATCTGGTGGGGAATATGGATTTCCTCGCCAAATGCTACCTTTTGGCAATGAGATTGAATTTCATTGCCTTTTCTAGCGACGAAAACTGATTTCCTCGCCAAAAGATAGCATTTGGCTAGCAAATAATAAATTTTGTCGCCTATGTATCTTTTCGGTGAGGAAGTACTCATTTGTGTTGCCTTTTTTAGCTAAAAAAATTGATTTCCTCGCCAAAATGGTCACATTTGGCAAGGAAATAATAATTTGTCACCAAAAAGTTGCATTTTATTTCTCGCCAAATGGACGCTCTGGGCATCTTATCCCGTAGACGAAATATTAATCTTGTAGGTATATATTTATATTGTCACAATGGTGACATAATTAAGTACTAGCAGAAAATCCGTGCTATGCACGTAACGAATTCAGGTACACATAATAGTTTAAATTGTCAAAATCAATAAGCTATTCAACGCCTCTACCCGGAAAAAAAAAATGCAATTTAACAAAATATATCTAAAAAGTAACCTCACAAAGAAATTTCATTCGGATCATTTCAATGTTCATCTACTATTACTCGACATTTCTAATTGAATGGATAATAACTTATCGATGAGGTGGTCGTACAGCTTTTGTTGAGGACGTCTATGAACGGGATGAGGATGCTAGAGAAGTTCGAATGGAGGAAGGGTTTCAACGGATAGAGGCCACGCTGGGGGCGATCACCTAACGCATGGAGGCTCTGGAAGTTACAAATCCACCTCGCCATCGTCCGATTAGAATTCAAACTCAGAATGAGGATGAGTTTTCAACTGGTGAGGACGTCAACCCTTTTGCTGGCTTCAATCAGTGATGGGGTAGGGGTCGAGACATCGTGGTTCACAACCGCGATTCTTATCACTGGGAGTCCAGTTTGAAGATTGAATTGCTAGAATTTCAGGGAAGTCTGACAGTAGAGGAGTTTCTGGACTGGTTGAACGCTATTGATGAAATCTTGGATTTCAAAGAGGTTCCTGATGAAAGAGGGTCCCTCTTATTTTGGAGTCATGGCTACGCAGCAATATCTTCCAGTCTACCTATACCATCGGTGGCAAAGTTTGTCCTTTTGTAATCGACTCTGGTAGCTGTGAGAATGTGGTGTCTGAAGAGGCAGTACAGAAGCTGAATCTAAAGACTGAGGTGCATCCAAATCCCTATAAACTGTCATGACTAAAGAAGGGCAACGAGGTAAAGGTTTCAAAACGATGTCTAGTATCCTTTTCAATTGGTTCAAAATATAAGGATAAAATTTGGTGTGATGTTATGGCTATGGACGCTTGCCATCTATTACTAGGGTGCCCATAGCAATACGACCGAAAAGTGGCACATGATGGGGGAAACAATACGTATAGTCTAATGTTTCATGGTACAAAGATCAAGCTTTTGCCTTCCAAAGATGTAGTTCCCAAACCTCAAGCAGGGGAGGGTGCGAATCTACTAGCCATGGAACAAATGGAGGAGGAATTTGTCGAGTCTGGTGTTGTATTTGTGCTGGTGGGAAAAGAGTTGGAGAAGGACCAATCAGGAGAAGAGATACCCAAAATTATAAAGGCCTTGTTCGTTTCCCTATTTAATTTTAGTTTTAGTTTTGATGACATCATTATTTCCCTCATTTCTCTCTCTATCTCTCTCCACTAATTACACCTGCTGACATAATCAAAACTAAACTAAACAATCTAACCAAACACAGCCAAAGCCTCTTTTAGCAGAATTTAAGGATGTTTTTCCAACAGAATTGCCAGAAGGGTTGCTGCCTTTGTGGGATATCCAGCATCAGATTGATCTCATGCCTTGCTCAAGTCTGCCAAATCGAGTCCATTATCGTATGAGCCCAAAGGAGCATGAGGCATTGCGGTGACAAGTTAAAGAGTTGTTGTCCAAAGGGTTCATCCGTGAGAGCCTTAGTCCGAGTGCAGTCCCTGCCTTGCTAACTCCTAAAAAAGATGGGACTCGGAGGATGTGTGGATAGCAGGGCCATTAACAAGATCACTGTCAAGTACCGCTTTCCAATTCCTAGGTTGGATGATTTACTGGATCAACTGCCAGTGGTGAAGGTATTTACCAAACTAGATTTGAAGAGCGAATACCATCAAATTCAGATTCGGCCAGGAGACGAGTGGAAGACTGCCTTCAAGACTCGAGAAGGCTTGTATGAGTGGTTGGTCATGCCTTTCGGTTTATCAAATGCACCCAGTACTTTCATGCGTGTGATGAACCACGCTGCAACCATTTATTGGTAAGTTCGTAGTGGTTTACTTTGATGATATTCTTATATATAGTGCCATTCGGAAACTTCATATGCAGCATATTCAAGAGGTGTTGTTAGTATTGCGGCGTGAGAAACTATTTGGGGCATTGAAGAAGTGTGTGTTCATGTCAGACTCAGTTCTATTCCTGGGATATGTCGTTTCGAAGGATGGGATTGCAGTAGATGAGTCGAAGGTGGAGGCAGTCAAGCAGTGGCCTCTGCCACAGACTTTGTTCGACATTCGTAGCTTCCGGCTTGGCATCATTTTATCGCTGTTTTATCCCGCACTTTAGCACAATCATGGCACCAATCACCGAGTGTATGAAGGGGAAGCAGTTTACATGGTCTGAAGAGGCAAAGAAGGTGTTCCATGTAATTAAACAGAAGCTAACGACCGCTCCTATTCTGATTTTTCCTGACTTCTCACGACCGTTTGAATTGCATTGTGATGCGCCTAAGGTTGGGATTGGGTCTATCCTTAGCCAAGATTCCAAACCTATGGCGTACTTTAGTGAGAAGCTTAGTGGGGCGAAGTTGAATTATAGTACTTATGAAGTGGAATTCTATGCGGTGGTACACGCGTTAAAACATTGGTACCACTACCTTATTCATAGAGACTTTGTCTTGTATTCTGATCATGAAGCCTTAAAGCACACAAGTTGAACCATCGACATGCCAAGTGGGCTGCCTATGTCCAGCAGTTTTCTTTTCTACTCAAACACAAAGTAGGGGCTTTGAATCGGGTGGCTGACGCCCTTAGTCCTCGTTCTTCTTTTCTTACCCTTATGCGTACGGAGGTACTGGGCTTTGATACTTTACCTGAATTGTTGGCTTATGATTCCTATTTTTCCAAAGTATTAGAAGCTATAGCAAGTGGGGAGCATTCCGCGTTTCATATCAACGATGGTTTCTTGTTCAAGGGAAATCAGTTGTGCATTCCAGAGTCAAGTTAACGACTCAAGATCATTGCGGAGCTGCATAACGAGGGGCATGTAGGGCGTGATAAAACCTTTGCGCTGGTGGCCCATTCCTACTTTTGGCCTACTATGAGGCGTGACGTGTATCGGTTTGTGGAAACTTGCCACGTCTGCCGCATATCCAAAGGAGGAGCCACAAATGCGGGATTATATATGCCACTGCCTATTCCATCGCAGCCATGGTCAGATGTGAGTATGGATTTCATTCTTGGACTACCACAAACCCAGCGTGGTAGCGATTCTATTTTTGTTGTGGTGGATCATTTTTCTAAGATGGCACATTTTCTTCCTTGCAAGAAAACGATGAATGTTGTTACAGTGGCAGAGTTATACTTTACCGGGGTCTATCGTTTGCACGGGCTACCGACCACTATTGTTTTTGATAGGGATACCCATTTTCTTAGCCATTTTTGGCGTTGCTTGTGGTGGTTGGCTAATACGCAATTGGATTTTAGTACTGCATATCATCCGCAGACAAATGGTCAAATAGAGGTTGTGAATCATTCTTTGGGAAACCTGTTGCGCAATTTAGTGGGTGAATATATCTGGACATGGGACCAAAAGCTGAGCCAAGCTGAGTTTGCGTATAACCATATTGTGAACCGCAGTACTGGTTTGTCTCCATTCCATATTGTTTATGGGCTCACACCGCGGTCTCCTATCGATTTAGCTCCAGTTCCTGATTTGAAGCGGGCACCTAAAAAGGCTCAAGATTTTATGGAGCAGCTTAAGGAGGTGAATGAGGTCATGCGTCAGCATCTGAAAACCACTACTTCTACGCATAAGCAATCAGCTGATAAGAAGCGCCGTTTGGTGGAGTTTGACATTGGGGATTATGTGTATGCCATTCTGACCAAGGACCGTTATCCGGAAGGGGAATATAACAAGCTCAAAGCCCGCAAGATTGGGCTCGTGGAGGTTAGTGAGAAAAGTAATCCTAATGCGTATCGTTTACAGCTGCCTAGCCATGTGCGCACTTCTGACGTGTTCAATGTGAAGCATCTGATTCCGTTCTTGGGTGATGGTTCGTCTTTTGATGATTCTAATTCGAGGACAAATTCTTTTCAAGCAGAGGAGGATGATGTAGAGTGGGTCGCGTCCACGTTCCTTGAGCGATTGGACCGTACACGACCCAAGCGGCACAATTAAGTCACGCGAGTCCAACGTTGGCGAAAATGGGCCAGAGTCCGCATTTGGAAGCGAAACGGGCTTCTGCACATTTCTCATCGCCGTTCTAGCGATGATCAACGATGGATTTTGGCCGTTTTAGGGGATAATAGATTTGCTAATAACTTTTAGTAGGAAATTCCGTTTTTGTTGCCGTCTGTTTTGGCAACCTTATATTTCTTTCTAGTTTTTAATTCTGCCAATTATTTCCGAATTTCTATTTTTGGTAATTTTCATAATTTCTTTGATTTCGGCTTGATTAGCAAGTCAAATCTTTTTGTTATTTGTTTCCTAGTTGGATTAGGGTTTCTTAGCACTATAAGTATCATTGTAAGCCTAGTGGTAGAATTCGGTTGTTTATAAATTAAGAAAATTGAGTTTTTACTCAATACCGTTTGTTCAAAGAGGGAGTACGTCTGGCTCAAACATTATTCGTGTTTTCTACTTGCAAGTAATTTCGTAAAAGGAGGCTGCCCTGCATCAGAAGTGTGGGCGCCCATACTGAGTCCGGGCGCCTGGACTATGAAGTGTGGGCGCCTGGACTTGGAGACTACACAATATATCAAACATCGCGGGGCCGCTCCGGGTGCTACCGAACTTCGTTTTGCGCATGGTTTGAAGCGTTGGAAAGGTAATTGAGTCTACTTTCTAACCCAAGTGGTTTGAACCCAAAATAATTTGTATATAAAAATTCATGACCATTTTACCCTCAAGAGGTCGGAAAAATAAGTCATTTTAGTGAAACGCGCGCATCTCCCTCATTTGAAAATGGATTGGGACATATTATATTTAAATAAAAAGGGTTTTGAAAGTACTAGAAGTTGATGCAAGCTTGGGTTTATTTTGAAGAGGTTTTGGAGGGGTTTCCAATCAATCAATCAAGCTCCACGTGTCTTTATCAGGCCATTTTCATCATCGGGAATGCCTAGGATTTTCGTGGGTTCAAATTGGGATCTCTACAGATTCTCTATTGAACTCATTCGACTCACTACCCTAAAGCTATCACTAGACTCAACGTCAAAATCAAATGACTCAACTTCCACTGAGGCTTTCTCAAAATTTCAATTACTAAGTCCTCCAACAGCATTCATGGTTGCACTTAAAAATTTCCACTCGGGATTTTTCCACTCGAGGTCTTGGCTTGGCAGCATCATATCACATTATCTACTAAATCCTTATCATTGGCAATTAGAAACTCATCGCCATCTCATCACCATATCTAACAGTTGTACAATCCTTTCCCTGGTCCCTGTTGTCAACCTCATCATTATTTTGGGAGAGCAGGTCGAAGATGGTCTCCAATAATTGGCAGGTAAACAAACTCTTCTTCTTCTTCAGGAATCAACTCTTTTCTCCCTTTCTCCTCTTCTCCTTTTTTCCTCTACATTCGAGACCTTTCCAGACAAATTCTTATCGGGGATGAATGGGATACTGAACATGGCCATATCCGGCTGCGTGGGTAGGCTATCTTCAGGAAATTAAGTCAACAAGCACACACGACACAAATATTTACGTGATTCCTCCAAGATTGAGGTACGTCCACGGGTAAGGAGAGAGAGAGAGTTCACTATCAATGGTGAAGAAGAGATACAAAGAGCCGGCTGTAATCCGTAACTCTAGAGAGGCCACACAATATGAGAAGTAAGCTAAGGATTTGCAAAAGGATGAAACCCTAGAAGCCCCCAAAGTCCCCCTTTTATAAGAGAATACAAAAATAGGTCAAAAAACCCTAAAAACGCGCAGCCACCGCATTTTGGTCGCTCAAGCCACCTGTTAGACGGCTCAAGCCACCTCCTTCCCTTTAGTTGATCCTGTAAACTCAAATATGTCGTTCGAGCCAGCTTTTAGGTCGCTCGAGCCATCCGTGTACGATCAGAACTTAATTTCAAGGCACTCCCAACAACATGCATGTTCTCGGCAGACACGAAATGACTTGCGGATTACAGAAGGTAGTTCGGCCATGTGCACGTACCTTATCCAATGCCTCATGTGTGACATCACCCGGAGCAGTTACCATGTGTGGTTGGCTCGTGATATGCCATGCATGTCCAAACTGCCTTACCCAATACGTCATGGATGACGTCGCATGAAGTGGTTACCATGCGTGGCTAGCACATGGTGACTTGGAGGACATGCCAAGGGAGTCTATATAAGTACAAGGGTAAATCCAAAGAGATGTACAGACAGAGAACTCTCGACTCTCATTACTCTATACTTCCTCTCTTAAGCAAGTACTTACTTGACCTTTGGAGTGCTATCCCAGACACCTTCCAAAAGGCTCAGACTCACAAGTGCAAACTGGCAAGGCTACTTGGACGACGGTCACCACAATATGTTCTCAGGTTGAAAGCGCGATTGATTAACTCCTTTTGGTCAACTCATATGGGCTTTGCCCCGTATTTAATTGAGCTCCGGTAGTGTATGGTATTGGTCCTCCAAAATCAGTCGAGATGCGTTGAAGCTTGACCCGACCACCTGTGTAATAACAAAAAAAAAATTAAATAGATACATGCCATACAAATAAAATCTGAAATATTTACCCCAAAAAATAAAATCTGAAATTCTGGATGGCGTGTTGAGTTATTTCCATAACTTAGGTTAACAATGAAACACCAATTGACTAAGCTAGTCTCCACCTGAAGTTTTAGCAAAACTTACAAACAATATAAAAAGCCACTCGACATTTTTTTGTAGATTAAATTTCATACAACCAATCTGTGTGTGCCAGCTGTTTCCATGTGCATAAAAATTAATGTAGTAGTTAGACGACGTGCATCAATAACAATAAAAAATATATGTATATGAAGTAAAAAATGCCTATAAAAACCCAAGTTAGGACTTAGGGTTCATAACAATAAAAACCTACAAGTGATGTGGACTCAAGCTCATCTCTCCTTCTGTTTCCTAGCTATAATAAGCACCTTAAGCCTTTTAGCAGTCACCATTGCTAGTACAGAAGCTGGTTTCTCAACAATTTCTGCCCTCCGAGATCTCAACCGCACCTACTTCCCTCATAATTTTAGCTGGGGTGCTGCTTCAGCTGCTTATCAGGTACTTTCTCTGTCCCATTTTGATGGACCCTTATGGATATTCCAACTTTTAAGGGAATGCAAAAATTAATGCATGTTTCTCCAAGAATTTGAGAAGCATTTTTGGGCATACGAAATATCTCAATTCAAAATTGTTGGTTTATTTTTGCTAATTTTTCAATCGGTTACTGGAATTTTATTAAGTTTATAATATTATTCTCTTTGGTTTTCAGGTTGAGGGTGCGGCAAATAAGAGAGGCAAAGGCCCAAGTATATGGGATACGTTCACTCATAAATATCCAAGTCTCTCTCTCTCTCTCTGGATAAAAGACCGTGTTTATCGATGTTAGATGGTAGCTTTTCAATACAATACTAATAGGAGAGAAAAAACTTATTTGCTAAAGCTATGAAATGTGATAAATTAATTGGAGTCAAGGGTGGAGCCAAGAATCGAAATCGGACGGAGCCATATTATGAAAGAAAATCTTGATTCGATGATTTTTTATTTTTTTTTTCAAAACTAAATCTAGTCATTTTAGTTTCAATGGGACGATTTTGATTAATTAAAAAATTAATCTCAATGCATTATCAGTATCGCATGATATCATTCACCATAACTTATTGTTTTCGAAATGAAATATTATTCTTATTTTTTAATTAATTTCAAAATTTTACAATTTTCTAGGAATGGCTTTTAAAAAATATGGAAAATGTACTCCGAAATAGAAAATTGGAGGCACCTGCCTCCTGCATAGCACTGCCCCTGATTGGAGTAAAAGAATCGGTTGTGTTTGGTTAGATAGTTTAGTTTAGTTTTGATGATGTCATTGGGTGTAATGAGGAGAGAGATAGAGAGAGAAATGAGGAAAATGATGATGTCATCAAAACTAACACTAAAACTAAACTGGAAAGCGAAGAGGGCCCTCGAAATCTACTTTTCAAACGAACAGGGCCAATCTCGATATGTTTAATATATATAGAAGCTTCAGAATCAACTTTCAAATCATTTTGGAATATTGAATTTATTACAAAAGTACCCAAAACCAAACCTCTCCACAGTCGTTTTAAAAACCCTTTTGTTTTATAACTTTTGAGAATCCAGAGACTCAGTGGCGACTCCAGGATTTTCATCCAGCGCTGACAAAAATACATAGCGTGCCAAGATGAAAAGCTGTATGTCAAAAAAGAAAAAAACTCCGACTAGGCAAAAGAGACATATCCATTGTATCGTTTGACAAAAAAAAGACTCCAACATATTACAATATCCCACGACGAGTTTTCATATTTTGAAAGCGTTGCACTATAGCTTCATTATCAACACTCTTAAACAAAAAGAGAGAGAGCTAGAGCTGAGCTTTCATTCATTCGACTTTCCCCTTTTTTTTATTTTTTGACCAAACCCCACTTTGCTATTATATATTATATGTTGAGTTTTAGAGCCCACTATCCCATATTTTCATTGGCTTTAAAAATTCACTACGTGATATTATATCCATTTATTTGGTTTTGGGTTTGTTTTGTTTTGTTAGGCTATAACAAGTTGGGTCAATTTTAGTTAAATATATTTATTTTAACCTCGCACGAGTAACTCAGCACTGACAATACTAAAGAAAATATAATTTATATCTAAAAAAAAAAAATTTAGTGCATTTTTTTAACCTAGCGAGGTCGCTTGACCTCGCTGGGTATATAGCGGAGTCGCCCATGCATCGACTCTCAAAATCTTTTCTCACGAGCTTTCGACAAATATTAAATAATACTGTATTATTTAAAACCTACAATCTCGAAATCTACTTTTCAAAGTTTCTGTAAACATGCTACTGCATTTTATTAGCCAAAAGTCAACTCTAAGATTCCTTTTTCTCTTTTACAATACACTAATCATAAAATTTTCTCGAGTATGTAACTCCTACAACATCAACATGTAGTTACCATATCGAAGGTTCAACCATTTGGACAATCGTGATTTCAGGCCTTAGACGCCTAATGCGTTACCTAATTGCATCAATTTGTTTTCTTTTTTTTTCTGGCATGTGACACTGATTAATTAATAGCCTAATTGTTGCATGCCTATAAATATTAACAATAAAAATTTCTGAGTTTTTGAAGATTTCAAACTTATTTGCAGATAAAATAAGGGATCACAGCACCGGAGATGTGGCGTGTGATTCTTATCATAAGTACAAGGTATGAAAACATTCAAAATTACTGGTTAACCCTCATTACCTTTTTTTCTTTTATATCTCTCTTTTTCCCATTTGCGATTCCTATTTAAAAAGTACCATTTGTGCAGTAAATAAAGTTTTACATATTGCTACACAATTAAACTGTGTTTTTTTCATCGGAATTGTTTTATAGGACGATGTGGAGAATTTGGTGAACTTAAACATGGATGCGTACCGGTTTTCAATATCATGGCCAAGACTGCTACCTCGTATGAGATGATCTCTAAACTCGATTTGTCATTTAATTAAACCAGAATAAGTGGAAATTTTTGTTGCTATTTCTGTCACCAAATAGGTGAATAGGTATGTTTGAATCAAGTTTTCTTTTAAATCACTTGTCGAGTTAATTAAATGTCAGGTTTAATTAAAAAACTAATTCCTTCATGAAATATTCTTTTTCCAGACATTAGTTTGATTATTGAACGTTTTTACATGTTGCAGATGGAAAACTAAGTGGAGGAGTGAATGAGGAAGGGGTTAGATACTACAACAATCTCATAAATGATCTTCTAGCCAAAGGTCATTGTTTTCTTTGATCATGTTCTTCATAATTAATTAGCTTGTCCGATGTTTACGTTAAGGATATAATAATAGAAGTTAAACTTTTCTGTAAAAACTGAAGCTTTCGCCGATAAAAAAACAAAAAAAAAACGACTGAAGCTTTCTGTTTTTTGAATTTATAGTTAACAATCTAATATGGTGTAAGAGAGCAAACAATTAGCATCAAGGGGTTGGCAAAATGATCTTGCCGGACTTGGGGGTTTGCTCCCACCTGAGGTCTCTTGTTCGATTCCCCTTGCCAGCAAATTCTTGGGGCTATTAGGGGTTATGTCTGGTCGTTACCTCTAGGGCCCCGAAATTAGTTGAAGTGCACACAAACTGACTCAAACATTCAGTTACCAAAAAAAAAAACAAAGAGGGAGAGCAGACAATTGACATTTTCTTTTTGCAAACCTCATAGTGCCTATCTGATAATTAAAATCATTGCACATGTTTACCACACTAATGGAAGAGAGTCGCGTCTGATTGCATATATGAGTAGGGCATGCTGAAAATATAAATAATAAAGCTACTTCTCTATAATTGCTTAAGCTTTTAAATGAGTAAATAATTAACTATCTAATATATAAGGTGCGTGTAAAGTGGCACGGATATCCGGTTATAAACAAAAACACTATCAAATAGATCTATAGTAAGATAATTTATTTTGTCATATAAATGCAGGTATACAGCCTTACGCGACTCTTTTTCATTGGGATCTTCCCCAGGCCTTGGAAAATGAGTATCTTGGCTTCTTAACTGACAAAATTGTGTAAGTAATTCTCCATACTCCACGCAATTAACTATCCAGAATAATCCAGTTATCAAAGGAAATAACATTAAAATACTAATTACCAACTCATATAAAATCTTTAGTTGTTAAAGATACGACCAACTTTATCATTTATATTTTCAACATTGAAAATAAAAAAAGGGAGAACATTTGTTTTTAAAAAAGAAAAGTGTCATACAAATCTAATTTTGAATTACAATAAAATTGGATCAATTTTTCTATGCCCAAAAAATAAGTGTTATACAAATCTAATTGAATTAGAACAAAATTGGATCAATTTTTTTAATGTCATGCCCAAGGATAAATATGCTACATCTCCAAAACTTTTTTTCCTCATCTTTCCGTAATGAAAATGATGAAAATACGTAAACTCGAGGCAAGATTGTGCAACTGAAAATTATTGTGACAAAAAATCAAGATGGACATCATGAGGCAAAAACCTTCATGCCCTCCCCCAAATGCCAAGATGTATGTATACAAGTCACTTTGCAATGTCTTAGGTGCTAATATAGTTGGGTAGGATGGAACCTTGTTTTGGGATGGTAGCGGACTCTTATATTAATCTTTGTATCCTTTGGTTAAAGATTAAAAAAATTTATTTCTTTCGTTGTTCTGAAAATACTAATTCTCCTATAATTTGTTGATGCATCATACAGAGATGATTTTCGCGACTATGCAGAACTTTGCTTCAAGAGATTTGGAGATCAGGTAAAGCATTGGATCACATTTAATGAGCCATGGAGCTTTGCCGGTGGTGGGTACGTAGTTGGTGCTTTGGCTCCAGGACGATGCTCCGCTTGGGTAAACAACAATTGCACCGGTGGAAACTCCGGGACCGAGCCGTATATTGTTGCACACAATCAACTGCTTGCTCATGCCACAGCCGTAGCAACGTATAGGGAGAAATATCAGGTCTTGTCTTACAGTACAATCATTTTTCTCATCATATCAAATTATTACATATCATATGCGTGGGAGTCTCTTCGCCGGAGTGAGCTTTCTGAACCTTTCGGGGTGGAATGGGTAGTGGTGGAAAGGGTGATGCGCGCCTGAGCCTTTACTGCTCGCCGGTGGTGATAACCTGCACACGTAGACAGCCGCGTTAGTGCCAAGCCCGGACGGTGGTGGTCCGGGAAGGCACTCCGACGGGCAAGTCAGTCACCAGAGGGAGGAAATATGCCGGAGATCTAGAGAGAGAAGTAGAGTTATGAGGGGAGTAAATGAGGAGAGAGGGCATCCCTTTGGTGGTAGTTGCAGCGGGGTATTTATAGGCTGAGGGGCGTGCGTCCCACGCGTTCGGTGCCCTTACGTGCCTGTCATTCGCGCTCGGAATGACAGGTGATATGACCTTCATCCCTGCCACAGACGCCATGTCTAGGCTGGCGTCATGGCGCGTGGGTTCGAGTAGTCAAATCATCTCGAGACATTCCCCATCACCCACGTGCTCCTGTAGGCGGCGGTAGCAGAGTAGGTGACTGCCACATTTAATGCTCCATCGTGGAATGTGTAGCGTGACCGGTACGCCACCACCGAACCAAGTCAACCCGAGCCCCCGCGTGACCGAAGTCGACCGACTCGGCACGGGAATGGCCCAGCCCCTCGGGCGCTCGGCACGTCGCTCGGTCGGAGATCCCGAGGGTGTTCCGAGAGCCAAACGGTGAGTGCCATGTCCTCGGCACTTCTCGCTCGGCAGACATCGTTCAAATCTATATTCGTCCAGAACCGTACATCCGCGCTCCTCGCCGAGGGCACTGTGCGCTCGGCGCAATCAAAACGGATCGATCTGCATTCAGTTTTGCAGATTCTGAGACAGCGGCCCTTTTAGCTCTTTGTGACGTGGAGAGGGGCCTTAGCTGACCCCTATGAACCTGGCCGCTACAATATGGTCCAGAAATTAGGACTTGATTTAATTTTTTTTTGTCATATGCATTTTATGGGACTAATTTCTTTCTCAACCGATCTTTGCAGAAGTTGCAAAAGGGTGAGATTGGAATTACACTTGTGACTACTTGGGTGAAGCCTTTAACCAATTCATCGATCAACATTAGAGCTCAAAAGCGTTCGCTTGACTTCAAGTTCGGATGGTGAGGGTTTAATTCATGGCTTATGTCGTTGGGGTCCCAACACAATGTCATTGTTTTTCAATTTCAAATAAGTTCGCATAATTTTATGTTTCAATTTTTTTTGTAATGTTTCGCTACGTATCGACTACTAAACATATTTCTATTGGCGAAAGTCACTATTGTTAGATGTAGTAAATTAGCAGGGCTGTCCCTGACGGGCGTAAAATGAACTCGAAAAAAGAGGCCCTAAATAGATTATGTACACTTATTAGATCCAAAAGAATTTTGTAAGGAAAAATATATTTTGCCAAAAAGCTCCACCTAGGACTTGAACCAAGGACCTATTTTGCCAATAGCATGCGCCGCTGATAGAGAGTAAATCTATTGATAATGGATATCACAACTGTGCTATTACCGTTACATAGAAGAGACACCGGCGATAGGCGAAGGCCAATGCGAAAATAACCCGTCACTAATATTTTCTGGCCTAAGGAGCATAACGCAGTGAGAACTAATCTGTAAAACACAAAAACTACGCTATTGCCATCAGGGCCAGCCCAGACTCTAGGCCCAAGAGGCCTGGGCCTAGGGCGTCCAAGAAACTCAATATTTTAGGGACACTGCCATTGTTTTTACATTTGGGCTTGATTAGTAGTCTTTTTAAAACTAATATAAAAAGTTTAAGGCCCATTTGGTCTTCGGCCTAATAAAGCATTGGGTTTCGCTGGGTTGGGCCCTCCTTTTATAGTGGAAGTTGGCTTCATCACTTGTATGAGTACCCGATGTGGAACTATATGAAAAATGGACCCTAATTTGTACCCATTTTGTGGGGGCTTAAGACAATGTGCCTTAGTCATGGGCTAGCTCTATAAGCGACATTTTGAACTAGACTCAAAGCGTTGGTCTTGTGGTCATGACCTGAGACTTAAGATCTTCCTCTCTTCTAAGTTTTCAGGTACAAAATTTCCTAGGTGCTACCAACTCGTTTGAGTCCACTCAATACGGAATTTTGCTCCCGATTTAATTGGGCTCCTCCGCAATTGGGTTATCAAAAAAATTACTAAACTTTGAACTTCTGAGTCAAATAAAGTGGTGTTCATGGTGCTTATTAAAACCTATAAATAATTGTGCCTTACTATATATAGTAACCTGTCTAATGCAGGTTTATGGATCCAATAACAAAGGGTGATTACCCCAGTATCATGCGATCACTTGTAGGAAATCGGCTTCCCAAATTTTCACCAAAGCAATCAGAAATGCTTAAGGGGTCATTCGATTTTCTTGGATTAAACTACTATACTACTACATATGCAGCTAATGAACTCCTTTTTACTAATTCTTTGAACAAAAGCTACGACTCAGATCCTCAAGTTCTTCTCACAGGTAATTGAGTTCCAACTCAACTCTTTGGACAATTTAATTCGTTTATTCATATATACATTTTTTTAAATCAAAATCTGGTCTGAAATGAACTTTATGATATATTTCTTTTTTTAGCGTTGAAGAATGGCGTCCCCATTGGTCCTCAGGTATATATATTTCTTTTTTATTTCCTCTAAATTTTTTGTCTGATATTTTTTTTGTATTTTTAAAATTTTTGTAATTTTTTGATAGATTTTTGTCGTAATTTTTTGGGTTAATCGTCTTCTCGACAAGAGGAATCGATCGGAAAATTATAAATGTGGACCAAACTTGAAAAAAATTCAAATCATACGACACTATAGACAACAAAAAAAAAATTTACAGCTGTCTGGTATATATACTTTCATCTTTAGTGTGAACTCATTTTTGCTTTTGGTCATAGTTTTGTAATCTTTAGACTCTTCTCGTTGAGATAACTGATTAATTCAAAAATAAAATGTGAATCAAACAAAAATTTACAAAAAAAAACTAACATAAATACCTAAAACAAAAAATACTAAAAATTTGGCGGAAACTCGCCGAGTTACCTTTGTGATTTTATCATTTTCATGTAAATATTGTTTGATGATATTGCAGCCTGGTTCCTCATGGCTTTATGTTTATCCACGTGGGCTTCTAGATCTTCTCCTGTATATAAAGGAGAAATACAACAGTCCCCGAATTTACATCACGGAGAACGGTAAATAGTTCTGTTTTTATTTAATTAAAAATCCATCCAAAAAATTCTACTTATGCACTAACAAATTAATCTGAGAATAGCGCTCAATCTGAATGCTATTGTGTAGATTTAACTGCTCCTTCTAAAGTCAAGCCTCGAATGAGGTTTTTTTTTTTTTTTTACATGAACTCGAACGAGTTTTAGTACCATAAATTTTGAGCACTTTTCTTGATTCTCAGTTAATTTCAAGGGTGAGAGGTATATTTTCTCAAAAATCATGATGTGAAAATTTTCATGTACCAAAATGTTTATTAAAAAAATACTCAGATTTTGAAACTGACGATATATAATCAAATTTTGTGAACCAAAAAGGTTATTTGTAAGTTCATTTGATTTATGCATATTTATTTTTCCTCATTATGTTACTATAGGAGTTGATCAGCCAGACAATTCCACATCGCCAATGCCACTTAAGGAGGCTCTCAATGACACTGTCAGGATCAACTACTATCATGATCATCTTTTCTATCTTCTGAAAGCAATAAAGTAAGCCACACGATTTCATATTTACTTTATGCCTTCCCCATTTATTGAAGTGTAGATGATTTTTGCAAGTACAAAGGCTTTCCTTAACCTCTTTCATTGTGTTTTCGACACAGGGCCGGGGTCAAAGTGGAAGGATACTTTGCGTGGTCTCTGATGGACAATTACGAGTGGGCGTCGGGATACACTTCTCGTTTTGGTATATACTACACAGACTACAAAAACGGCCAGAAAAGAATTCCAAAATTATCCGTCCAGTGGCTCAAGAAGTTCTTACAATAATCAGGCTGCTGGGCCAGCATTTATTGGGAGTTGTATTTCGTCCTCCCAAATAAATTGTTTATTAGGAGTTGTACCTCCTCTCAAATAATAGCGGCATTTCGCTAAGTGAATAATCAGTATTGAACGAGACCTCAATATATTTGTTATGTGTGTTGTGGCTTTCATATTCACTGATGATGGATTCATGGGATGTGTTCAAACTGTTAGTAATCGACATTTAATCAACGGGTATCTGTAATCTTAACGTGGGGAGATTAATAAGTTTTTAATAACGTGGAGCTCGAAATATAGTCGAGATAAAGATGGGAGTGCAATTATAATTCTTTAGTGGTGTGAATTATAATTTGTGAAATAAGAATAGAATCCCGGTGGGATTAGGTTTTCTTATTTACACAAGGAGCCCAGATTTATTTCTCCTCAGGTCCCTGCTCTAGCCCTATAAATATATCGTTATGTTCTCTAGGTCACACAACAGTCATTCAGAAAATTAGAATAGAGGCTGTGAGAGAGAGAACAATAGAGATCATGTAGAAGCCCACACTTGGCTACATGATCGAGATATAAGGGAATATGGCAGAAGATCATGAGGTACTGTCGAGCAAAGCTTGTTGCATACAGTAATCGGGTCTGTCAAGTTCTAAAATAAACAAGTCAACCAGCGTTCGTGTCTACGGATGAGAGGTAAACCCTAATTCCGCCTTGTAGGGTTTGTGTTTATTTTTTGTTGTTTAATCTGTACGCATAATTACTGGGTTCTGGGATTCGTTTCCCAACACAAACCTGTAGTCTAATGACGACTTTTTGACCCGGGTATAACTGATTTAACTTTGATAATAACTAGTAAAGTGTTTGGCTCCAAGTTTTCACTTTTTTTTTTAACGAAATGTTGATGCATAAAAAATAACTTTTCCACAATAAAATGGCAAGTAGTAATTTTTTTTAACAGCGAAGAAAATGTCATAAATCACGAAATTCATAAGAACAAGAACAACGTATCGAATAAGGAAATTGGATGAAAGATAATTTATGCTCAGATCTGGAAAATACTTTGATGGCTTTAAATTATGATATGTGTTGAATTTTCGTACAACAAAAATTGTCACAGGTGACTTTTTTTTTTTTTTTTTTTGCAAACAGACAATATTATGGAGTAAAAGATTAAGCATAGACAGTTCTGGGGAACTTAATCCCTATATAGTCATCAGCTAATTGTTGCAACAGAAGCAAATGAGGTTCAACTAAAGATACATAGTGTAAGTGTAACACCCCATTTTCAATAGACAAATAGAATGATAAAAAAAAAAAAGGGGTTAACATTTAGTGGGCCGCTTACCATTAGGACTTCGGAAGTACATATTTGTGTGACTTAAAGCCCATTGTATGTGTCAACTTTTCTTAATATATTTTCAGATACCATTTCAACCCTGTTAATAGTGTCGCGAAACGAGAACTCGGACCTGTAACGCCCCGATTTTCGGAAGCATTAATTAAGACAACTAATCAGGATTAATTTAATAAAAAGAGTTTCCATCAGAGTACACGTTGGAAAACGTGAAGTGCAACCCATTACAAAATACTTAGTACGGTTTGAGAAATTAATATTACAGATCCAACATTAAAAATAAAGGGATGGGTTCTACAGATTAAGGTTCAACTCCGGATTCCACGGCTCCTCCTGAGCTTGGTCTGCCGGAAAACCCTCGGTTCCGAAATAACCGTCTCCTTCGACACCAACAGTACCTGCTTGATCACAGTCTGGCATAATACGTCCGAGTCGCAAAGCAACATCATAGTATTATACCAGGGTCACACGAAGTATAACACCGTGAGCGATAAATCACTCAATAGCTACTCTAACCCTCCCAACCCTTGCTAAACATACAAGTACAACATATATGATTGAAAAGCAATAATTAAAGGAATAAGCAGGAAATAAATCGTAAAGCAGAAATTAAACACATAGCTGATTTCATTACTAGCCATTAACTTACATATTCATCTAAGTTCTCAACCTAGAGAACCTTCCTCCCGGTTAACCACTAAGGACTATGACCAAATTGTGACTTACTCCCCCTTTGCTTGCTCTTCACTCGGGGGCCCCGACGGAAGGTATAAGTTACGTACTTAATCCAGCCGTCAACCACCTCGCAAGGATGAATTTTCCAGGGACGAAACTGTACCACTGGGCTACTATGGCAACTAGTTCTTGTGTGTGAGAACCAGAGCCAATCAACTTTCGTGACCATCCAAGACAGAGCAATGAGGCTGTTGACGCGCAAGACCGGTGCGGGTCCCTAAAAAGGTTTATGCGAGACCTGCGAGGTCCCAAAAAAACTTGGTTTGAGCGAGACTGGTGGAAGTCCCTCAAAGATTAGAGCGAGACCAGCGAGGTCTCTCAAAGGATTTGCGCGAGACCAGCGAGATCTCGTAAAAAACATTAGGTGAGAAATGTGTCTCCAAAATTGATTAAAAAGTTTGTCCATGAGGACTCTTACGTGAGACTCAGGTTTCGACACTTGATGACACAATGATAACATTCCTTTTATTAGAAATTAGGTGGCGCAGCAAGGTATCTCTTTTTGCTTTGCTGTTTTTCCTTTTGGACAGGGTCTGGATTTAAGGTTGCTTCTGATCAGGACTTTTGAGATTCTGGGCTTTCTAGCTTTCTGTGAGGCTAGAGCTTTTTGGCATTTTCTGCCCCAAGTCTTGAACTCAGGTGTATGCGCTTCTCCCAGTAGATGGCGTTGAGCTGATGTGCCCTAGTCTTGGACAAATGTGTCCCCAAATGATAAGCTTCCATTCTGAACCCCTCGACTCGTTCATCCACACATAGGCTCTTCCATGCATTTGAAATCATCTTCCACGAGTTTAAGAATGTCGAGACTACCAAGGGTTGACTGGACAAAAGACCTTGTGTGAATTTGGACAAGGCCTAGACGATACAAGTGACTTTACAAAGATGCCCCTGATTTGGGCAGAGATGACATACTCAAAAAGGGGGTAGATTTGGACAAGACTAAGCTGACTCAACAGACTCAAAAGAGTGACTTCCCTGAAGGTGTTCCTGACTGGGTGGAGAATGACTACTCATGAATTTGGCAGACGCTGGTTATTTTGACCTTGTGAAAAAGGAATGGACTCTGACAAGATTATGTTGACCTGAAAAGACCTTTAAGTGATGACAAACTCGAGAATTCGGAAAATGACAGAAGGTGCCCCACAATTGATGTTTCAAATTGTCATAAACTTGAGTCTTTTTGGTTTTGAAATTGTGTTTACTTCGTCAAATGATGTTCATTCAAATTGATTATCAAAACACAAGAATTCTTATTGTGAACCCATGCCCTGGGATGCTAATCTGCTGATTTTCCATTGAGGTGCCCCGGTTTGGACTTTTGCTTCTGGCAAATGCTGGTCTTGTGCAATGCCTTGCTCCCGGGTTGCTGATGAGGATCTGAGCTTCTGGCGGATGCCGGTGTTTTGTAATGCTTTGACTTTTGACCCGGGTTGCTGATGATGATCTGAGCTTCCGGCGGATGCTAGTGTTTCGTAATGTTTTGACTTTTGACCCGGGTTGCTCCGGTTTGGACTTTTACTTCAAGCGGATGCTGGTGTTTTGCAATGCTTTGACTTTTGATGATATATTTCCACTAGATCCTCGCTATCAAGCTGTGCTTTTCAATCTGAAAGGACTTTATTTAGGTTATAACGGGGCCAAGGCTTTGGGCTAAACCAAGAAAGGATAGTAGGCTCAAAAAAATTTCATTTTTCTTCAGGGTTAAAACTAGCAGCTATCTTGAACTCTTTTTGTGTGTCATTTCTGTTTTCTTCAATGTTTTCCTTTGTGCCCCGTTTTGGCTTTTGATGGACACTTTCTTTCTTTCTTTCTTTTCTTCTTCAGTGCTTCGCATTTGGTTCTGCCTATGAACTTGGCATTTTCATTCTTTTGAAATTTTGACGTGCTGCTGACAACCATGCATTTGGCACTTTTGCCTGGACATCCTGTTGAAAACTATGCATTTGACACTTTCGCTTCTCTTAATTCACCCCAGTGTGAGGGATAGCTGCCTAGTTGGGTTCTTCTTCAAAGAAAATGATTCAGGCTTAAAAGGGCTATCAAGGGATATATTTATCTGGGGAATAAAAACAAAGAATGCCTTTTTTTCATTTTGAATTGCACAATTTGATAGAAAGAATTTGTACATTCTCTGACTTTTGCCTGGACCTTACTTCAAAGTTTTGATCTAGTGAGCTTTTTGCCTTAACTTTTACCTAGGCCGCCCTTGCGGGTTTTCGACCTAGCAGGCTTTTTCTATGCCAAAGCATTGCTTCTTGATGGCACTGTGGAATGGTGTCTGGAATTCCTTCTTCTTTCGCAGGACAAGGATTCAATCTCATGTTTTGAAGTGATTCTCATGATTCTCAAATGATGGTGGAAAACAATTCTAAGTTGAGGGATTATTGCAAAAACTCAAGTTTATTATGACAATTTCAACACAAAGGTGTGACATAAAAGTTACAAAAGTCGCGATCGAACCACTAAGGGTTGCCTACGTATCCTTTTGCAAGGAATCAGATCGTGCGTAGTTCGGAACTACAATGCTGACTCTGTTTTTGGTTTTTTGACAATAATAGGACATTACAGACTAGAATTTGAAGACAAACACAAACTTGAATGCAAAAAAGCATGAAAGACCCGAAACACAACCTAACACAATAAAGATGAAGACTTGACTTGAAAACTGGACTTGAAGATTTGGCCTGACTTGCATGTTTCCAAGACTCGTGGAAGATTGGGCTATTGTGTGGTCCTTGACGTTTTATTCCTCCTTGCTGGCCTTGACATCTTATTGAATCTGCAATCCCCCATTGGTTCGGTGTTGAACATGACAGAGTTGATATGCGGATTGGAATTTGATTGGGTGTTTGTTCTTGCCGGTGGAGGAAATATGGTTTTGTTGTCGATGAGGTCCTGAATTTTGTGACGGAGGTGATGGCACTCATCGGTAGCATGACCGGGCATCTGGTGGAATGCACAAAAGGCATTTGGGTTATGGTAAGTTGAGAGCTTCTGAGGTAAAGGAGTTGGAGGGAGTGGTTTGATATGGCCGGCTATGAGAAGCTCTTCATATATTGAGGACAGAGGTGTGGAGAATTGGGAGAGGGTTCCTGGTTGGTTTTGAAGATGGTTAACTTGGGTTGTGATTTTGTTGGTTGTTTTGGTTGGGCTCTTGGAGTGGAATTGAGATGGTTTCATTGTCAATGAGGTCCTGGATTTTGTGTTTAAGGCAAAGGCAATTATTGGTGTGATGGCCGGGCATTTGGTGATAGGCACAGTAGACATTTTGATTGAGGTTTGAGGAAAGTTCTTTGGGTGGATCGAGAGGTTTAAGAAAGTTACTGTGGACGCACCTCCGGATTGGGTTATCGATTCGGAGTCGCCACCCGGATTTTAGTGGATTGTCCCCGAGGAACCGAACATCGATTGACTCGTGCCTCATTCAATGGATACGGATTACTAGCCCGTCATCACCATACTATCTTAGGTTCGGGAGCTCAGTTACGAGAGGGGAAGGGTTTTACGGCACCCCCCTCGCCCGGTTCGAAGACCGGTCTCTACTTGACTTTTGTGGGATTGCGGGAAATGTTTTATGATTCAACTTTGAGCAAGGACGGGAAATTGGGAATGGGAGCCATATAACAATGATAAGCACAACGATGGAACTTAGGTGTATGCATGTGCTTCGTGAGTCTACATGAATGGTGAGGATGTGCGAGTATGAACTATTAAGTACATTAAACAGTAAGCAATGATACAATGATATACAGGGTGTTGACAAAATTATCAAAACAACGCCAGAAACCAACACAAAACTAGACCAATCTGATCCCTCTGTTAAGGACTTGAGTGCTCAAAGACAGGGCTTGAGCGCTCAAGCTCTCCTCAACTCAAGCATGCTTCTAATGCTTCTAATGATTCTGATTTGATGAAAACACGTTTTGATCTTCCATTGTTTGTTCAAAAGCACCATTTTACTCACTGGACAAATTGACATAATCACACAACCATGGTTTGAAAACTAATTTATGGACCAAAAATGGGGCAAACAGTAGGAAGAGTGAAAGCTCAATGTTTTGGAAACCTTGCAGAATACTCTGAACACAAAAGCAAGTTGGAGTAAGCAAATGATTTGACTGGGCCAAGAGACGACTTGAGCGCTCAAAGGAGTGCATTGAGCGCTCAAACCACCCCCTGGATTTGAGTCTTTTCTGCAACATGCTGCCCTCATCCGGATCACAAACTAGTTAAACATGACATGTGGTGATGCATACTGTATTGAAACTTCAACAACTTGGATAAAATAAACTTGAGGTGTTCATGTGAGTAGAGAGTAAACATTAGACCGCATATGAGCATGATTAGAGTGAGAGAGGGAGAAGAGATCAGGTTGGCATAGCCAAACACATCAACACACACACACTTTGAGATAATGTTGGCTTAGCCAAACATCAACACACACACGCTTCGAGATTAGGTTGGCTTAGCCAAACATCAACACACACACATGCACACACACCTCACAAACTGAAAACAGAACACAGAACTGGAAGTAAACAAGATTCAACTTCAAAACTGAGCAAGGTTTGAGCGCTCATAATGCTAGCCTTGAGCGCTCAAGCCCCATTCAGGGGTTGTGAGCTTCTGTGATCTCTGATCATTCTTTAATGGTGACTTAAACTTAAAACTTTCTGATCATGTTTGAAAGAGTGGGACGCACTGTTTTATTCATGAAATAAGATCATCCATGACTTAATAAAGGCGAAACATCACTTTTTATGGCTTTTGGGTTCATTGATCGATGATCAAAAGCAAGATAAACTGGTTTAAAACTTATTGAACCATCCAGTGACCATAAAATAATATTTTCCAGATAAACCTTGATCAGCAACAACAGAAACAAAATCAGTACTCAAAGGGCTTGAGCGCTCATAGTCTTAACCTTGAGCGCTCGAGCTGTTTGGAACTGGGTTTTTCAAAGATCATTTTCTTGCATATCTAAGACCTTGTGAGTTCATTAGAGGTATAGAGGACCTCCATGAACCCACTGGTCTCCCTCAGGAGCACCAAACCGTAACTCTTTACATGGATTTCTACCTTTTTGGCTTTGGTTTGAGCTTGAACTTGGGGTTTGATGAATGATTGGGTTGTGGCTGTGTTTGTATGAACAATGTGGATGTTTTGATCGGTTTGTGGCGGGTGTGGAGTGGCTTGAGTTGACTCAAAGTGGATGATGGTGTATTCTAATGGAAGGTTTTGATGATCAAAGGTGAGTTTGATGGATGAAGAAGATTGAACTTGGAATAGTGAGTTGATGCTTGTTGGAAATGTAGAGTGAGAGTGAGTGAGTGATAGCTCAGATGATGAGAGTGTTTCTAACCTCTCTAAATGATGTAGAAGGTGGGTTTTTATAGAGTATGATAGGGGGTGAAGTGTAAGGGTTTGAAGTGGAGGACCTAATGAGGTATTTGAGGCCTACCCTGGAGTCTATCAGTTGCATGCGAGCAACAGAAAAACGGCTGGGTGGCAGGATTCAGTTGGAATCTCATCATTAGATACTCTGCCACCGACAGACTGGACAGAGGTTGAGCGCTCAAACAGGGGGTTTGAGCGCTCAATCCCACTCCAGTACAGTGGTTAACTCTGGTTTGTTTTGGTATTTTGAGAGGTATTTTGGTCATTTGGGCTGGTTTAGGTTATTTGGGGGTGGTTTGGGATGGTTTAGGTTGTTCGGGGGAAGTCCAAGCTCTTTTCTTTACCTCAAGGTGTTCACGGTTGGCTGTTTCATCATCGGGAGTGCTTGACAAGTATCCCGGGTCAAAATCGGGGTGTCTACAGTTACTTTCAAAAAGGCTTTTGCAAACAGTAACAAGGGAGGTAGGGAATTGGTGAAAGTTTCTTTTGGGGCGGTTGGTTTGGGTTGTGGTCTGGGAATTGTTGTTTGTGGAGCTGGAGGTGATATCTGCAAGGTCGTCCTTTTTGATGTACTGCTGGTGCTTTTTCGGACTTTCGTGGCCACTGAAATTTTCACAGCCCAATGGTTTGAATTCTTTCAAGACAGATTTATCTAATTCAGAAATTCTAGCCAAAGCTGCGGCCATTTCCGGGCTTTTTCTGGGTCGCTTGGGGTTCTCTTGGATTGGTGGGAGATGGTAACAAATGTCTTGCACCATGACCATGAGCTGAGTGATTTGGTCGCCCAAGTTGTCCACAGCTTTCTTGAGTTCCTTGATTTCAGCCTGAACATCCATGTTTGTCGATTGGCGGGATGATCTGAAGTTTGGGTCGGGTTAATTGATAGGCGCGCAATGTCATAGATATAAGCGCCTAAGTAGGGCGAATTAGCGCATTAGAGGCACGTTTTATTTCATTTTCCACGTGATGCGGTGTTGTCTTTTGCTTTGGTATTTTTTGCTGTTTTTGTAGGGAACAGGTCGGAGAAGCAACGTGAAAGTGGACACAAGGCGATCGGGCATATTGGGAACCGGTGGGACCCAAGTAGGGACGACCAAACAAGCTTGAAATGCATTATGAAGGTCTTGGTATCGATACAGGGTTTTGCCTGTATCGATACCCAAGTGCTCATACGCGAACAGAATGTCTGGGTATCGATACAGGCTTTTAGCTGTATCGATACCGAGCGGCTTATAATCAGCGTTTGACTTTGCCACGTGTTTTGACTTCGGAAAGGGATAAATACCTCGTTTTGAGGCCGAATTAGGGTTCGCAACTTTGTTTTCTTTGCTCCGAATTAGCAGCCGATTATTTTCCTCTGGAGATTCTACTTTCCGGAGACTTTTGCATTGAAGTTTGGAAGTTTTGTTCACAGATTCGAGTATTGTTTCGGTAACTTTCTGTTTTATATCTATTAATCTCAGTTCACGGGAGTTTGTCCGTGATCTGAGTTCGAATCCTTTGTTTTAATCCGTATTCAATTAGAAAAGCATGCTTTATTTCAGATTCCTATTATTTGTTCAAGCTATCATGAGTGAGTAGTTCCATAGGTATGGTCGCGGGGTGATTAACACGCCGTGACCAGGGCTGGGTGTGTTCTTGCTCCTATTTCCAGAATTAATAACAGGAAAGGCAATTTTAGGTTACTAAAGAGCTTTCGTTGGACGTATCCGGGCATTGTCGGAGCCCATGTAACGCGGGGAACGGGGGACCAAAACTCGTTCTTCGCTGTACATGGGTAAACGGCGACCACGAGGATTCGCATCTTTCAGGGACCTTTTTCTCTCTAAAATCAAACGTTTTTAGAACACCGAACGGAGCGGAACTGTCTAGGCCTGGTCACTGGTGTTATGAACCCTACGACCGTACTTGCTTTTAAATAGTTTAAGTAAAACCAAATTCTCTTAATTTAGTTAATTTTTCTCATCAAATCACAAGGGGTGGCTACCTAAGAGCCGTTTTAAACCTACAACCCGAGTTTTTAGTAAGCACTCTCCACCTTCTTTGTGGATTCGATTCCGGTCTTACCGGGTATTGTGCTACACCGGTCTCAGCCCTACGCTTGGGGCAACCCATTAATTTAGGTCTAGGATTTCGGTCAAGCATTAATCCTTGACTTCAAGTGGTAAGGTTTTCTTGTTTGGCTTGATGGCTCGGAATTGACAGTAAAGCAAAATTAAACTCAGGAGTGTCCCTGCTTGTTTTATTTTGAAAAGGAGAATGTCGTGCATGTGTCGTCATGTGTATCACCCTAAGTCTCAGAAGGTGTTTTCAACAGCCATGGGTAGGTCATTGCTCGGTAGGTTAAGTTCCCGTGTGTTGGAACCAAAGCCAATCAATTTTCTTGACCATCCAAGACAGAGCAATAAGGCTGTTGAAATCTGGATAAAAATGTTTAAGGCTAGATCGGATAACAGGAGGCCATTCGAGCACGGCTAACACAGGAGGTGTTTGATTAAAGGAAAACGGTCTAAAAAAGGATGCCCCGATCCTCAGTATTTCTTTTGACAGTGTATCCTTTGTTTAGGATAGCAGGATTCGGGGAAATTAAATCAACTTGGTTCTCAATGATTCCATTTCAAGGATCTAACTTTGACTTTAGGGACAATTGCCCCAGCTTGGGTCAATTGTTCCTAATTTCTGTTAGGTTGTTGTCAAGGAATTGTTAAGGATCAAATTGATTTGATTTTCCTAAGTCCTATTATTCTAAAGACTAAATTAATTAGAAAAACGTGCATTGGGATGCACGACTCATTATCGGGCAGGGCAACCTCTTAAGACCGCAGGAAAATGTGACAGCATAGTGTCTAATTAACCATGATAATACAAATGCATGCAAAATGATGACAAGAAAATATATAGAAAACAGTAAACACGTAATAGGATATATCACGTAGTCCTAACCTGTGGGTCCCTGTCCTAGGTTGGAGGGTTCTAAGTTCATTATATGCAAAGGCTGGGTTTTGGTTTAAAGGGGGTTCCCCAGACTAGAGCCAATATTTGCCTCCCCTGAGCCAAGAATACTGACGTGGCAAGGGTAGTAACGGCAGGCTGACTCATCATCGTCCAAGGTTGCCGAGAATCCTGGGATGTCCTAACACCAGCAAGCTGGGTAGAGTAACCAGGATGCAGCGGCGAGGCTAGTAACCATGCACGTGCAATGCAAAAGTTTAACAATAAAATCTTTTCAAAAATCCTACAAATATTTTTCAAGTTTGGCTCGCTTTTTAAATTAATCAAGACCTTGAAATTTTACTCATGCAAACAACCGGGAAAGCTCCAATCTAGACTGATCGGGCTTTCACCCTGACATCAATCTTTTCTAGTACAGCGTGAAGCACGTACTTGGTGTCAAGCTTTCGAAGGGTCGTTTTACAAGTGTAAATCGTCAAAATAAAGATTAATTTAAAAAATATCGATCCCCAGCGGAGTCGCCATTTTGTGGACGCTCGGTTTGCGGGCGAGTAATCCACGCGTTTTGGTTGTGTTTGTGAAAAAGGGCGATCTGGAAAAGAGGAAAAAATTTAGAGTCGCCACCCGGGGTTTAATTTCTAGAAAACGTTAGGTACCCAAGAAACCGTTTAGAAAAATAATGACTCTTGTGCCGCCGAAAAAGAGTTTGATTTGCGAAAAATAGAGATTTGGGTTCGGGAGCCAGGTTACCCGCGGGGAAGGTTTTGTTTAAAAAATGCACCCCGCATGCCCGGAATTTTCCGGTCTTTACTAAATCTTTGTGGGATTTTCTTTGAAAATATTTTATTGAAAACTTTATTTCACATAAACAATATATCAGGAAATAACGAGCATGTGTCACATGTGTCACATATTGTCAGAGTTTTAGGCGCGATGGGTCACATTATACTCGTAACGCTTAAATTTCTTGCTTAATAAGTCAGTTTGTATTTCCACGTGTCATTCTCCAAATTTTCAATCTAAAGTCACGTCTTTTCATCTCTCAAGGGCATGTGTCACAAATTGTCAGTTTCCAGTCAACCCCAAAACATGTGTGTGCAGAATCAGACTTTGAAACTCAAAATTTTGCCAGTGTGAATCATTTTAAGCATAACAAACATGTGCAATATATATAAAAACTGAATGGCATCCATGGCATAAAAGTAATAGTACATCCATCCATGGGCAGAACAGACCTAACATCAGAAGCTACCATGGCACGCAGGCCATATCCAAGAATAAAAGCAAAAACATGGGCAAACAGGCACCCAAATCAAAACCGAGCACGCAAGCTCGTCCTAAAAACCAGTACGACGTCTCTTAAAATCCCGGCGATGGCCCACTGCCAAATGCCAGTACTCCTCAGGTGTGCTCGGGTGGTCCGCATGGTCGTCCACGCTACTGCCGCTACTGTCACCACCACCACCACTATCACTGCTACTGCTGCTCTCTCTCTCCCGCGGAACCCACCGCGACTCAGGTGCCGAACTCCCAGGAACACCTTCTCCCAGCCTCTCAACCGAAGACCGCAACACTCTGCCAGGCGTCAGGACTACAGGTGGGGCACGCCTTCGAACTCCGCTAGCGTTCTTCATCAAAGGCCTCCTGCGAGGTGGCGAAAGAGGAGGTACATCCTACACAAAAAGGAAAGAATACGTCAGTAAACAGTCAAAGCATGCAAATCTCGAGACAGAATACAAAGGATACCTGTTCAGTCTCACTACTAGCAGGAGCTCTACGGGCACACCGAGGCCTCCGGCGACTGCCAGACTCGCCACCACCTCTAGTCCCTCGGTCACCACCGCGACTGCTGCCGGCCCCACGGCTGCCACCTGCACTATGGTCTCTACTACTCCCTCCTGCTCCACCACCCCTACGGCTACTACCACGGCCATCTCCAGCACCACGGCCGCCTCCTCGGCCAGCTCTACCACCACGTCTACCGCCAGCTCCATCATCTCCACCATCTCCATCTCCATCTCCATCATCATCTCCACCACCAGGATTCTGCACCACACCAGGCTCAGGTCTAGGTCGCACCTCAGGTCTATCTCCTAGCATGAGGCGATGAACTAAAGCCTCCAAGTCATGTATCAGCTGGACCTGAGATGCGGCCCACTCAACTGGAATCTGCAAGAAAGAATAAAAGCATCAACAGGTAACACGCATGAACATTCAAATTGGAAATGAAATTTGACTATTTCTTTTCTATCTTTTCAGGATACCTCAGTAGCTGCAAGGGTCACAGACCCGGTCACCGCAGGAACGTCTATAATCCCCATGCCTCCATCTGTCGTCATAACATCTATCTCTCTCCTCAGCACAGGTAGGGAAGCAGCCGCTACGGGCACTGGCTGGGCTAAACGACGCTCCATGTCTAAAGAATAGGCCAGTGTACTCCTCACATAGCCAGCATAGTCCAAGGAAGGGTCGAAAACCAGATGCACGTCCAGAATAGTATATGCCTCCACCTCAGCCACTGTGTACTCATAGGTCCTTTGAACTCGTGCAGGAAGCGGACCTGGCACTCTGAAGAAATCTATCCCCAGAGACTGACGCAAGACCCTCTCACCTAAGTACCACTGCCAGCCATATGGGGATTCCAACAGCACACGTCCCCGTGTCATCTCCCTGCTCAGAGTCAAGTAAGGCTGACGCCACCTACCCCATGCATTCCAACGAACCTGCAACGAGTTTCAAGTCATGTTCACAAAGGTCATTGCAGAAATCAAGAGAATTTGAAATGAATCTCAAAAGGATAAAAGTCATACCGTGGCACCCGTGCTCTGGTCAAGGAAAAGACGGAAACCCCTCAGATCACCCTTGAACGCGCCCTTCCCCACATACTGCTGCGCCCATTTCTCCGCGCGTGGGAACACATCCTTGTTCGGATGAGAATTTTCAAGAGCCGGTACTCCCAAGACTTCGTAAGCCCACACCTGCATTTTGGGACCAAATCATCAAGACAAGAATAGAAGCAACAGTTCATGATACAGTCATATGGCATACGAGGTGAAAAGAAAGTCAGAAACATTACCTTAAGAACCCTCCAATAGCTACCAAGCTTGGCCCCTCTCCCACGGACGAAGGAGCCCAAGAAAATGTACAAGGTGCACAAAGCCGCACCACCCCAGTCAAACCTGCTCGCCGTCTCCAAGTCTGCCAGAGCCGGTAACCAACCTAGATGAACATGACTCTTTCTACCAGGAAACAGAGCCGAGCCAAAAAGGTACAACAAGTAAGCCCTGGCCATCTGACGAGCCTCCTCAGCTGACCCTGGCTCATGGCCATCTGGCAGGTGGTCACACCGCACAGACGGCTCATCTCCCATATCTCTCCCCAGAAAGTGCCGTACCGCCGCACGGTGCAAATACAAGCCTGAGTCAAACGGGATCGGATCACCACCGACCCTCAAACCAGTGACCGCTGCAAAGTCCAGCGGGGTGATCGTCATCTCTCCGAACCTAAAATGAAAGGTGTTGGTGATATCCCACCAACGCTCCACCAGAGCTCTCACCAACTTGCGATCCATCCGTGTCGGCAAAAGTATCCTGATAAAAACAGTAAAGCCTGCAGCGTCAACCAAGCTCCTCACTCTCTGTGGCAGCCTCCGATATTGCGCCAGGCAATCAGATGGCCCGCCATATCCAAGAAGAGCACCATCCACTTGTTTTTAAGACCATTACATGGTTTCAGTCAATAAAGCCACAAGACAAATGCATTGAGAGAGTAATTCGAAAGAGAAAGTACGAGTGCAAGTACATACCAAAGGTTTATTTGAGATGTGAGTCTCCGGGTCCCGCAAGATCAATCCATCAGGGTAAAAAGGCAACTTCGGCTCATACACCGAACAACCAAAAGGTGCGAAAAAGTGAACTCGAGGCACATAAGTCTCAGGAGTGAAAGGTAGTCTATCTCTCAGTGCCCTCTGTACCGCCTCAACTATAGACACCCGCGCCTCCTCAACACGCAGCTCCTCGTGCTCCATCTCCTGCACAGGGTCCGCACCAACCAAAGTCCCAAGGTCCGGGAATTGCTGTACAGCCCTAGCCAAAGTCTCATCAGTCGCACCCTCCAAAGTATCTCCTAAAGTCGCACCTGGGTCCAATGAAGAACCCGAAGGCCTAGGAAACAAGATAGGGTCAACCGGTCTCTCGTCACCACTACTACCCCTCTCTCCAAGGTCCTCGATCAACACATCCTTCCCTTTGGACTCCCTGCTAGCCCCTGAAATACCCAGAGCTTGTTGCTCCATAGGTGTCTCTAGCACAACACTCCTAACCTCCAGAGGGACCACAACCTCACCACCCACTTCTCCTCGAGCAACCCTCGGGTCAGCAAAAACATCTATACTAGCAACATGCATCTCAACATCAGGAGAAAAGGTACCCGTACCTGAAACACCCGTGCCCACTAGTGTGGAACTACTCTGAGCGCCAACCGAAAGGTCAACCTCCATAGCTACACCACCATCACTTGTCGCCGTGCTCTCCGGCTTCGGCCTGTCACTTCCCGTGGGCTCACCCATGGACCGACCCTCACGGGTCTCTGTCGGATCAACTCCAGAACCATGCAACGAGGCCCCGCCCTCATGCACGACCGTGGGTGCGTCATCTCCCACCGACCCGCCACACGGTGGGTTTGCTCCCCAACCGAGGCTGCACGGCCTTCCTCGTATATTGGATCAACTTCGGCCACGGTGCTCTCGCTCGGAATCGACAAAGCCGAACCACCACCGAACGGTATAACCACTGCCGCCTCCTCTACATGCTCCGACGACGGCATTCTCTCACCGGACAACGCCGAACTTCTCCCATCGGTAGGAACTTCTGCCATGGATATCGATATTTGCAAGAACCTAAGTGTGGGAACTAGGATTTTGGGAATTTTTGGAGAAAGCTTGGAAAAGGAAGAAGGAATCGGACAATAGGGGAATGGACTTCACAGAAACCGTTTTCTGATTTTGAACACGAAAGAACAAAATTTCAAAGGGCGCGACGGTTTTTGTTTCGGTCGAAATCAAAATGTTGGCCAGGCAGCTAAACTGATGGGCCGTGCGGCTCTCCTCTCTCTCTCATGGAAAAATTGCAATGCACGCCCTCCTTTTTACAAGGTACACTTCCTACACCACAGTCTACAATACTCATGTGATTTTTCAGAAAAAAAATCATATTTCCAAAAATGCCCTCAGCGGCAAATCTTAACTTTCAAAAAGCCCCAGCAGTGCTCATGTGATTTTTTCAGAAAAAAATCATATTTCCAAAAATGCCCTCAGTGGCAAATCTCAACTTTCAAAAACCCCCAGCGGTGCTTTTTATGATTTTTCTAGGAAAATAAAATCATATTTTTCCAGCCCTCAGCGGCAATTCCAATTTTCAAAAACCCCCAGCGGTGCTTTTTATGATTTTTCCAGGAAAATAAAATCATATTTTTCCAGCCCCCAGCGGCAATTCCAATTTTCAAAAACCCCCAGCGGTGCTTTTATGATTTTTCCAGGAAAATAAAATCATATTATTCCAGCCCTCAGCGGCAATTCCAATTTTCAAAAAGCCCCAGCGGTGCTTTTATGATTTCGTCAGGAAAATAAAATCATATTTTCAAAGTTCCCAGCGGCAATTCTGATTTTTAAACGAACCCCAGAGGTACTTGTTTAATTTTCATTCAATAGCCCCGAAGAACTACGATTGGTCTAATCCCTGCAAATGGGCTACGTAGGAAGCTCTAAGCGCGACCATACTTTTTTCCATGAGTTTTCACTCAATTTACTTGTTTTTCGCACTAGGATGATCGAAATTGGGACGTCTATGTCTTTGACGCGACTTACATCACAGAATGATGACTAAGCCACGTCAAAGAGGGGCAACTGTAGACACCCCAATTTTAATCCAAGTGCATCCCCTATGACGAAAGGAACTTGCATGGTTACCTTAGAACGATCGATCAGAGCTCACAAAAAAAATCAATAAAATAATTAGTTTAGCCGAGCGGTCCAGTTTGGCAGCCGAGCGGTCCACTATTCTTCATGTTGGCTGGACGGCTAACTTTGTTGACCGGGCGGCTAACATGATTGGTCGGGCGGCCAATCTTGGTTGTCAAATCGGCCAGCTTGTTTCTGCAGAGATTCTTCGCAGGCGAATATATTCCCCGGTGCAGGGAATATCATCATCGCGAAAATCTTTCGGAAGATTTTCTTCATCATACCTCCTCCCCCTCCACGGCTATATAAACCTCCTCCGACCTCCACTCCAAAAAAAAACCCCGACACAGACACAGACAAGACCAGAAACTGAAATTCGTTACTCCGCGTTTTGAAACACTGTCAAACTACCTCATCTCAAACCTTCGACTACTATCAATACTCCTCCCCTTATTCCCATTCTCTCATTCACCCAGCATCCAACAAAGAACCTGAAGTTTTTCCCTCCCGAAACAAAGAAAACCGAAAACTCTTGCAGCTCGATCATTGCGTTCCGAAAAGGTACAACCCCGTTCATTCAAGCGAACTCCCAGCATTCTGAGGGGAACTATTCCGGGCTCGGGATGATTCCCGTAATCATCTCCGGGTTCGGATAAGCTTATTTCAAGCAAAACCTACCCCTTACGGTTCCATATCGGGCGGTATCCTCCGTTATCGCATGATACGACCTTACCTGGGGTACAACTTTCTGAAAATCTACTTCTCAAGTTTATTTTGAACTCAAAGGAATCGGTTTTCCTCCAAAAGAAAGGTTTTCAAGGCGCTTTTCCAGTCTGCGAAATTTCCAAAAAAACAGAGGAATGTTGACCGGGCGGCCAACATACTTGGCCGAATGGCCAACATAGATTGGCCGGGCGGCTAACTTTTGGAAGAATGGATCCCTCCCCTGTTTCAAACAGAATCGTGCTCTGTTTTCGGGTTTTCTGGTTTTAAGCGGCTGATATTACGACATTTCCCCTCAGGTTCTGCTTATTTATTATCAAGTTCATGTATCTCATTTTATTCCCATTACGGTTCTATGAATTACATGTTTACTTTTGTTACTCATATTTTGTATTTTTGTTAAAAGTTTTGCAATAAAATATTTTTTGAAAAATCCCACGAATATTTAGTAGGGACCGGAAGTTGTCCGGGCGAGCGGGGTGCTTTTTAATAAAACCTTCCCCGATCATAACTTGGCTTCCGAATCCAAAAGAATCTTTCGCAGACCAAACCTTTTTCAAAACCGCACAAGAGTCATTCTTCTCAATGGTTTCTCGGGTACCGAAATTATTTTTTAATAAATCCCGGGTGGCGACTCTATTCATTCATGCTCATCTTTTCCATATATTTTCCGACGAGCCGCATAGATCTCACCGTCCACAGTTGGTTCCCATGAGATTCGACGGGAGAAGGATCCCCTCAACAATCAGAAACCTCAAGCTCTTAACACCAGTTCATCCACTGCTATGGATTACAAGGTGCATACTAATAGCTCAAGCCCTAACTCTCTCTCGCCCTCGTCGTCTAATCCTACCCCTCAAACTCCTACCCACTCCACAAAACCCTCAGAGTTCGGAACCCACAGCCCTAATTCCACTTAAAACCCTAGCCCAGCTTGTAAGCTACAACAAATCTTTCAGCAAGAGCTCCTGCGAGTTGAATCTGAGGAACGTCTAGAACAAGAGGCTTCACCTCCCCTCCATGAAAACTCTGCTTCAAAAAACCCAAAGGAGCCCGAGATTAGGGTTTCTGTTCCTCCTATCCTCCATAACGCGAAAGGAGTTCCATATATCTGTTTTATTTTCGTTTTACAATAATGCTTGTCATGTTAATTTATCGTTCCACAAGAATCTAGACGGACATAAGATTCATGGGCGTTTTGCGATTTAAGAGGATCATATAGACAAGATTATGTTTAAATGGAATAACGAAAGGAATGACTGGTGTTGTTTCGGGGTGTCCTAGCAGGACCTTAGGGGTAGCCTAGCAGGACCTCTTGCTGTTGAGGGTAGCCTGAAGGACCCTGAGGGCAGCCTGAATGACCCAATTGTTTAGGGGCATCCTAGCAGGACCTTGGGGACGGCCTAGCAGGACCTCGCATTGTTGACGGTAGCCTGACAGGACCTCGAGGGCAGCCTGAAGGACCCGATGATTATGTGACAGTAATGGTTGGCTTTTAAGGATATAACAAAGGGTCTCGATGGTGAAATCCTAGAGTGTATGTTACAGAGATCAAAAGTTAGCAATTTTGAATGTGATCAATCTTTTCCTTTTAATTGTTCCTTATTTAAATTGACATGTATATTTTCTATCTGTACGTTATGGGTTTCGGGTAGGATTTTTCTACTAAGCGTTTTATGCTCACGGTACTACGTGCCCTGGTATTCCCATGCCAGGTTTAGAAGACGGAACTGAAGACTTATATTAAGCTGAAGGTGGTTGTCATCCTGGAAGAAGGATTCATTGAGGTCTTATTCATAGTTGCTC
Organism: Vaccinium vitis-idaea; assembly: GCA_963854785.1. Taxonomy (NCBI): domain Eukaryota; kingdom Viridiplantae; phylum Streptophyta; class Magnoliopsida; order Ericales; family Ericaceae; genus Vaccinium; species Vaccinium vitis-idaea. Next base: position 39,352,998 of record OY978216.1, read on the forward strand.
TGTGTACCATGTGGCGCACAACTTTCGAGATTTGACAAAAAGACAACTTTGAAACCTCAGCTTCTATGTTGCACAACAAAAAGGTGTCATGATAATGACACTCAGTCCTCCCTGCTATCTGCATAATTGCATTTATACAATCAGAAAAGATATAAACAATAGTATAGTTATGAGATAAAGCCCATTTAATAGCCTCATAGCAAGCTGTAATTTCTGTTTGTGTCGGTGTTGAGGCGAATGTAGATAATGCGCACTTAGCAATAAGGATGCCTAATAAAAAAAATTACCGATCAGAAATGTCATGAACTTATTTTAATATATGTGCAAAAGTAATGGATTCAAAATTTGATCTTTTTAAGTTTCAGATTCCTTCTACCAGACTGCCAGTGGTGGAAATCATTATGGGCTCACTGTTCATTCATTGTTAATTAGAGCTATTCGTCTCCCACTTTTGTCCACCCTCTTTAAAAGAAGGTGAAGTACATTTCTCTCCTTACTATTGGTTGAAATAATGTAGGTCCCACCCATGGAATATACTTTTTGGTATGGCAGACATCATTCTTTGGTGGGTACGAGGGAGAATAATGTTCACCTTTTTTTTGTTCGGCTAGAGTAATGTTCACATTCCTTTAAGGAGGCTGTACAAAATTGTCCTCGTCTTATAGGGCTCATATAGTAGTGTATCCATAGAAAAACTCTTCTTGATTGGACATCAATGGATATATTTTGAAATTTAAATTTTGTTTTATAAAATGGGTGATCATGGATAGCTTAGCTTGAAGTTATTGGCAGAATCAGACCGTTCAATTTATAAATCAGAATTCAATTTTCTATAGCTATTAATGTCCAATCAAACTGATATTTTGCATGTATATTGCAACGCCCCGATTTTCGGAAGCATTAATTAAGACAACTAATTAGGATTAATTTAATAAAAAGAGTTTCCATCAGAGTACACATTGGAAAACGTGAAGTGCAGCCCATTACAAAATACTTAGTACGGTTTGAGAAATTAATATTACAGACCCAACATTAAAAATAAAGGGGTGGGTTCTACAGATTAAGGTTCAACTCTGGATTCCACGGCTCCTCCTGAGCCTGGTCTGCCGGAAAACCCTCGGCTCCAAAATAACCGTCTCCTTCGACACCAACAGTACCTGCTTGATTACAGTCTGGCATAATACGTCCGAGTCGCGAAGCAACATCATAGTATTATACCAGGGTCACACAAAGTGTTACACCGTAAACGATAAATCACTCAATAGCTACTCTAACCCTCCCAACTCTTGCTTAACATACAAATACAACATATATGATTGAAAAGCAGTAATTAAAGGAATAAGTCGGTAATTAATCGTAAAACAAAAAATAAACACATAACTGATTTCATTACTAGCCATTAGCTTACATATTCATCTAAGTTCTCAACCTAGAGAACTTTCCTTCCGGTTAACCACTAAGGAATATGACCAAACTGTGATTTACTCCCCCTTGCTTGCCCTTCACTCGGGGGCCCCGACGAAAGGTATAAGTTATGTACTTAATTTAGCCGTCAACTGCCTCGCAAGGATGAACTTCCCAGGGACGAAACTGTACCACTGTGCTACGTATGGCAACTACCAGGTCCTATAGGTATATAGCCGAAACTGGTCTATAATACTTCCACCCTTATAACGCCTCAAAATTCAAATGAAGCAAATCACAGAGTGTCACATCCCAGGGTTTCAAAATCAAGGCAAACTGCCAAACAATCCTCCAAAACAATCACTTGGCAGAACTGCCATTCAACAACAATCTTGGGGTAATTCCCCATCAATCAATTCCAATTCACTTTTCCATTAACCTCATCGTCTATGTTATATTCGCGTACAATCACCCAACCCGAGAACCTAGTTGTCCATTCTAACATTCAACACGTTTATGGAAAGTGCAACTAACAGTAGAAGCAAAGCTATAATGATATTCTAAGGGTCACAAAATCAAGTAACACGATTCACAAGTTCACAAATGATCACAAACCAAAGTAATTGAAAACAAGAGCTTTAACGTAATTAAATAAAGTACAGGGTCATAAACGTAATTTATAGAAATAAGGGGTCGCCATTGAAATTTTAAGTAAGTATAAGGGTAACAAAATTAATTTCACGGTTCTAGGGTCCTTAGCGAAATTTTACTAACTTTGGGGGCCATTTTGTAAATAAACTTTATACAAGGGCAAAATGGTAATTTTGCCACCGAAAAGGGTAAATACGTAAAAAATACTTTATTTTAGTTAGTAAAGTCCTAACTTGTCACAAAACGCAATTCCTTGATTTTTTTATTAAGTACAAAACTACACATTATGTAATTTACACACACAAGGGCAAAATGGTCATTTTACACTCGAAGGGCATTTTGGTCATTTTTTTACACTCCTAAATTTCCAGTAGTGACACTTAGTTGATAAAAATAGGTTTCGTAAATAATACACAAGTACGCACGACAACTTTCACAAAATTACACTTTAAACCCCTAACTTTAACACAACGATCAAGAACAAGGTTAATCACAATAAATTCATGGAGAAACCCATATAAACACTTAGTAAAGTCTTAAACATGCTTGGAATAGTTAAAAACATGAACCACAATGAATCTAAGGTTTACTAAGCACGAAAACACGGTTTGGGGTAAAAAGGGTCACATCGCGTTTTGGCTCGGGTTTCGTGAAACCCTTGACTTGGGGCTTTAACCCATCAACTCTAAATTACTCCTAGACTATTCTAACTCATTCAAAAGCTTGGAATAGGTTGGCTACGAGTTTCTACCTTGTTTTGCGAAGATTTGGCGAAAAATGAATTTTTGTGAAAAACCGGGGGAGGGAGCTCTTTGGCTGGCCTTGGGTGGCTTTGGTGGTAAAATGTGGGTACCTTGGAGTGTGTTGGATGATCTTGAAGTGAAAGATGAGAGGTGGGAGCTTGTGGTTGATGTTTTGAAGTGAAAACTCAAATTTCTCGACTTTTCTCACTCTAGAACTTGAAGGATGGTAATGGGGCTTTGTGTTCTTGGTTTGGGAGTTCTTGGGAGAGTTTGGAGGAGGAAGAGAGTGAAGGAGAGGGGCAGTAGAGGTTCTGGACGGATTTTGGGGTTTGGGGGAGTATAAAATGAGTTTTGGGTGGAGTTTGAAGTGTAGGATGGGTGAAAGAAGTACCATAGTGGGTTAAGAAGTGATGGGTGAGGGTGGTGGAGTGTATGGCAGTCAAGGGGGGCCATGTTGACTGATTTTGGAGGATGGGAGGAGGTAGAGTGTGGTATTGGTGATGGTTGGTGGTGGTTGGGTAGTGTAGGATGATGTATAAAGTACATGTATGCACATATGTGTGTATGTGTACTTGTATTGCTTGTGTATGTGTATGAAAGTGTATAATTACGTATGAAATGAATTTATAAAAATGTAATGCTTGCGATTAAAATGTAAACGTGCCTTAAGGTCAAATTTGTAGCAATTTGGAAGTATTAGGGTATAAACCGTAGTAATTGCAAATTAAGGGTCCTAAGTGCAATTAGAAATTAAATAACGAAATTAAAGTAATTAAAATGAAATTAAATAATCCTAAATTTTATTAAAAATTTCGGACTATTACATATATACTACTATACGGACCTACAAGATGACTGGTTCAAATTATTACACTAACAGCAAGGTGGGGCCTACAAACAGTGGTTAAAAAGCAACTGTTTCCATTGTAAGTGGAAAGAGTTTAGGGAGTGTTTGGATACCCATTAAATGATCATTTATTTACTTATAGCTGTTTGTCTTGTTGAACCTAGAATGAGTTCAAAGAAAATGCATTTTTTATCTTTGGTGTTCGAGAGCAAAAGCCATAAGTAGGGGGAAAAGAGTTTTTTTGAATTTCCATTTTTCACTTTTTCCGTTTGGTTAACATAAAACACTTACATAATGTAGTATGCACATATCTTCCAAACACAACCAATGTTGCAAAATTCATTCGGCATATATCCCCCAAACATTTTGGAAATTCGTAATGTATTTGGTCATAATCCAAAAGGCCAAAGATGTAAAAAGGCAAATACAAAAAAATAAGATAGCGAAGCTTCCAAACACCCCCTTAAATCTCTTTAATTTTATAGTACATGAATTTGTAATAAGATGCTAACCCCATTAGAGAGTGTTTGGGACCGATTTTCCTAGGGATGGCAATGGGGCGGGGCGGGTTTTTGTCGTACTCGACCCCGACCCGAAAATTATTACATAAACCCGACCCGACCCGACCCCGATCGGGTATATTTTGGGTACCCCCGTTCCCACCTCTATCGGGGGACGGGTTTACCCGCCCCGCTTCGTAAGAAATTTTAAAAATTTGTTAATCTAAAAGAAAAATAAAATAAAATATGTATAAATAAAGTGATATTTTAGTGTAATGGTCAAAATATTAAGGTAAGAATGAAAGGTTTTGTGAACACCCCGCTGGATTATGTCCACGAAAATTGATTGTTGGTTTGGAAAATGGTTTTAAAATGATTTTGATTGATTGAATGGAGTCGCCACCCGAGTTTAAGGACTGTACCCGAGAAACCATTTAAAAAATGACTCTTTTGCCCTTGGAATGGAAAATGTTTCACTGGTCTGTCAAAATGAGATTTCTCGGGTCCGGGAGCTAGATTACAAGAGGGGAAGGAATTCAAAGCACCCCTCTCGCCCGGCACGATTGCCGGTCTCTACTCAATGCTTTAGGGATTTTGAAAATGTCGTTTGAATGGACTTTGAACACATATTCATGTGAAAACACGAAAATGTATCAAAAAGATCAATGGAATGTATGTGGATGCTTGTGCAAAATGCTATGTGTGGATAATACAAGTGTATTCAGTGCTGAAACTATGCTAAATTTCACCCAAACTGCCCTGAGAAGTTTCAGAAAATGATCACAAGCATCAAACATGTCACACCTGGATGGCAATCTGGGCACCTGGATTAGGCAGATCTAGACGCCTGGATTGAATGCAGGCGCCTGGAAAGGGCCAATCCAGGCGCCTGGATGGCCCACAGACAGCAAATTCAATAGCTCATTCTCCTCAATATACCCCAAGTGTAATACTCTATGCTCCTTCATACTTGTCCAAAATGATGCTAAATGACTTCATGGGTGATAAAAATGCAAGTAAAGCAAAAAATATGACAAGGGAGAAAGGAATCCAGGCGCCTACATTGAGGTAATCCAGGCGCCTGGATTGAATGCAGGCGCCTGGAAGGAGCTAATCCAGGCGCCTGGATCTGGTACTAAAACACAAAATGAAATTTCTTCCTGTGATGTTTAAGACTTTTCCCAAACTCTAAGCCAGTATGGAAGACTAGCTAGAGCTTGGTTGATGTCCCCTCAGGGCCTATTTAAACACTTTTGGTAGATATCTACCTTGAGAACTTGATTTATGAACTTGGTTTATTAGTTTGGGTGGTTTATAATGTTTGAGTAGGCTGGATTTTGGTTAGTAGAAGTGTATCAAACTGACTTTGAGTGGTTTGATTGGGGGTTTGATTGTGGATGTTGAAAAATTGGTAGAATCAAGTGAATATGGAGAGCTAGGATGGGGAAAAATTGGGTTTTGATGGGTGAAATAGAGGGAGATAGCTTGGGATCAATTTTCTGGGGTTATTGCAGCAGCATAACAGTAAGAGAGTGGGTGGGATTGAGCTCTTCTCGAATGGAGGAGGAGAGGTGGTATAAATAGACAAAGAAAGGTTCAAAGGGGGTCACTTGGACCTCTCAGGGTTCAAGTTAGGGTTCCACCTATTACACTCTATCTTCCCTCCACTATTTTTTTTGCAGAAAATCCCCCAAGACGCTCCTCCCCACTAACTTGACCTTGGGCAGCAAGTATCTGAAGTGAGTCCAGGCGCCTGGAATAGGGGAATCCAGGCGCCTGGATTGGGAGACTGCACAACAATCCAAACTTCGCAGAGCTATTCCGGGTGCTACCGAACTCCGTTTTGTGCATGGTTTGAAGCGTTGGAAAGCTTGTCAAGTCTACTTTCTAACCCAAGTGGTTTAAACCCAATATGATTTTTAAATCAAAATATATGACCATTTTACCCTCAGAAGGTCGGGAAAATAAGTCATTTTGGTAAAACGTGCACATCTCCCTCATTTCAAAACGGATTGAGACATATTATATATCAAAAAAGAGGGTTTTGAATGTACTAGAAGGTGGTGTAGGATTGGGTTTATTTTGGAGAGGTTTAAAAGGGATTTCCAAGTTCACAATCAAGCTCCGCGTGCTCTTATCGGGCATTTTCATCATCGGGGATGCTTGATAAGTTTCTCGGGTCAAAATCGAGGTGTCTACAGGTTTTTAGTAGAATGATAATAAAATTAAGAAAAAAAAATAATATCTTTTGTATAATGATAATTGGATTAAAATAAAAGTATAATTTTATATATAAATATGTTTCGGGGCGGGTAACAGGACAGGGTATTATTAACCCGATCCTGACCCGAACTCGGACGGGGTTTTCTATTTTTCCCCCATACCCGCCCCGGTACCCGAAAATTTGACAAAAAACCCGCCCTAATCGGGGTGGGGCGGAGCGGGGCATTTTGCCACCCCTTTTCCCCTTTGCATTTCCACATTTTCCCATTGTAGGTGTTTGGTTTATTTCACCCAAAAATAAATTCTCCGGTAATGAATTTTTTATTTTTGAGTAATGAATTTTTGGTTTTTGAGAACAAAAGTTATGCAAATACTGTTTTAGACACTAAATAAAAAATGCAAGTACAATAAAAAAAACAAGACGCTCCAAACATCCTTAAGCAGTAAGCAAGCGAAACGACTCTTTTCATCCACTTTCCCTTTCGACTAGATTCGTGTTCCTTCAAACTAGATTTACCACTACCCGTCTGTTTAGTACCCTGAGAATACATCACCGAACGCAGGAGAGAGAGAGAGAGAGAGAGAGAGAATGGGTGTACCGTCATTCTACAAATGGTTAGTGAACAAATACCCAAATACAGTGGTGAATGCTATTGAAGAGGAAGGAGATGAAGCAGGTGGTGTAGATTCAAGCGCAAAGAATCCAAACGAGTTTGAGTTTGATAATTTGTATCTGGACATGAATGGCATAATACACCCTTGTTTTCACCCGGAGGATCATGTAAGTAAAACACTCTTCAATTTTTCCTCTCTACGCCCTTTATTATCCTAAACTAATTTCAACATGAAATTTGTTGCCGGCCGGATGTTTGGGTAGCCCAACCCAGCTCTAGGCTTGGTTGCCCACCTACCGGCGTCCGACCCTGATAATAATATCAGGAGAGGAGGCTAAAGAGTATTTAAATAATGGGGCCCTTAGTTTTTTTTTTTTAAAACTGTTTAATATTGGTTCGCTTATATAAGGTAAAAAATACTCCCTCCGTCCTAATTTGCTTCCGTCCTAATTTGCTTGCCCCTTTTGGGAAGTAAGCATTCCCTTTTGGGAAGTAAGCATTTTAAGGGGTGTGAAAACTTTGTATTGTATTCAGTGGATCCGGGGATCCTGTAGTGCGGTGCCGCACTACAACCCTGTAGTGCGGCACACGAGCCGTTGATCTCGGCAATCAACGACTCGGATTTCATCTCGACAATTAATGGCTCGGATCATGCAAGGGCCAAGATGAAATCCGAGCCGTTGATTGCGCAATCAACGGCTCGGATGCCGCACTACAGGATGCCCTCTTCCATTTTCAGTGGCGGCTCCAGGAATTTTGAACAGGGTGTTCAAAAATCACCTTAATTCTACTAGGTCTATTAACTAGTCATACATACACAAATTTTTATGGAGTATATTGGTGTGAATAATGCAACCAAATTATACGAAAATACGTAAGATGTCACAATTGCATGTTTTCTCGCCGAATTCTATATTTTTGGCCAAGCAAAATTAAATCAACATATAAGAATATTAGTTTTTATTGTAGAAAGTTGTTTCGCGATAGGTTCCCATGGTTTTTTTTTTTTGTACATAGCTCTTGTTTTTGGAGATATAGAGTTGATTGTTGTTCAGAGAAAGAAATACCACGATATCGATATCAATAGTTACTTTTTTGTCTCTAATTTTTTACAATATTTTTTTATTTTTATCATTAAGAGTGTGCTTTGGGTTGAGCTTATACAATATGTGTTAAATTGTGAATTTTCTGGATTGATGGATGTTCACAGTGTAGGACTAAGTGTTCAGACAAACACGAGATAAAATTATTACGTGTAATATAAAATATAAAAGAGTTTAAGTTGTTCAATGGTTTGTGGATTGATAAGCTATGGAGTCGCCTATGACTTTTAATTTGGTTGTTTACATTCAATTGGTTTGTGGATTGATTTTTTGGGTTAGTTCAAATTTTTTGGGTTAGGTGTTCAAATATTTATGCGTAGGGTGTTCAAATATTTTTCGGTTGGGTGTTCATAAAGACCTAAACTCAAAGAAAACTAAAAATATTACATATATTTTAAACAAAATTTTTTTTTTTTTTGCGTGGTCAATTGACAACCCATAGGCTCATGTGAAGCCGCCAGTGATTGTTTTTCATGTTTTGCCCCTAAGTCCAAGTCAATATTACTGTGGCCAATTTTGTGGGGCTAATTTTTTATATGAAACTCAAAACATATACAAGATGGATCTTGTTTGATAGATATCAATTAGTTTTATTATACAAAGTTTTCAAAATCATAAGAACCGTTATAAAATAAAAGATAATGGACAAGCCAGTTGAGATGAAAAAAACACTTTTTAAGGGTAAAACTGGAAAGTGATCTTGTTTTGATGGATGTTTTTAGAAATGGAACAAATATTTTGGGACATTCCAAAATGGAAGAAGGACCAACAATTTGGGACGGAGGGAGTAGTATTTTAGCTTCGTAATTTAACTCCAATAAACTTCTAATTCTTTTATACCATTGAAAAAAATGAATCAAATATAAAGAAGTACCGCTCATACACTGCGTTTGCTTTAACTAATCCATTTTTTAACTTTCATTGTAAATACTATTTTTATAATAAGAGCGTTGATTATTTTTAATATCTTATTTTTATTATAATCTTTTGTCAAAGTGAAAAGTAATTATTTTGGTTTAGGTATAGTCAAGAGTGTTTTAGTTGTACATTTGATAATAAAAATTAAAAGGAAATTATAATAAACGATAGAAAAAAAAAATTCCAATAGAAAAAATATACATGTATTTGTTGAGGTGCAAGAGTAGTATATTACGTATAATTATCCAATAGGGGGAAAAAATTACAACACCAAAACGCCCATGGGGACTTGAACCCATGACATATGGCTATTGAGTTGACACTTGACACTGAGGCAAGAGTTCAGGATGTTTAAATCATGGAATAGTTTATCTATAACATATACATGCTTAAAAAATTTCGTTTTGTTGCCCAAGCCCAGGGGCTTACTGGGCTTACCCCTGGGCCGGCCCTGGGTGCAGCTACAGACAGTGGCAGAAGTATCGAGTTACCGTAGAGAGAATCTGATATAGCATAGTGAATGTTGCTAAAATTAGTTTTGTGAACCTTAGGCACAAAATTAGTTTGTTTTGTTTCCTTGGTATGTGTTGTTTTCTTTGATTTATTTATCTTCTTGTGTATTTTCATTTTTCAGCCATCACCCCCCACTACCTTTGAAGAGGTATTCCAAAATATACGCAATTACATCGATCACCTTTTTTGCATTGTACGACCTCGGAAGCTTTTGTATATGGCAATTGGTGAGTTCTTTCTTCCTATGAGAATTTTTGTTTTCCTCTCACCTTGTAATTGAAAGTACTTGTGTTCCTCCATCAAGTGGGAAAAATAATTAAAATATTTGAAGCAAGAAAAATGCTAGCTTTTAAGGTAAAAGCCAAATGGGGCCGTAGAATTCATATTCACAACTATGTGATGAAAAGGCAAATGATACAATGCACATTTGCTCTCTTACCTTCATATGATATGCACCTCCTGAATATATCATAGTTGAATTCATAACATTCGTGTTGCAATCCATGACATTCACACATGAATTCATAAGAAACATGGTGCCACTCAATGATTTCACTAAGTTTTAGGGTCTGTTGTTGGCCAGCCTCCAAAACACACAGTGAAATCAATGTGGAACCCAACGTTTATAATTGTGAATTCATGTCCAAATGTTATGAATTCAAATGCAATTTATTTAAGCACATACTATATACAATTAACAATAACAAAATCCATTTGGTCCCCAATCATTGGGGATATGGGCGGGGGATGATTAGAGACAGACCTAACCTTTGGCAATATGCACAAATTGGCTGCTCTCAGAATACCACTGAAACAGTGGCCCCTCAAATCTCCACGAACCGAGGAGCTATAGGGACGTTTTGAGGCAAAAAAGGTGTGTTTATTATAGCACTTTCCTGTGGTGAGTAGTCAAGAAATAACAATGCACATAATGTACGCTAGGAGCACAATTAAATTATTTTGGAATATTTGAGATTGTCATATATTCCTTACCAAATTTTTGTTTTCAAATATGGAGGATTGCATATAGAATTATCTATTGTATTAGTGTTTAAACATACACAACTTACATTTGACGGTACGTATAGATAGTGATTGTGTAGCTTTTGTACTAAGTTGTGGTACTACTTCTTTCATGCAGACGGTGTAGCTCCTAGAGCAAAAATGAATCAGCAACGATCAAGACGGTTCCGAACTTCAAGGGACAATGAGATTGCTGTCGGTTTTCTTAATTGACTCAATACTCACACTATCACACAGATGATATTGTCTGAGTGTGTCGTTTTTTCCAGTGCATATGGTGTTTAAATTGTCCATCTTTTGTTTTTCAGGATGCCGAGGAAAGGAGGTTAAGGACAGAGTTTGAAATAGCGGGGAAGCCGGTGTTACCCAAACTGGAATCTGAAGTTACTGATTCCAACATCATAACTCCAGGAACACAATTTATGGATGACTTATCAAGGGAACTCAAATTGTACATTAATCAACGCCTAGAAAGTGATGCTGGATGGAAGAAAATTAAGGTACAATAAATTCCTATCCTATTCTCAACTATTTACCTATTTAAGACATTTAGATGAGGCATTCCATTGCACATTTTTTTTAGGTAAGTAAAGATTTTATTAACCTAGCAACAAAACAAAATCAAAGGGGCATACCCCAGTTAACAAGTCACAGGGAAACTACAATGAAAAGAAAAGGCCCAAACGAAGCCAATCCTAATCAAACAAAACTTAGAGTAGCCTACACTGTGGACACAAGATCAGCCCTTCTCAAAGATTCGAGCTGGAAAATGCCACAAGGAGCACAAAGCCAAATTGACACTTGACTGTTTGATATTCCATTGCATATTATCCAGATGTAAAGTTCATTTTGCTTTGTTTAGGTAATTCTTTCGGATGCTAATGTGCCGGGTGAGGGAGAACACAAAATCATGGCATTTATTCGGCTTCAGCGTGCCTCTCCAGGCTACGATCCAAATACACGCCATTGCCTTTATGGCCTGGTAATTTTTTTTTTTTTTTGTTCGTAATTACTTGGTTTTTGCAATTTCGCGTTTACTATTTTCTCCCCTGTTTTAAACTAATTTGATTTGTAATCTGCATATATCAACATACAGGATGCTGATTTGATTATGCTAGCCTTGGCTACGCATGAACTCCACTTTTCAATACTTCGAGAGGTAAATGTCGATTGTATTCCATTTGGTCCAATGTCATTTTTATTTTTATTTTCCCCTCGGGATGAGGCCCCGGATGAACAAAACCTTGGGCTCTTGCAAGAAGAGTAGCTTATTTGTTGTTTCCTGGAACAATATGCATATATACGTGTGTGTTGATTGTGTCTTTTACAGTTTGATCGAAACACGGGGAAAGTGAGGGAAATGAATGGAAAATAAATTATTCCTTCCTTCCGTTAGTATCTAAAAGAAAAAGTGGAAGTTAAAAATAATTCTGTACCCTTTCTTCCCTTGGTTACCTTCCTTTCTTTTCTCTCTTTCCTCAACTTGCAAAGAGACTGTTAGTCCTTATCTTGTAACTAAATAGTGCAGGATATTCTCATCCAAGATCAGCATCCAGAATGCCATTCAGCAATCGAAACCAGCCTTAATAAAGCAGAACCTAGTTTGTTAAGGTGTGGACAGTTGAAACAAAGACATTCAGCTCCGATGAAAAAGCATTATCAGGTATTCTAGACTTTGCACTGGTCGTTTGCTTCATATTTACCAAAACCAGAACCATTTGTGGCCAATATTTTCATTTTGGTTTCCTCCGCTGTTTTTGCAGTTCTTACATATTTGGATACTTAGACAGTATCTTGAAGTTGATATGACAATATTTGAACATCCTTCTCATGTAAAGATTGACCTTGAGAGATTAATTGATGATTTTATCTTCATGTGCTTCTTCACGGGAAATGATTTTCTACCGCACATGCCTACATTGGAAATTCATGAGGTTCTTTTCTTAAGTTCTCAAACCTAACTAGTATGCATCATTGTGTCATCAAAGTTGGCAAATTAACGAATTACATTATGTTCTTGATAGGGTGCTATCGATCTTTTGATCCATGTGTACGTAAAAGAGTTCAAATTTCTGGGTGGATATCTAGTTGACACGCAATGGGTAAACGAGCTCCACTGATATCTATTTATATTTCACACACATTTTATATTTCAAAAAGTAAAAAAAAAATGTATGTTGATTTCCAAAATTTATCCCTCATAAATAATGAAGAGCAATTTTAAAAGTGAGATTTAAGGGTTGATATTGGAAATCAAATTTCATTTTGAAAGGAGACGTGCATTTAATCCATGTCCCCTTAAAAGATTATAACTCCCAAAAGGGTCCATTATTATGGAACGGAGGGACTACTTATGTTTGTATTCGTCTTGAAAAATCTGTCATTGAATTTGGAAGCCTTTAATAGTATCGACATTTAATTGTCTATAATCAGGCTGGATACGAGAAAGGGCGTTTTGTGAGATTAAAAAGAGTCGAGAAATTCGCCCTCTTGGTTGGTGCCTATGAGGAAAAGATATTCAAGAAAAGATCGGAAATGCGAGACCGCAGTCTCAAAAGGCTTCTTGCTCAATATTCCGATGATGTTAGTATCTTTGATTTGATCAATCTCACAGATTGATTGATTAATATTTCCGTTACTCAGGCTTCTTTGTTTCTGCAAATTTGGAGCTAAACGCAAATTTGTGTCCCATTCCTGTTCAGAAAGAAGAAGAACAAGAACAAGAAAGAGGTCCAGATGTGGAACTTCAGCATTTTGCAGCTGAAGGAAAGGCTCCAACCTCTCAAAAAATTGGCACTGAGGCAATTGAGAGCTCTGCATCATCAACTGATACATCAGAAGTTGGTGAACCTTTCCTATGAAGTGTCATTTAGATATTTATGGTTAGAAGGGAAGCCAAGAAATTTCATGCAATACTTAAAAACAACAGAAACTATAAATAGGAGGAAAATGAAAAGTGACATGAGAAAATGGTGGGCCACAAGTTTTTCTACGGAAAAGGATAGAAAAAGGAGCAAAAACTCCCTAGAAAATTTGTGTGGTCTTAAGTAATTTTCATGTAGTTTAAGTATATCCTATGATCAGTTGTGTGGTATTATCAAAATTTTGTTGCCATACATTGAGGAGTAATAATTCTTAGACACATTACTATGTTGCGTATTCAGGAGGGTAAACAAAAAATCTAGAGAGGGAAGAAATAACGCTTAATTTTAAATTCCATCAGGCATTCTCATATTATTTACAAATGATATCATATTCTTGGTGTTCCAGATTCTTCAAAATACCAGAGAGTTGAAAGAAAAGTTGAAGAGTCACATTCGTGAAAGCTCAGACTCATTCAAAAATGGAAATTTCATGGTGGACAGAGTAATACAGCCCTTTGAACTTTTTCTCTTGTTCTTAACTGTTTTAGGCCACAAATGAGGGTTTGTTTTATTTTTTGCAAAATACTGAATTGGAATTGAATGGTGAAACTTTTAAATAGGTTAAATTGGGTGCCATAGGATTCAAAGAGAGATACTATACAGTGAAATTTTCTGCAAAGACCAAAGAGGAAATCGAAATTACAAGAAAAGCTGTGGTATGTTGTTGAATCAAAAAAACTTTTTTGATGTACTTCAATCTTTCATACCAACTCGTTTTGGTCAATTATGAGTAGGTTCAAAGATATACGGAAGGACTATGCTGGGTATGCCTGTATTATTTTTCGGAAGTCCCGTCATGGAAATGGTATAACATTTTTATGGTTGCGTTATGCTTCTCCTTTTTTTCTCTTTAGTGATAACATCCAAATTGGAACGCTATGTTAGGTTTTACCCGTACCACTATGGTCCATTTACTTCTGACTTGAAGGGCCTTTCTCAAGTCAAAGTGAACTTTAAAAAAGGTTCACCATTTAAACCTTTTGATCAACTTATGGCTGTTCTACCACCACGAAGGTAAAATTCTGGGCTTTATTCTTGTCTTTTTAATTCGAAGATTTTCCTTGCATTGTTTTGCTAATTTGGTTAATGAGATTAAACGAGAATGATTATGAATAGTTCCCATGCTCTCCCAAGAGTGTACCGACCACTGATGATAAAAGAGGAGTCCGAGATCATTGATTTTTATCCTGTTGGTAAGCCCATTTTGCATTAGAATTAGATTTACGTTGTTCATTTCAGGCAAGAATGACTTTGTGGATTACATATTTTTTCACTTTTTTTGTTTATATTTTGTTCATTTCAGGCAAGAATGACTTTGTGGATTACATATTTTTTCACTTTTTTTGTTTATATTTTCGATGTTTAGATTTTGAAGTAGACCAAGAAGGTAAACGATTCACTTGGCAGGTTTGTTCATGTTTCTCCTTATTCAATACCGTTGACATTTTTTATATTTTGGCTCAAATATGAGAGAGTCTATTTCTGTCGATTATTTAAGTTACGAAGATGAAATACTTAGCAATATCTCAAAAGTTTATATGTCCATTGCAGGGAATCTGCAAGCTTCCGTTCATAGACGAAGAACGCTTGCTATCTCAGACTAAAAAACTAGAGGCCGAATTAGAAGTATGGAATCATTTCTTGACAGACTAATCTACATCTCATTTATCATAAAGATTTCAATTGGACATTTTCATTGACGATTTACAGGATGATGAGGCCGAAAGAAACGAGACTAAAAATGATATTCTGTTTGTGAGGAGCTCTGATGAACATCTCGGATCTCAAATATTTTCGCTTTATGAAAAATATTATGAGGGGGGAGAAACTGATGTGCATAAGAAATCCATTGGTACCGATTTGGGGTAAGCTGGTTGCCCTGATCCTTCTCTGATCCCCGTAGGGCTTCAGTCCCTAAATGTAATGATGAGATACCCTTTATATGCCCAGCTAATTTTTCAATTTTTGATGTCTCCAGCTGTGTATTAAGTGGTTTTATCAGTCCTTGCAATGAGTGCCCGTGGGAATATCGTAAGGGAGGTCGGGAAAACAATATTCTGTAAGTCGCAAACATAGCTAAATTACATGTCAGTTCTTTTCTCTGATGGAGTCTGTGATTTTTACCATTCTAATATGCAGATTTGTGATGTACGAGTTGCCGAATGCTTGTCCACACATTCCACGTCTCCTTGAGGGCGTAAACATCCCCGAAAAGGTATACTTAGTTCAAATGTTTACAATTTACATGTTTTAATGATTGGTCCATTGAACTTGATCAATCGTTGCATTGCATAGCTTTGTATCTCCTAATAAAACATATCGTAATTCCATTCCTATTTGCATCTAAACTGTCATCTGGTAATCAATAATACTGATACATGTGATGTTGTCGTGCATCATGAATAATTTTGGCTCGGTTTGATCAAAATCAAGTTCGTAACTAACAGGTTGGTTGTTGGCAAGAAAATAAGAGGATTCATGTGTCGATGCATTTCTTGCTATAAACATCCACTTATTTATTGATTTTTGCTGTTACGACACCTTAACAACAATTTTGTCAGACAATAACCGAAGGTGATATAGTTGAAACACAACTATGGCATGAGTACCAAGGCACCAGACCCAATAAACGGTATTTCAATTTCTGTTTTTCATTCAGTCGTTTTGTGGTTCTACATCCTTGTTTCGGTCTTTCATCGCTCTTTCCCTAACTGACTTCATGATCGTGCCCAGGTTTCAGATTCAACAATCACACAGAAATGTTACTGATGGAGCAAATTCTTGCTTAACGAAGTCAACATCTGGAGGTAACTATGAAGGCGCTGGATCTGGGTGGTTTGGTAGAGGGAAGCCTCGCAACAATTCTTCTCTCAACACTGAAAGTTCTTGGAAATTTCCTGCTGGACGCGGTGAGAGACTCGCAATACCTTCCTCATCTTCAAGGGTGCAACCAAGAGGTTTTATCACAAGTTGGGACTCCAGAGGGAATAATGCCTATCCTGTCGCAAATCGAGGAGCATGTAATCTGGATGAGAATTGGAAATCCTCAAGTTCTTCTCAATTTGAAGACCTGAGAATATCGGATTCACAACAAGGATGCCAGTCCTTTGGTAGAGGTCGGACTGCTACTACTGATTTCCGGTCATATGGAAACAATTTGGTGGCCTATAGAACTGGGTACGAATGGAGGCAGAGTAGTTGTGCACAAGTAGTTGGGGGACCTGTCGGCCAGGGCTGGAGACCAAGTAGTAGTGTACAAGGGAGGTCAACGGCGAGTATGAGCCAGCATGACTGGCAACATAATCTATCTCCGCGTCCCACCCCTCCATTCCAAGGTGAGGGTTGGAGGCAGAGTAGTGGTGGTGTACAAGGGAGGTCGGCGGGAAGTATAAGCCCACATGCATGGAGACATAATCTCTCTCCTTCTCCCCCCCCTTCATTCCAAGGTGA
Organism: Vaccinium vitis-idaea; assembly: GCA_963854785.1. Taxonomy (NCBI): domain Eukaryota; kingdom Viridiplantae; phylum Streptophyta; class Magnoliopsida; order Ericales; family Ericaceae; genus Vaccinium; species Vaccinium vitis-idaea. Next base: position 39,369,911 of record OY978216.1, read on the forward strand.
GGGTTGGAGGCAGAGTAGTGCTAGTGTACAAGGGAGGTTGGCGGGGAGTACAAGCCAACATGCATGGCGACATAATCTATCTCCGCCTCCCACCCCTTCATTCCAAGGTCAGGGTTGGAGGCAAACTAGTGGTTGTGTACAAGGGAGGTCGGCCGGGAGTACAAGCCAACATGCATGGCGCAATAATCCATCTCCAACTTTTATACCTTCAATGCAAGCCCATGGAAGAGGCCAATTTACGCCTAATGCAGCTCCCGGGGATTGGAAAGTGAGGGACACACCAGAGACTTCTTCACACTGAAAAATACTGTCGTTGGGTAACTAAGGTGTTATTGTTCTTCAGTTCCCCGATCAGTTTTTTGTCGAACACAAATTCTCCTTCCCTACTAATCCTTGCAACAAATCGAAATTTTGGACTAATGGTGCGGTGGGAATCTTAAAATACACAAAGGTCAAGGCACGGTCATCGGAATGAGTGTATTGACACCATTTGTAGGGACTTCGGGACGTATTTTATTTTATTTTTCTCTGGTATGGGGGTTTGAGGTTTCGTTTAACATGTATGGACAACATGGTGTAGGTGTTTTTGTCCAGTTAACTAAACGTGATGAATGTGTTTTTAGCATGTCCGGAGAACATGGCGTATATGTTCGTGTCCAGTTAACTAAACATGGTCTCAACACACCATTTCTTAAGCTCACTGTAACCCTTGCCATCCCTTCGCTCACGACTCCCTCACCTATCTAAATGATTGCACCCCTAGCCCCTCCTACTGACCTGCCACCTCCCAATGCTTCCCTTCCATCTTAGCTTGAAGTGTTCGAGCTCGGTTCATTTACTAATAATTTTAAAGTTCAACCTCGAGCTTTGCTCATTTGCAAACAAGCCAAGCTCTTAACTACACAAGCACTGTTAATGTATTTAACGAGCCAGGTCTACAAAAATGAGCCGATTTTTTTTAGTTGAGCTGAGCTTTAAAGTGTTGAGCTAGATCAAGATCGACTCGATTACTAAACAAGTCGAGCCAAACTGAGCCTCAACGAGCCAAGCTTTGAGCTACTCGCGAGCAGCTTGGTTCCTTGCAACCCTATGGCTCTACGTATTCACTGTTCGATTGAGTCTCTTCTTAGCAAGCAGCAGAGGAATTGACACAGCTTAAATTAAAAAACTTGGAGAACTTTAGAAGCAAAAAACAAAACTGAAAAAAATCACACAGAACCATTCACAGTTGAAATAATTTTGCAAACTAGTTGAGGCATCAGATTTTTGAGCAGTAACAATGAGTTTCCCCACCAGAAAAAGGAGTAAGATCAGGTAACCCCCAAGTCCTGTTTTTGGTTGAGCCAATACTCTAGTATGTATGGTGATTGTGACAAATTGATTAAAGAATACTGAAAGAAAATGAAGAAAAAGAATGATTGGAAGACATTTTAGTTATTTACATTTTACACATGCAGTTAGGAATCAAAACATAATCAACTTTATAGATTTGGATATGCATGGATACCATAAAACTATAAAAGTAGTGCATTAGCCCTGAAAAAATCCATAAACAATTTGCAGGGAATAAGGACCGTGTTGTTATTTACAAGTTTTATGTCCATTCTCTGATATGAAACTTGAGATTTTTTCAGAAACGAGACCTGGCACCAATGAAGAAAAATATTCTCAGCAGTTGAGCCACTTCTGATCGAAGATGGGCCTTTCAAACAAATCTGGCTATCCCGTGTCCATATTTACCGGCTTGCTACTTGAAGCTTCAGTTGCTCCAAATATTTCCCTTGCAGCTCTACTAAAAATATGTAAGCAAATATTGTGGTCATTACAACAACGTGCCTTTCAGAAATTCTGCAAATTGGAAGCTCAAAACAGAAATACCGGATGCTAGACCATATTCTGAATTCAAACAAAATGGAAACGAAAAAAAAAAAAAAAAAAAGGCCGAAAGTACCACATAAGAAAACCAAATAAAATTTTTGCGTAACAGTAAAAACTAAAATTAGGAAAGAATTGCTAGAAGGTAATTGGAAAATAGTAAGAAATACCAGTTTCAAGTGTGATTCACTGGTGATGAGCAGCAGCAAGGGTGAGGAGGAGGATGTCAACAACCCTGTCATTTGGGAAAGAGGTCTTTCTTTTGGAAGGGACCGAAAAAAGATGTGTTCACTTTTGTGGCTGAATGTGATGTTTGTCAAAAAAAAAAAAAAAGACTGAAACGGTGGCTTTGCCTGGGTTGTTACAGTCTTTGCCTATGCCTATACCTGAGAGGATTTGGACTCAGGGACGGATCTAGGAATTTTGCATAGCGGGGGCACCAAATTTTACTGAGATTAAAACAAAAATGGAAAAGGGCAGGCCAGCTGCCCAGGTTTTTCACATTTTTCACATTTCGCTTGTTAGGTTTGTTTATTCTCTATTTTGTGGTTGTCATAACAAGTTGCTGTACAATTTGACAGCTCGTACTCCAGACAACACTAAAAATGAAACACAAACTCCCTAAAACTTGTTTTTTAGGCTAAAATGGAACTTACGGCAAAAGTTATGGGCTAATAATCAATTTACAATTTACCTAAAAGACTAGAATACATGGCAATACTTGAATTTCTTCAGGAAATGCTTTATCACAACACAAACAATAGTATCAAGCATTACCATCTTTTAGTGATTCCTAGCAGAAACAAGAAACACAAGATTGAAAGGACCATAAACTACATAGCGGATGCAACAGAAGACGGATTCAACCTAAATTAGTGAATGGAGAGGGACACGGCGGGACAGTAACTTCAGTAACTCCTTCCAGCATCTGTATAACCTTCCTCATTGTGGGCCTTAACGATGGGTCTTCTTGGATGCACCAAAGTGCAACCATAACAAACCTTTCCAACTTCATTCTGTCATTCAAGGCCTCCATGTCATCTCCGACCAGAGTGTGCAATGTACCGTCCACATAGCAGTCATAAGCCCAATCAGTTAGAATTGGATTTTCTCCACTCATATCCGAGTTTACATTTTTCCGGCAACATATGATTTCAAAAAGCAGGACACCAAAGCTGTAGACATCGACTTTCACGGTGATTGGCATGTTTCTGAACCATTCAGGTGCAACATACCCTTTTGTTCCCCTAATAGCAGTGAGTGTATGGCTCTGACCCATCTTCAGAAGCTTCGCCAAGCCAAAATCAGCAATCCTAGCATTGTAGTAATCGTCAAGAAGTATATTCTGAGGCTTTATATCACAATGGATGATCTGTGTACTGCATTCCTCATGCAAGTACAGAAGTCCTCTTGCAATTCCAACCGTTATTTCAGCTCTATGGTTCCAACTAGGTTTTGTTTCTCCAAAGAGGAAGCTTGCTAAAGTGCCATTACTCAGGTACTCATAGACTAAAAGTCGGTGTGGTCCCTCGTTGCAATATCCAAACAGTCGAACTAGATTCTTGTGATGAGTTTGGCCTATCACATTAACTTCAGCTTTGAATTCCTTCTCACCCTCTTGAACCATTCTGTCCAACTTCTTGATAGCAACAAGATCTCCGCAAGTTGTTTTCATTTCTCCTTTATAGACAATTCCAAATGCTCCCCTTCCTAATTCCTCCTTGAATCCACGGGTAGCTTCCACAAGCTCTTCGTATCTTAAACAATGCAAATTGGTGTCCACAATAACTTCAGTTGGTGGAAATCTCGCTTTTTTCTTGTTGTAAATGAAGAAAAATGCCAAACAAATAGCACTAACCAAGATTGAACTACCCAATAGCACCGATCCAGCGATGACTAAACTATTTTCATTTTCTTTGGCTCTGGAATAGGAAACTTATTTTTCCCAACTTTAACAAATGCCTTACTTGGTTCATCACTGTCTACTCTCCCATTTGAGAGTGGCAGTTTTTTCTTCCAACAATTATCGTCTCTAAAAATGGAAACAGCGCACATGCAATCATGCAAGCACGAATTTCTACACTCTCCTTCACCATAAGGTGTTAACAGCTCGTAATCAGAAATTGGCCAGTCGGTGTTTGCTGACTCTACAATATCATATGTTACCCCAAGTCCATCTTCACAGCCTAAAGTGAAGTTTGGTTTGCAGCTTCCGTATTCATCATCCTGATCAAGTAAAGTATACCCACTCGGGCATTCACATTTTGGCCTGTTTTCTGTGTCGAGCCTACAAAGACTGTTATACCCGCAAATTCCGCTTCCTGTATCTGCGCGACTTGCTGTGCATATATTACCAGGTTCAGACCAAAGGACAAACCAGCTTTCATTCCCAGTGGTGTTGTTCCTCGGATGGTAATACTGTGTGAGTACTCCATCGAAACTAAGAGTCACTCTGTGATAGAAAACGGCATTAGACACTATGTCTCCCTTTGAAACCATAAACTTCCCACCATTCTCCCTCAACACATACATGTAGCCTGATTCATTAAAGACCAGTTGGGAACCTGAATTCGACGAATTAACATCGTCATTGGTACCAGTTCCATAATAATAAGGTCCATTCAGATGGGTGGTAGGGCTGCTTATGGTACTAAGCACCAGATTTCCATTGTCAAGTAGACTCAGATTGAACCTTCCTGAGCTGAAATTAGTTTCTGTTTTCCGAGAAATAAGTCTCCCTCCCTTTTCCATTCCTTGAGTTGGCAACAAAGTATCTGTCGGATGACTGTGTTGGAAATTCGGGTTTAGTTGCTTCCGAAAGCATAAAGAAAATGCATATAAACAGCTTAAAAAGTAGGATCAAAGGTGTCGTAAAGCTGAACAAAATGTACGGAAACATGACACAATTATGGACAGAGGCATGGCAGGTCTCTATCAAGAGGAGATTTCCGCCCCCGGGAGAACATTATTCACTAACCAAAGAAGGTGACTTTAGTTGATCATCACAACGTCAAACTAAAATTAATACGCAAACTAATGTTCAAAATACCACTGATATAGCCAGGTGATAGTGTTTTCTGGGAGCTAGTGGAATACAAGGCTGGGATAAAAATGAAAAGGAAGGCTCACTGTAAGCCTTGTGTGTAACTGTATCCCCTACATACAAATCTTCGGAGGGTTTTACCCTTACATAAAGTGGATACGTTTACAACTTGAATGTCATTGATTTATGTAACCATCTGGTATTGGACCAAATTGTAACTAATAGAGCTCAATGGTCCACTAATCAAGTGCACTATCTAACCACTAATACAGTTTCAAATGTGTAACGCAAACGAGAAAATGTACCCTACAACAATTTACTAGATATCAATGAGTTTTTTCTATGATGAAAAAAGTTTGAATGTTTTTTTGTTAAAAAAAAAAAGTATCATATTTAAGTCTTCGTTTTTTGGACCAGACACATTTGGGACAGATTTATTATTCAAATATTCATGTTGATCGAAACTACAAAGAATACACTATGAATTACTATACGTAATTAACCATGAATTAAAGACTTGTATTTCAAAATAATATAGTAAAGAACAACCTGAAGCTCCCCCATGACTCCTGAGAGTTTTCATCTTTGATAACAAAGTTTCCAGTATCATTCATGTAGCCAGCAGCTACTCCACCACTGAGAGGTTTTGAAATCCACAACTGTTCACCTTGAGGACTGGTAAGTTGTAACCCTGTGCCAGTCAACACAAGCTTTGACCCAACTGGAACAGGGTTGCTTTCATTGGCATACCAGATTATGGTTTTCTCAGGTATCTTGTCATACCATATGGAAAGCAAGAAAAGATTTCCCTGAACCTTTTGAAACCCAAATGCAAAATTGCCTGATGGAGAAAGCCAGGGAGAGGAACCCTCATTTGCAGTAAGAGATGAACCAAGATTCACAACACCTCTGGATTGAGCAACAATCGAAAATGGCAGTAGAGATAGGAGCAGTAGAAGATGATAAAGAGCATATGCCATAGCTAGAACCAGAGAAACTGAAAACCACAAAAAGGAAATAGGGTTCAATAGAACAAATTGCTATAATAATTGGAGATAGAAGAGTAGGCGGGCAAAGACTTGTTAGTACCGTAACTGGCACGGTTGCTGACACGAACACAGACACACGGACACGGCAAACCAAACCAAACCAAACGAGTGCAAGTCCTAATCACTTGGGTTCTAGTACACGTATCCGGTTTTTTTTTTCATTGAGCTCCGTTGCAGACGTCGTGTTCCGTTATATTTCCAGAAGCTACCTCTGATCGCAAAACCAGCAACCAGTACTAATTTTGCAAGGTAGTGGAAAAGAAAAGTGATAATCAATTTGTCCTGCTCACTGGATGTTCATAGGTAGTTAGGTACACAGAGAAATAAGAGCCACATGAAGTCTATCTTGCATTTATTTTGATTTGATGAGGTGGAGACCACATAAATTTGTGACAATCACTATGTCTCCTTCTATTATTGTTTTGTTACGTTGTCATTTCATTTCTACCCTTACCATTAGTAGCAGTCTTTTATAGCTTGATGTGATTAATGTCACTCACAATTTTCAAAATTGGGAACAGAATACCGGAATATGACAATGGTGCATAAATAAGCTACAAATTAAGATGCCAATATAATCTAAAACATTAGATGATTATAAACAATTTGAAACACTAGCGAAAATGAGAAAGACAAGCTCGAAGTTAACGAATGGTGGATTGTAACCGAATACTTACATAGACAAAGAGATCAGAATTTCATGTTCACTTAAGAATTAGAAGCAGTAACTATTGGAAGAATCAACACGTCTTCCAAATTGTTCCTTATAAAAGGAATAGGACTCCAACCTCCTACAAAACATTTTAACACACCAATTGGAAAAAAAATAAAAGGTCATGTATGAAATAATTGTGTAAAATAAAATTCTTGAAAAGGGATCAAGCCGCGGTAAGCGGTAAGACAGAGGATGCATGTGGGTGGTTTATCATCCAAATTTCCCCTAATCATTCCTTTTTAGATGGACAAGTGAGGTTTGTTGCACAAAATTCAAATCAGGTCCCACTTGTCAAATCCATTTCATTTGGTTAAAACCCTTAAATCATTTGCTAAGCTATAACATGAAAAAGTCGGGTTGCACGTTTATCAAATACAAGTTGACATAGTAACTGGACTTAAGTGTATCCTCTTTTCCATGCGTTTGCGATGGTACTAGTCCCGTAAGCCAGAAGTTGTGTGAGAGAGTTTATTTTGCTCGAAGCAACTGGACATAAGCCTATAAGCGTATCATCTTTTCATGTGTTATGCCATGGTAGTATAGTACTAATCCCGTAAACTAAATGTCATGTGGGAGGGATTTAATGCTACTTGGCTCAAAACAACTGGACGTAAGCGTATCCTCTCTTCTAGGCATTTGCGATGGTACTAGTCCCGTAAATCATGTGTCGTGTGAGAGAGAGTTTATACTTCTCAAAGCAACTGGACTTAAGAGTATCTTCTTTTCCATGTGGTTGTGATGGTACTGGTCCTCTAAACTAGATGTCATGTGACAGGGCTCAAAACAACTCGACGTAGGCATATCCTCTCTTCTATGTCTTTGCGATCATACTAGTCCAGGGAATCAGATGTGTTGAGAGAGGTTTTATACTGCTCAAGGCCTCGGGCATTGTTGCCGCGATAAAAATGTATTGATGATCTGCCATGTGTCCGGAGCCCGCTCCTCCATCTTTTTTCTTAGACAAACAAAAATAACTGTAAGCAGGTTAGCAGATAAAAAAATGCTACGAAAAAATTTCATTACATCAGTAAAGAACATCAGCACCTAGAAACAACACAACACTGTCAATACAAATAATCAAATATGGTCATACCCTCTCCGAAGAAATTCATCAAACACCTGTACTGCACCCACTTTGTTGCTTTTATTACTTGAAAGCCAAGAATTGGGCTCCTAGTGTGCTCCTCTAAGAGCATCTCCAGTCCGTATCCTATTTTTTCCTAAAATTTGGGTAAAAGGTCACTTTAATATCATCCCCTCCAATGGCAAAAGCAATTTTTACTCAAATTTTGTTAAAAAAAAAAAAAAAACCAATCACGATTTGCTTTTCCTCTCCACCACCACTAACCATAACCACCATGATCGAAGTTGGTTCACGCCTTCCTCCGCCCCCGTTGACCAAGATCTCCATCGACAACCAATTGCTGCCACCGTCAACCACCAGCTACCACCACCGTCGACCAGTTTGGGGGAAAAAGGGATAAAACTCAATTTGGTATGGATTTGGTTCAAAGACCGGAGAGGGTTTTGGGAGTATTAACTAAAATTCTGAATTTGGTTTTGGTTTTGGTTTTTGGGAAGGGCTGCAGGACACCGACCGTCAATAAAAAAAACAAAAAAAAACTCTTTGATTTGAAGATTTATAGCTTCTGAAAATTTACTCAAGGAATGCATGGAACACAAATTTAAAATTATAACTTCAAACACGACTGTTCATAACCATCCCATGCACTTGGCCCACGGAATTATGTTTTAAAGTTGCTATTTTTTTGAAACTTTTAGTGCTCAATCTCCTCCCAGCAAGTGGCAAATCCTTTTCTCTGTTTTTGTTTTTTGAAAAACAAAATAGCTCCAAACATCAAAATCGTACAACTACTATATGAAACCCCTAGACGAAGGCAATTCGGACCGACACGTCAAAACAATTAAAACGACATAGGAGATAAGACACAAAAACATCACAACAGGAAAAAGGCCTCCCATTTATATTGTCACCCTCACAGCCGATCATTTGCCATCCTAGGGCCGAAACCGAAAACAGGAGAATAGTACAAAGTTTGGCCAGAAGCCAAATCAACTTGCATTTTACACGCATTTCTAATCTCATGGTTGGCTTAGTGAGAGTCACTATGTTGCAACCAAGAGCCTGTCTTTCGTTATCAATTGTTTTGTCGAGTCAGTTCGTGGTCCAAACGGAGCTCTGTACGGATTTGAACTGGGCACCCCGTTAGTAGACGGTAAAATTGATCCTATATTAGTTAGTCTACTTGGGCCTATTAAATAAATTAACTACATCCATTTTTGGCAATATCTCTCGAAGAAGGAAAACACACAAGTCCGAACCACCTGGGGACTCACTTTGAGCATTGTAATGATTCAGCCGGTGCAGTGCGAAAGCGAATACCTTGAACAACAGCAGCAGAAGAACATTGTTGTCGGTGGTGCAATGACGACGCCGGGCCCTGCTCCAGCCGGAGCCCTACTCGGCGTCCCTCATTGCACCACTAACAACCATGTCTCTAAAATCAGAAAACTTGTGTGTTCTAACTCCTTTACTCCTGAGTCCAATCCCTGTCCATCGTAGCCCTTAAATAGAAATGGATATTGCTTCATCAGTAGCACTTGAAAGAATAAGAATCAAGAAAAAGAAAAAGAAAAGGAAGTATCTTTGTCAAGAATCCAATTCAATTGAGAATGACAGATGCGATGTTTTTGTTCCATTCCTATTCGGTTGTCTCTGTCCAAAAGCCCCTTCATCAGAATATCAGAAAGGAGAGAAAATAACGTACGGGTCACTTTTCTCACATCTCCAACCTAATTCTTCATCTGATAGAATATCATGTCTTTAATTTTCAATAAAGTAATAAATTGGAAAACCCAATGATCACTAACTTTCCAAGTTCCCTCCATAATTTTAAATATTAATTTTTAAACTTTTCACCACAAATTCAAGCTTGGTTTTATGTTGAAGACTTTGTTGATAACTATGGTACTAGTTTTGTTACTATTGGATCATTATCTTGAAAGTTAGACATCACTTATTTTGAGAGCAGGAATTTTTCATTTTGAAGATTTAGAGAATCATTTTGAAGGATTGAAGGCCCAGTTGGAGATGCTCCTCCTTTTTTTTCATAGATAGAGATGCTCCTGTTTTTTCCATAGACGGAGCTGCCCCATTGTGGCCTGTATGTTACGGGTTTGATTCTCGAAAATGGTCTCTCTGCTTGTAGATCCGTCTATATATCGAAGAATCTGAATTCCCATTGTTGGTTTTCTATTCTGCAGTCAATATTTATAAAAGTTTGGTGGGAAAAAGGTGTGGTGCTTACTGCTTAGCTATTTGGTGGTCTCTGTCAAAGGAAAGGAATAAGTGCTCCTTTCATGCGCTCCACGCCATGCATTTGATAAAGGAATCACTTTATTTGCAGGCTAAGCTCCCGCCGCAACTTCCTCCAAACCAATGGATGGATAATCGTACCGACCAGAGCATTTTTTCCCGATTTTTCAACCGCAAGTTAGTAGGAGTACTAGTTGTAAATTTGAGAAAATCAGCAAGTTTCAGTTTTTTCAGTTCCGTTCATATAATATCCGAACTTGAACCAGGGCACATGTGAGTATTTATAAGGGTAAATTACACTGACCTCCCCTGAGGTTTCTGACTTGTACACTGACCACCCCTACTTTATCTGAAATAGCACTGACCTCCCCTGAGTTTTATATTTTAGTATCAAAAGCACCCTTCAACAGTACCGACGGCGCCGGGGACCCCCTTGTTGGTCCCCAACGGTCGATCCGAGCCGTCCGTTCATTTCAAAATCGAATTCCGAGTGGGTCTACGTGGGAATCACCTCAATCGGACAGTCCTAAGTGCTCGATCCAAAAATTTTGAACGAAATGGGGTGATTTTGGATAGAGCACTTAGGACCGTCCGATTGAGGTGATTCCCGCGTAGACCCACTCGGAA